>QXEO01000480.1:1831068-2133979 GCA_007115705.1 Dactylis glomerata | reverse complement strand
TAAAATAGAGTGTTCTTGTCAATGAAAAACAAGTACATCTCCTCCAAAAGAAATTTGTTGGGGTCCAACCATTTATTGCAGAAAACAAAACAAAAGAAAACTAAAAGCAAAAGTACAGACGCTCCAAGAAAAATGCATAGAATATGAAGCAATCAAAATATAGTGAGTTGAAAGGTGACCTGATTTTTGTCGATGAAGACGGGGTGCCTCGGGGGCATCCCCAAGATTTGATGCTTGTACTCTTGTATATTTCTTGGGGTGACATGGGCATCCCCAAGCTTGAACTTTGGTCCATTCTTCATCTCATCTCATCTCATCATTCTCCAATCCCTACAATTGAAAACTTCCTTCATACAAAACTTCACACAATTCTATTAGCAATGTTAGCATAAACATAATAGTAAATCAACCCTTTTTTGGTTCAGTTTCAAACTCAAAATCACCACATATAAAGCATATACTACTGTAGCAACTTCCTCAAAAGTCCTGTGATCAAAAGAACTAAAAAAGAAAGCGATCGAGAGGCAAACACAAATAGTGGCAGAAATCTGTCAAAACAGAATAGCTGACCAAGGTCAAATTTTTCGAGGACCTTCTGTTGCTCAAATCGAAAAGTGCAAAACTAATGAAAGTTTGGATATAACCTGGGTCATATGCTCAAGAAATTTTAGATCAAAAAGATATTCTGAGAATTTTCACGAATTTTTACGGTGCAGTGCAGAAATCTGTTTCAGGACATTAACTTCCCCAAATCTTGCCTCCCTCAAATTAGAGGTTCTTCTTGGCACAACAACGAAATAAAAATGATAAGGAGAGGTCATTACAGTAGTAATAACTTCTAAGACTCAAATAAAAAAAGTACTGAAAAGAAAACATTGAGTTATCTCCCAAGAGTGCTTTTCTTTAACGCCTTTGAGCTAGGCGCAGAAAGTGGAAATCAAGTAATATCAAGCGATGAAGCATTAAGATCAATTGCAGAAGTCTTTTCAACAATGCATTGAATTGTATCCAAATAAGTTTTCAAAGATCCTTTGTGAACACTCTTTGGTTCACTACTTTCATCAAAAAGTTTTTCAGGACAAATCCAGTCAAAATTCTTTCCAAAGCTTCATGCAATCCTACAAGTTTGCAAGGAATTGGTACCTTGATGTCTTCTTTGGTGGTACCAACAGCATTAACAGGCGAGCCAAGCATATTAAAACGCTCAAAAACTTTTCTAGCTTCTATAACAACATCTCTAAATTCTCTACGCAAAGTCTCCAAAATAAAATGTTTCTTTTCGGAGTCTTCGATATCATGAAGCTTAAGAAACATTTGTTGCATAAAAGGATTAAGGTTAACAAACCTAGCCTCCAACATGTGAACTAAATAAGTAGTAGCAACTTCATAACTAGGAGCAAGATCATCCAAAGATCTATCCTCAATATCTTTATGCATACTAATATGATTAAAGAACTCCTTAATGTTACCTTTCCCAATAATAGAACCACTACCTATTGTAAGGTCCTCCAAAGCATACTTAGGGAACAACATAATGAACTAAAGGTAAAAGTAACGGAATGCAAACTATCAGAGGAACTAATTTTTTTTGTATTTTTGATAAAAAGATGCAAACAAAAATAAAATAAAGCAAAACAAAAACAAAGTAAAAGATTGTGCGTGAGAGACTCCCCATGCATAAGTCTTCTTCCTCCCTGACAACGGCGCCAGAAAAAGTGTTTGATGGCTTGTAAATAATAGCCCGTTGGGAACCCCAAGAGGAAGGTATGATGAGCACAACAGCAAGTCTTCCCTCAGTTGTGAAACCAAGGTTTATCGAACCAGTAGGAGAAAGCCAAACTTCAGAAGGTGATGCTTGCTAGCTTCACGATAGCTCCGGACAATTTATATGGCGCCTCGTCCAGGGCTTTGCTTTGCACCAGCTGCAACGTGAAACCTGCACACAACACAACCAAGAACTTTGCTCCCAACTGACGATGAGGTTGTCAATCTCACCGGTTTGCTGTAAACAAAGGGTTGAGCGTATCGAGTGGTAAAATAATAATAGTATGCAAGAAAGTAAACAGAGCGAGTAAAAATAAACTGTATAGCAATGTAAAGGAAATTGGACTGGGGTCCACAGTTCACTAGTGGTGTCTCTCCATAAGATAAATAACAACATGCTGGGTAAACAAATTACAGTTGGGCAATTGATAGAATAAAGATAACATACATATGTCATGAGGATCACTATGTGATTCACTCTGGGCATTACGACAAAATACATAGAACGTAATCCAACTGCATTTATGACTAATAATCCACTCGCGGGGAGTCGTTCGAGTACCCCTTGAGTATTAAGTTGCGAACAACGGATAACTGCATTAAGCAAAGTGCGTAAAGTAAACAAAGCAAATGTCCTTGGACACAAGAATGTTGTTTTCTCCCTAGTGGCAACAACACATCTACAACCTTAGAGGTTTCTGTCACTCCCCCAGATCAAATAGAGGCATGAATCCAACTATCGAGCATAAATACTCCCTCTTGGAGTCACTAGCATCTACTCGGCCAAGATATCTACTAGCAATGGAAAGCATGCAAGATCATAAACAACATAGAGATAACATAAGATGTATAATTCAGCACATCAACTTAATATAGTACCAATACTCATTGGATCCCAACAAACACAATATGTATGATTACATAAAGATAATCTTGATCATGTAGGGCAGCTCACAAGATCTAAACATGAAGCACATAGTGGAGGAGACAACCATCTAGCTACTGCTATGGACCTGTAGTCCAAGGTAGACTACTCACACATCACACCGGAGGCGACCATGGTGATGGAGAAGGCTTTCGGCAGGGATTCCCCTCTTCGGCAGGGTGCCGGGAAGAGCTCCTAGATCCTCCCGATCTCATTTCGACGACGGCGGCGGCTTGCAGTATGTTTTGAGGAAAAGCGATCCATCCCTTAGGTTTTCCCCGTCGAGGGGACTTTATAGGCGAAAGGGCATCGTCAGAGGTGGGGCCAGCTGGCCTCACCATGGGGTGGCGCGTCCAGGTGCTGGGCCACGCCCCCCTGTGGTGAGCCTGGCTCCTGGCCCCCCTCCATCTCCTCTTTGGTCTTCGCGAAGCTTCAGTAAAAATAGGAGGTCCGGCTTTTGTTTCGTCCAATTCTGAGAATATTTCCTGTGTAACTTTTCTGAAACACAAAAACAGCAGAAAACAGGGAACTGGCACTATGTCATCTTGTTAATAGGTTAGTTCTGGAAAATGCATAAAAACGCCACGAAGTGTAACAAAACACTAAGCAAATGGTTTGTAAACAAGCATGGAGCATAAAAAATTATAGATATGTTTGAGACGTATCAGTAGCCTGAGCGATCTCTTTGCTCTAACCAAAGACAATAACTCCTCGCAAGAACCCACCCCAGGAAGAAGAGCTAAACCCAAATCAGCAGCAACAACAAGGAGGTGGTCATCCGACAAAGAGGATAGAAGCACAAACTCAGCATAGGGTATGGAATTACCTGGAGTATGCTTTGAAGCTTGCACCCTTGATACGTCTCAAACGTATCAATAATTTTTGATGCTCCATGCTTGTTTATGCACCATTTGCTTTGTGTTTTGTTACACTTCGTGGAGTTTTTATGCATTTTCCAGAACTAACCTATTAACGAGATGCCATAGTGCCAGTTCCCTGTTTTCTGCTGTTTTTGTGTTTCAGAAAAGCTACATAGGAAATATTCTTGGAATTGGACGAAACAAAAGCCGAAGTTCCTACTTTTCCCAAAGCGTGACGGAGTCCAAAGCAGAGACGGAGGGGAGCTAGGAGGTGTCCGCACCACCCCATGGCGCGGGCCACCCCCAGGCCACGCCGGGCTATGGTGTGGGCCCCTGGTCCACCTCCTGACGCTGTCCTTCCGCCTATATATTCCCCTCGATGGGAAAACCCTAAGGCCCCGATCAATTTTCCACAAAACATACTGTAAGCCGCCGCCGTCATCGATGCAAGATCGGGAGGGTCCAGAAGCTCTTCCTGGCACCCTGCCGGAGAGGGGAATCACCGCCGGAGGCCTTCTTCATCACCATGCCTGCCTCCGGAGTGATGTGTGAGTAGTCTACCTAGGACTACGGGTCCATAGCAGTAGCTAGATGGTTGTCATCTCCTCCATGTGCTTCATATTTAGATCTTGTGAGCTGCCTATCATGATCAAGATCATCGTTGTGTAATTCCACATGTTGTGTTTGTTGGGATCCGATGATTATTGGTACTTTGTCAAGTTGATCTATTGATTTATCATATTTATGTTATCTCTATGTTGTTTATGATCTTGCATGCTCTTCGATGCTAGTAGATATCTTGGCTGAGTAGATGCTAGTGACTCCAAGAGGGAGTATTTATGCTCAATAGTGGGTTCATGCCTCTAGTAACTTGGGGGAGTGACAGAAACCTCTAAAGTTGTAGATGTGCTATTGCTACTAGGGAGAAAACAACAATCTTGTGTTCGAGGACATTTGTATTGTTTACATAACACACTTTGCTTAAGGCGATAATCTGTTGCTTGCAACTTAATACCCAATGGTTGCTCGGACGACATCCGGCGGGTGGATTATTAGTCATAGATGCAGTTGGATTACGGTCTATGTATTATGATGTAATGCCCAAGTGAATCTCATAGTGATCCTCATGACATTTGTATGCTTGCTTTATTCTATCAATTGCCCAACTGTAATTTGTTTACCCAGCATGTAGTTTATCATATAGAGCGACACCACTAGTGAACTGTGGACCCCGGTCCATTCTTTTACACTGTTATTACCGTTTACCATTTACTCACTTTATTTACATTCATGCAAACTACTATCTTTTACCACTTGATATGCTTAATCCTTTGTTTACAGCAAACTGGTGAGATTGACAACCTCACTTTAAGTTGGGGCAAAGTACTTGGTTGTGTTGTGTGCAGGTTCCACGTTACTGCTGGTGCAAAGCTACGCCCTGGACGAGGCGCCATATATAAATTGTCCGGAGCTGTCGCGAAGCTAGCGAGCATCAACCTTCGGAACTTGGTTCTTTCTCCTACTGGTTCGATAAACCTTGGTTTCATACTGAGGGAAGACTTGCTGCTGTGCTCATCATACCTTCCTCTTGGGGTTTCCAACTGGGCGGTCATCTACACGCCATCAAGCAATTTTTCTAGCACCGTTGCCGGGGAGAAAGAGGATTTCTGCAAGGGGAGTCTCTCGCTTCCAATCTCTTACTTTGTTATTGTTTTTCTTTATTTTATTTTTGCTTGCATCTTTTTATCAAAAATACAAAAAAATTAGTTACTTTGATAGCTTGCATTCCGTTACTTTTACTTTTAGTTCATTATGTTGTTCCCAAAGTATGCTCTGGAGGACCTTACAATAGGTAGTGGTTCAATAATTGGGAAAGGTAACATCGAGGAGTTCTTTAATCATGTTAGTATGCATAAGGATATTGAGGATAGATCTTTGGCCGAGCTTGCTCCTAGTTATGAAGTTGCTGCTGCTTATTTAGTTCACATGTTGGAGGCTAGGTTTGTTAAGCTTAATCCTTTTATGCAACAAATGTTTCTTAAGCTTCATGATATAGAAGACTCCGAAACGAAAGATTTTACTTTGGAGACTTTGCATAGAGAATTTAGAGATGTTGTAATTGAAGCTAGGAAAGTTTTTGAGCATTTTAATATGTTTGGCTCACACGTAAATGTTGTTGGTACAAACAAGGAAGAAGTCAAAGTACCAATACCTTGCAAACTTGTAGGATTGCATGAAGCCTTGGAAAAGAATTTCGATTGGATTGTTCCTGAAAATCTTTTTGATGAAAGTAGTGAACCCAAGAGTGTTCATAAGGGATCTTCAAAAACTCATTTGGATACAATACAATGCATTGCTGAAAAGACTTCTGCAATTGGTATTAATGCTTCATTTGAAAATACTTGATTTCCACTTTCTGCGCCTAGCTCAAAGGCGTTAAAGCACTCTTGGGAGATAACCCAATGTTTTCTTTTCAGTACTTTTTCTTTTTGTTGAGTCTTGGAAGTTATTACTACTGTAATGACCTCTCCTTATCATTTTTATTTCGTTTTTGTGCCAAGAAGAACCTCTAATTTGAGGAAGGTAAGATTTGGGGAAGTTGCTGTCCTGAAACATATTTCTGTGCAGTGCCATAAAAATTTGTGCAAATTCTCAGAACGTCTTTTTCATCTGCGATTTCTTCTGCACATGCCCCAGGTTATTTTCTAACTTTCATTAGTTTTGCACTTTTCAATTTGAGAAACAGAAGATTTGTTAAAAAAAATCGATCTTTACCAGCTGTTCTGTTTTGACAGATTTCTACCACTATTTGTGTTTGCCTCTCGATTGCTTTATTTTTTAGTTCTTTTAATCACGGAACTTTTGAGGAAGTTTCTACAGTAGCTTATGCTTTAATGGATGGTATACTTGAGTTTAAAACTGAGCCAAAAGAGTAGATTTACTATCATGCTTACACTAATGTTGGTAATAGAATTGTGTGAAGTTTTGTATGAAGGAAGTTTTCAAGTGTAGGGAAAGGAGAGTGATGAGATGAGATGAAGTATGGATAAAAGCTCAAGCTTGGGGATACCCATGTCACCCCAAGAAATATCCAAGAGGTACAAGCGTCAAAGCTTGGGGATGCCCCCGAGGCACCCCTTCTTCATCGACAAAATATCAGGTCACCTTTCAAGACACTATATTTTTATTGCTTCGGATTCTATGCGTTTTTCTTGGAGCGTCTTTACTTTTGCTTTCAGTTTTTTTTGTTTTGTTTGCTGCAATAAATGGTTGGACCCCAACAAATTTCTTTTGGAGAAGACACACTCCGTTTTTCATTGCCAAGAACACTCTAGTTTTCACTCTTATCGTTCAACGGGTGTTCTCTTTTTCTATAACTGCGTTTAGCTTTCGTTTTTTGCCTTGATTTTTGTTCAGATCTTGTTATATCTTTGTATCAAGGTGCATTCAGACCACTGGTCTATGTTGGTTTTCATCTTAAAGAGTGGTTATAAAAAGGTTGAATGGTGTTGGAAAAGAGAAAAAAGTTTCATGCCCATAGTGGTACAAATGGGAGCTTGTTTAGACTGTGGCTTAGACTTTTGCATGTCATGCTTGCTGTTATTTTGATAGTATGCTTAGTAGTTTTTGCTGTAGCATGACTTGTCTCAAATAACTGAGATTGCTTAATGTGCCTTTGAAAGAATCATGCATTGTTTTTGTTATATGGGAGCATATTATTGTGGTTTTCTCCTTTGATGCTTTATTTGGGTTGACTTGGCACATGCTTACAACATGTTTGAATTTAACAAAGTCGCCATAATCCTTTATGATCATTTGGTTTTTGACTTGTGATACCACTTTATGCTTCGGTTAATGATGTTTTGTCGCTATGCATGATTATAGCCGTTATTGCTCTCTTAGTTGGTCGCTCCCAGTCTTTTGCTAGCCTTCATTTTGTACTGATAGGGAATACTTCTCGTGCATCCAACTCCCAAAAACCAAGTTTTGCAAAGAGTCCACTATAAACTCCTATGCATGGTATTTGCAAGCTATTCCAAGTAAATTTTCATGTGCTACCTTTCAAAAAAACCTTCAAAATACTTCTCATTTTGTGACACTGTTTTCAGCTCATGGGGACGTAGTGGTCGGATTTGCTATCTTCCATATTGTTTTATACCAAAAAAAAGAAAAAAGAAAAAAGGCACTCCTCCATGGTATGTGAAAGTTGGTGGGCACCCGATGAAATCGGTTAGCCATGGTTTGTGAAAGGAAAAGTGGGGAGGAGTGCCAAGCTTTATAAAAGAGCACAAAAGTGCCAATCTCTCTCTCAAAAACTTGCTTAGTATGGAAGATAGTAAGAACCCCATTGCCAGTCGTCGACAAGAACAACCACCTCTCAAAACAAGTTTTTTATCTCTCTGTTTTACAAATGAAAAGCTCTAGCACATGTTTAATCACTGCTTCCCTCTGCGAAGGGCCTTTCTTTTTACTTTTATGTTGAGTCTCCACCTTCTACCTTTATGCACCTTCTAAGAGAGCATAATTATCATTCTAAGTTTAATGTGCATAGTCCCAAAATTTATTATTGATTGATTCATGATTATGGTTTTGCTTGTTCTCAAATTACTTGTATCTAGTCGCCCTCTTAAACTTGAAGGTGTCCTATGCATTTATGTTTTGCTATTCCATGAAGGACAACCTGAAAACCACTTTGCTATGTTTTTTCTATATGACTGAAACACACACTTGACTTTCAATGTTTCATTACTCATGATCTTTTGTTTGTGTTACTTTTCATGTTATAACATGGTTGCTAAGTTTTATTGTCAACATTATGTCTTTTATGCCCATGTTTAGAGTACTTTGATCTCATCACTCAATGCTTTACATCGTTTGATCAAGATTGTGTTGGTGCATGTCACCTCAAAAATTATTGTTTTGTTATCACTTACCTACTCGAGGACGAGCAGGAATTAAGCTTGGGGATGCTTGATACGTCTCAAACGTATCAATAATTTTTTATGCTCCATGCTTGTTTATGCACCATTTGCTTTGTGTTTTG
Source organism: Dactylis glomerata (assembly GCA_007115705.1). Lineage (NCBI taxonomy): Eukaryota > Viridiplantae > Streptophyta > Magnoliopsida > Poales > Poaceae > Dactylis > Dactylis glomerata. Next base: position 2,125,386 of record QXEO01000480.1, on the reverse strand, counting down.
TTACACTTCGTGGCATTTTTAGGCATTTTCCAGAACTAACCTATTAACGAGATGCCACAGTGCCAGTTTCCTGTTTTCTGCTGTTTTTGTGTTTCAGAAAAGCTACACAGAAAATATTCTCAAAATTGGACGAAACAAAAGCCGAAGTTCCTATTTTTTCCAAAGCGTGACGGAGTCCAAAGCAGAGACGGAGGGGGGCCAGGAGGCGGCTGCACCACCCCATGGCGCGGGCCACCCCCAGGCCACGCCGGGCTCTGGTGTGGGCCCATGGTCCACCTCCCAACGCTGCCCTTCCGCCTATATATTCCCCTCGACGGGAAAACCCTAAGACCCCAATCAATTTTCCACGAAACATACCGTAAGCCGCCACCATCGTCGATGCGAGATCGGGAGGGTCCAGAAGCTCTTTCCGGCACCCTACCGGAGTGGGGAATCACCGTCAGAGGCCTTCTTCATCACCATGCCTGCCTCCGGAGTGATGTGTGAGTAGTCTACCTTGGACTACGGGTCCATAGCAGTAGCTAGATGGTTGTCATCTCCACCATGTGCTTCATGTTTAGATCTTGTGAGCTGCCTATTGATATGTCTCAAACGTATCTATAATTTTTGATGCTCCATGCTTGTTTATACACCATTTGCTTTGTGTTTTGTTACACTTCGTGGCGTTTTTATGCATTTTCCAAAACTAACCTATTAACAAGATGCCACAGTGCCAGTTCCCTGTATTCTGCTGTTTTTGTGTTTCAGAAAAGTTACACAGGAAATATTCTCGGAATTGGACGAAACAAAAGCCGAACCTCCTATTTTTACCGAAGCTTCGCGAAGACTGAACATGAGACAGAGGGGGGCCAGGCTCACCATAGGGTGGCGCGGCCCAGCCCCTGGCCGCGCCACCACATGGTGAGGCCGGCTGGCCCACCTCCTGACGCTGCCCTTTCGCCTATAAAATCCCCTCGATGGGAAAAACCTAAAGGACGGATCGCTTTTCCTTGAAACATACTGCAAGCCACCGCCGTCGTCGAAACGAGATTGGGAGGATCCATGAGCTCTTCCTGGCACCCTGCCGGAAGCCTTTTGCACCACCATGGTCACCTCCAGAGTGATGTGTGAGTAGTCTACCTTAGACTACGGGTCCATAGCAGTAGCTAGATGGTTGTCTCTTGAGACGTCTCAAACGTATCTATAATTTTTGATGCTCCATGCTTGTTTTTACACCATTTGCTTAGTGTTTCGTTATACTTCGTGGCGTTTTTATGCATTTTCCGGAACTAACCTATTAACAAGATGCCACAGTGCCAGTTCCCTGTTTTCTGCTATTTTTGTGTTTCAGAAAAGTTACACAGGAAATATTCTTGGAACTGGACGAAACAAAAGTCGAACATCCAGATATTAAATGAAGCTTCCAGAAGACCGAAGAGGAGATGGAGCCGAGCCAGAGGCTGGCCTCACCATAGGGCGGCGTGGCCAGCCCCTGGCCCACGCCCCCTATGGGTGAGACCACCCTGGTCCACCTCTGACGCTGCCCCTTTGCCTATAAAGACCCCCCGACAGGAAAAACCTAAATACCCGATCACTTTTCCAGAAACACATCGCGATCCGCCGCCGTCATCGACCCGAGATCGGGAGGGTCCAGAAGCTCTTCTCGGCACCCTATCGGAGAGGGGAATCGCCACCGGAGGTCTTCTTCATCACCATGCTTGCCTCCGGCGCGATGAGTGAGTAGTCTACCTTGGACTATGGGTCCATAGCAGTAGCTAGATGGTTGTCTTCTCCACCATGTGCTTCATGTTTAGATCTCCTGAGCTGCCTTACATGATCGAGATCACCGTTATGTAATTCTACATGTTGTGTTTGTTGGGATCCGATGAATATTGGTGTTATGATTAAGTTAATGTGCTGAATATTATCTTATGTTATCTCTATGTTGTTTATGATCTTGCATGCTCTCCGTTGTTAGTAGCTATCTTGGCCAAGTAGATACTAGTGACTCCAAGAGGGGGTATTTATGCTCGATAGTTGGGTTCATGCCTCTATTTAATCTGGGGAAGTGACAGAAACCTCTAAGGTTGTAGATGTGCTGTTGCCGCTAGGGAGAAAACAACATTCTTATGTCCAAGGACATATGCTTTGTTTACATTACACACTTTGCTTAATGCAGTTATCTGTTGTTCGCAACTTAATATTCACGAGGTCCTCGGATGATTCCCCGTGGGTGGATTATTAGTCATAGATGCAGTTGTATGGCGGTCTATGTATCTTGTTGTAATGCCCAGAGTAAATCTCATAGTGATCCTCTTGATATATACACGTTGTCTTTATTCTATCAATTGCCCAACTGTAATTTGTTTACCGTGGACCCTGGTCCAATTTCCTTTATATTGCTATCACCTGTTTACTTTACTCGCACTGCTTACTTTACTTGCATACTACTATTGCTTTCCACATGATACGCTCATTCCTTTGTTTACAGCAAACCGGTGAGATTGACAACCTCATCGTGAGTTGGGAGCAAAGTTCTTGGTTGTGTTGTGTGCAGGTTCTGCATTGCTACTAGTTGAAGACGCGCTAACAAGTGTCGTCAACGGCGCCCTTGTTAGAGTGTCACTAAGCTAGCAGGCATCACCTTCTTGAGTTTGGCTTTTTGCTATTGGACGATTAAACCTTGGTTTCATAACTGAGGGAAAACTTGCTGCTGTATTCATCACACCTTCTCTTGGGGTTCCCAACTGGCCGGTCATTTACATCATCAACACCGCGCCACCAACAAGTTTTTTGGCGCCGTTGCCGGGGAAAAAGAAGACTTCTGCAAGGGGAGTTTCACACACACATTCTTTACTTTGTTTTAAGTTTTGCTTTACTTTATTTTTACTCGCATCGTTTTATTAAAAACACAAACAAATTAGTTTCCTATTAGTTGTTATTTTTACTTGTCTGCTTTTAGCTTTGCTAGAATGGGTACTGATGAGAACACCAAGTTGTGTGATTTTACTAGCACTAATAATAGTGATTTTATCTGCACTCCTATTGCGCCACCTGCTCCTGCTGCTAATTTTTATGAGATTAAGCCTGCTTTGTTGAACCTTGTTATGAAAGAGCAATTTTCTGGTGCTAGTACTGATGATGCTGCAGGTCATCTCAACAATTTTGTTGAGCTATGTGAGATGCAGAAATATAAGGATGTAGAGAGTGATATTATTTAGCTTAAGTTGTTTCCTTTTTCTTTGAGAGGAAAAACTAAGGATTGGTTGCTGTCTTTGCCTAAGAATAGTATTGATTCGTGGGCTAAGTGTAAGGATGCTTTTATTGGAAGATACTATCCTCCTGCTAAGATTATAGCTTTGCGTAGCAATATTATGAAGTTTAGCCAGTTTGATAATGAACATGTTGCTCAGGCTTGGGAAAGAATGAAATCTATGATAAAGAATTGCCCTACTCATGGACTGACTACTTGGATGATTGTCTAAACTTTTTATGCATGACTAAATTTTTCTTCAAGGAACCTATTGGATTCAGCTGCTGGAGGCACTTTTATGTCCCTTACCTTGGGCGCCGCAACAAATCTTCTCGACAATATGATGGTAAATTATTCTGAACTAGCAGGGTGGCCCGCGCATTTGCGCGGCTAGCTTCCATATAGTTAAAATATTTTCTTCAAATTTCCAAATGTACTTTCAATGATATGAAGTAGCATGGTGTCCTCTCAAATCCTATTTAGTTTCATACCAAGACTTAATCTTCCGTTGTATTATATTATTTTCATAGCTTAGTGAATCATGTTTTCATGGAATATTATTCTGAAGTTTATAAGTCATGTTCCATGAAACCTAAATTTGATTATGAGTTGTCATCTTAGAGTGGACCAATTTGTGTAATTTAATATTACTAAACATTTTTCTTATGGTGACTATTGAGGTCATTAGTATACTTTTTAATACACGCAGAGGATCAAGATGATAGAAGAATATGATAATGCATTTGCATGGGCTAGTAGTTTATTTCTTACAAATATTATTCTTCAGTATTTTTTTAGTACTTTATTTGAGATGTTACCATTTACATCCAGATGACGCTTGTTAAAAATAAAATGATATTACAAAAATATATGGTTGCCAATGACAATTTGACCACCGTAGTCCTAGCAATAAATGAATAATACTTTATTTATATAACAATCTTACAATGCTCTTCTGAAACCCATGTACCACAAATGTACCACAAATATAGCTCAAACACTTCATCAAAATTGAAAAATTAAGAACAATAATTCCTACCTACGACAAAATTAAAGGGCACCTATAAAAGGTAGATGCAAGATCACCAAAATTAATAATCCTAAACGCAGATTGATCTTAAACATTATATATAATTTTTTAATGCAACCTCTTTTATATTATATGTTTAAACTCGGTCACACTGGATCGGATGGATGTATATACCTTTTTTCCATTAAAGGTGTGAATTTTTGAAGAGTATGTAATTAGGATTATTACCAACCTACATCTGACCTGAATTTGAGATAAACATTCCTAATGAAAAAATGATATTGAAAATTATCCGAAAAATCAGTGCTAACATCTGCATGGTAAGTAATTTTTCTGCATATTTATCGCATACTGAAATGAAGTTAATTAGAAAAAACTTTGCAAGAATATACAAAGTCTAACCGGTATTTATTGGGGTGGATGAGCCACTTCAGATTTCTTTGATTTCCTCGTCGAGGAGACAAAGCACTGAAAACCAACAGACAAATCCAGCTACAACCTACGAAGAAACCAATCAGTCCAGGATGTCATTGGTAGAAACACATCAATAGGACGTATGAGGAAAAAAGGTCGGTCACATTAATGAGAATATGACATGACACAAAAAACAAATCCGACTGAGTTATAAACCTAGGTAGAAAATTCAATCAAATCATGGTATACATGTGAGGAAGGGGAGGGAGACTGATACTCATTAATTTAGTACTATCTAATATGGTACTTCATATGATTTCATTATTTCTCTTGTCTAAAGGAGTCTTACATAAACTGGATTATTACCGGTCTAGATTCTTTTGGCAAGGGGACAGCGAGAAAAAGAAATACCGATTGGCTAAATGGAGTGTCGTGTGCTCTCCTAAATACCAGGGTGGGCTTGGTATTCATGATCTTGAGGTAAAAAATACAGCCTTACTGGGGAAGTGGCTATTTAAGCTACTCACTGAGGACGGGACATGGCAAACCATTCTTAAGAGGAAATACATTGGTCAAAAAGCTGTATCTCAGGTTCTTTGGAAACCGGGGGATTCACATTTTTGGGCTGGACTCATGGCAACGAAGAAGTTTTTCTTTGGCCTGGGTTCCTTTTCGATTAAGGATGGTTCGGAGATACGGTTCTGGGAAGACAAATGGCTCGGCAATGCCGCTCTTCGGGAACAGTATCCGGCCTTATATAGCATTGTACGTCACAAAGGTGATACTATCGCTAAAGTATTGGAGACTTCTCCACCAGCTGTGTCATTTAGAAGGGATTTGTCTGGGCTAAGACTTGTAGCTTGGAATGCCTTACTTCAGCGTTTGGCGAATATCCAACTACAAGATGGCCATGATGAATTTCGCTGAAACCTACATGAAAATGGCAAATTTTCAGTAGCTTCTATGTACAATGCTCTTATTTTACCCGATGTGCCAATCGATAAAATTAGTAATGATAAGCTCTGGAAGTTGAAGATTCCATTACGGATAAAGGTATTTGGATGGTACCTACGTAAAGGAGTCATTTTAACAAAAGATAATCTTGCAAAGCGGAATTGGCATGGAAGTAAGAAGTGTGTTTTTTGTCATCAGGATGAGACGATTAAACACTTGTTTTTCCATTGTCGTGTCGCTAGATCTATATGGCCAGTCATCCAAGTGGCTTCAACCTTATTTCCACCATGCAGTATTACCAATATATTTGGGAATTGGCTAAATGGAATTGACAATAGGTTTAAAAAGCATATTAGGGTGGGAGCGATTGCCTTTATTTGGTCGCTATGGCTATGTAGAAATGATAAAGTGTTTAACGATAAAAACTCTTCTATTTTGCAGGTTATCTACAGAGTTATTGGTACACTCCGTTTGTGGTCGTCTCTGCAGCGTCCACAGGATCGAGACCTTTATATGGAGGTCTGTGCACGACTGGAAGCTACGGCGAGGGATACTTTTTCCCAACATGGATGGCCGTATAGCTTGCGGATTGGTGCTTCTAGTTAGGCGATATTACAATTGCTCAACATGATATGTAATTTTGCCTTCATATTTTTCAGTTGATACTTGTTTTTTGGGCTGTGTGCATCCTAGTTATGCAGATGCCGGGTGTAAGCTTAATGACTATTAAGTAATAAAGCGCTCTTTATCGAAAAAAAATGTGAGGAAGTAATCAACAAAATAAAAAGACAAATCAAGAATTTATTTATTGAACTGGTCACTTGTTCATGTTCGCCCCTTCATGTTCAGCATCCTTCGTTTGCTCTGATGCTTTAGCAGCTGCATTCGAAGCCCGCAGCAATAAGGATCAACAATAACAATGGATGCATTATTGGCTGGTTGCCTACATGGAGAGGAGTATTAATTGCTCTTAGCTAGCAGCACAAATCTAACTATTGGTCAAAGCATAGCTGATGTGTATCACATAGAAAACATGATTTGCCTAAAAAAAGTTTGATCTAAAGTGCATCGCATCAGATGTTTTACTTCATACAAATCTGGAAAAATAAATCAGATGAAACGTACAAAAAAAGTAATAGTTATAGATGAAATTGATAGTTTAAATTGATACTTAACTTAGTTTTTGCTCCCTATGGATTCCTGTATGGGACGACATTGTCTCTATGGCAATGTGGCATGCTCGATAAAATACTACAGTTCATATGCATACACATCGGCCCTAGCAATGATATCACATACAAGTTTTCATCATGCTCCATATTTACAGATCATCACGCCCTAAATTAAGAAACAGATGTATTGCCTGTTGTACCATTTCATGAACACCACAACCGATCTTACGAACACGGTCAGAATTTGTATATATGTACGTTACAAATAATAATTGTGCATGTAAGAAAATTACATACCTCAACATCAATATGCACATGTATATATCCTGATTTCCTGGCTAGTTGCAGATCGTGTAATCGTGATCTCGCCGGCATCGCAGCATGGCATGAAGAACTATACGTCCGGCAATGCGAAATTTAGCAGGACCTATCTGTGAACCCGCATCTGCTTTGACGGTAATAGAGTCGAGAACGCCGGCAGTACTGCTTCCTGCGGAGCGGCTGGACGCCGGTGCGTTTTTGGTGCATATTAAGGAGCTGTTTGGTACTCCTCCACTCCGCTCAACTCTGCGGAGTTTGTGAAGCTTGATTTGAGCCACTCCGAGAAATTAGCCGTGGCTCCTCCGGCTCCCAGAGTTGAGTTGAGAATTTGGAGAGGATCCGAACGGGTTCTAACCGTGATGTGGCAAGTTCAATCACAGGCTTTAGTGTTTTGTTGATGGCTCACGCCGATTTATGCGAATTCTTGCCCCAATGTCGGACTGCTTCAACGGCGTCTAGCGCCACCCTGTATGCAATTGTCGATGGATAGAGCTGCTTGTCTGGGAAACATGTTTAGGACAGATCAAGAGCAATGAATTCGTTGGCGCAGCTGTTCATGGACATGAGATCCGCATAGGCACACAAAAAGTGGTGGCGCTGCATGCGGTAGAGCCTAGGAACGCACAGATTGCCGGCTCATGGCGCGTGGGGCAGCGTCAAGATCAGGAGTGTCGGCGGGTCGTGCAAACGCTCAGGCGAGGCGGCGCGCCGTGTCTTCTAGCCGACATAGGAACTCAAGACTTCGGGATGCCTGGGTCATTGATATATTAGGAGACTGCTAGAGAGTCCTGGTACGTATTAGTCTGGGTATGTGCACCAGTCGGGCAGTGCTTGGTCTAATGTATCATCTTAGCCGCTGAAAATTCTTTGACTTCAATGGATCAATCTCCACCATCGATTGTTAGTTGTTTTAATAATATAATAGATGGCACACCGAGAGAGCTCCACAAGGTAAGAAGGTAAATTCTGTTGAGGAAACCTCTTCCTTGAGTGATAAGATTGATGCTATAATGCTTATGCTTTCTAATGATAGAACTCATGTAGATCCTAATAAAGTTCCTTTGGCCTCTTTGGTTGCTCAAGAAGAGCATGTTGATGTAAACTTTATTAGAAATAATAATTTTAACAACAATGCTTATAGGAACAATTTTGCTAGTAACAATTATAGGCCGTATCCTTATACCAATGGTAATGGTTATGGCAACTCTTATGGGAATTCCTCCAACAACACTAGGGCCGCGCCCTCCGAGCTTGAAGTCATGCTCAAGGACTTCATCGGTAAGCAAACTGCTTTTAATAAGTCCGTTGAGGAAAAGTTAGGCAAAATTGATATTCTTGCTTCTAAAGTTGATAGCCTTGCTCATGATGTTGAACTTCTTAAATTAAAAGTGTTCCCTAATGAGGTGAAAGAGAACAATACTTTTGCCACTGCTAATGCTATCCAAGTTAGAATTGATGAAAATGTTAGGATGTTAGCAGAATTGCATGCCAGGTGGGAAAGAGAAGATGAGATGGCTAGAAAGATGAAGGTATGTACCATTACTACCTCTAGTGATGTTGTTCCAAATTCTAGCAATCTTCTTACTTTGATTGGCGTAGAGAAAACTCCCACTCCTTGTGTTAAAAAGCCTAAATCTGCTAAAACTTTTTCTCAAAAGAGTGCTGAAATTTTTCAGAGTGTAGGAGATGATAGCTGTATTTCCTTTAATGATTTTGATGTTGATGGCTGCAATATATCTGAAGTTATTTTGTTCTTGCAAAATCTTGCTTTGACTCCTAATGCTAGTCCTATAAATGTTGCTTTTACTAAGCATATTACCAATGCTCTTATGAAAATTAGGGATGAAAAGTTGAAGCAATAAGCTTCTATTCCCAAGAAATTAGAAGATGGTTGGGAACCCATCATTGATATGCATGTTAATGGTTTTGATTGCCATGCTTTATGTGATCTAGGTGCTAGTATTTCTATCATGCCTAGAAAAATTTATGATATGCTTGATTTACCACCGCTTGAAAAGTGCTATTATGATGTTCCTATTGCTGATGTTGCTAAGAAGAAACCTTTGGGAAGGATTAATGATGTTCATATTATGGTTAACAATAACCTTGTTCCCGTTGATTTTCTTGTTATGGATGTTGAATGCAATGCTTCATGTCCTATTATTTTGGGAAGACCCTTTCTTCGAACTGTAGGTGCCATCATTGATATGAGGGAAGGCACCATCAAATATCAATTCCCACTCAAGAAAGGTATGGAACACTTCCCTAGGAAGAGGAAGAAATTACTATTTGACTCTATTCCTAGAGCAAATTATGAGCTTGATGCTTCATCACTTGATATTACTTGATTCGCACTTTTTGCGCCTACCTCAAAGGCGTTAAAGAAAAGCACTCTTGGGAGATAACCCATTGTTTTACTTTCAGTTATTTTTCTTTTATTTGAGTCTTGGAAGTTATTACTACTGTAATAACCTCTCCTTATCCTTTTTATGTCGTTGTTGTGCCAAGAGAAGCCTCTAATTTGAGTGAGCTAAGATTTGGGGATGTTGCTGTCCTGAAACAGATTTCGGTGCTGCACCGTAAAAATTCGTGAAAATTCTCAGAATATCTTTTTGACCTGAGATTTCTTGTGCATATGCCCCAAGTTATATCCAAACTTTCATTAGTTTAACACTTTTTGATTTGAGCAACAGAAAACCCTCTAAAAATTCGACCTTTGTCAGCTGTTCTGTTTTGACAGATTTCTGCCACTATTTGTGTTTGCCTCTCGATCGCTTTCTTTTTGAGTTCTTTTGATCACGGAACTTTTGGAGAAGTTGCTACAGTAGTATATACTTTATATGTGGTGGTTTTGAGTTGAAACCTGAAGCAAAAAGGGGTTGATTCAATATTATGCTTACACTAATGTTGCTAATAGAATCGTGTTTAGTTTTGTATGAAGGAAGTTTTTAAGTGTAGGGATTGGAGAATGATGAGATGAGTTGAAGAATGGACAAAAGCTCAAGCTTGGGGATGCCCACGCACCCCAAGAAATATCCAAGAGGTACAAGTGTCAAAGCTTGGGATGCCCCCGAGGCACCCCTTCTTCATCGGCAAAAATCAGGTCACCTTTCAACACACTATATTTCTATTGCTTCATGCACTATGCGTTTTTCTTGGAGCGTCAGTTGTTTTTAGTTTTCAGTTTTGTTTAGTTTTGTTTCCTGCAATAAATGGTTGAACCCCAACAAATTTCTTTTGGAGAAGTTGCCTTGCTTTTCATTTGCCAAGAACACTCCGTTTCTTACTCTTATCGTTCAACGAGTGTTCTCTTTTTCTGCTACTGCTTTTAGCTTTTGTTTTTCGCCTTGATTTGTGTTCAGATCTTGTTATATCTTTGCATCAAGGTGTATTTTGACCTCTGGTCCATGTTGGTTTTCATCAAAAGAGTTATTTCAAAAAGGTTCGAATGGTGTTGGAAAAGAGAAAAAAGTTTTATACAAAAAAGTGGTACAAAGAGGAGCTTGTGTAGACTGCGGCTTAGACTTTTGCATGTCGTGCTTGATATCTTTTTGATAGTATGCTTAGTGTTTTTGCTGTAGCATGACTTATCTCAAATGACTGAGATTGCTTAATGAGCCTTTGAAAAAATCATGCGTTGTTTTTATTATTTGGAAGGATTATTTTGGTTTTTTCCTTGATGCTTTATTTGGGTTGACTTGGCGCATGTTCACACATGTTTGAGTCATACAAAGTCGCCATAAGCCTTTATGATCATTTAGTTTTTGACTTTTGATGCCATCTTATGCTTCTTTTAATGTTGCTTTGTCGCTTTGCATGATTATGACCGTTATTGCTCTCTTAGTTGGTCGCTCCCATTCTTTTGCTAGCCCTCATTTTGTACTAAGTATGAGCTCTACTTGTGCATCCAACTCCTAAAAACCAAGTTGTTCCAATGTGTCCACCATACATACCTATTAGCAATTTGCTATTCCAAAGTACTTTTGACTTGCTTTTATCTATCCTTCAAATTAAACTCTTTTTGGTGTTATGCGAAAATTGGTCAGTAAAGCTCTCACGAACCTGATGGCACACTTTACTTTACTCATTCTTAAAAATTTGACATTGTGGCTCTCTTATGTTGAGTTGTTATACTTGCAAGTTGTAAGTTGGAAATTAGCCCAGTCATGCCATCATGGGGCAAGCTTTCAACATTGCACTTCTTATCTGAGTTGATATCGTGATCTTTTGTTTATGGATACTCGCAATGTGAAATAAATTGGGAATCTTGCGGGATCATGGAGTTTGTATACGTGTTAGAGAAACGCCTGGGCCGCTAATCTAAGCCATGCATAATTCATGGTGGAAATTTACAGCATGCCCATAGTGAACATTCGATGACGCATCTCAAAATAAAAAGCTATACCAATGGTAAATAAAAGAGATGTTGAGGTGTTCATTGTCTATTTGTCCTGTCATTTTGATGTGGGCTTGTTCCATGTCATCGGGCACGGAGGTACCCCGTTGGTGGTTCTCGATGATACACATATATTTACAATGACAAGAGCTTGCTTGGGACTCTAAGTCGAGTAGCATGACGTTTGGGTTTTCGTACTTCATGGGACACGAGGTTTTCAACTTATGATTTGTCAAGCATATGCTTCATAATTGTACTCGCATTAACTTTAACCATTCAAGATGCTTATGATGAGGGCAATGAGAGCTCAAAGCTAGTAAGTACCATAATTTTTTAAGGTTTATAAAAATTGCAATCACTGCTTCCCTCTGCGAAGGGCCTTTCTTTTACTTTTATGTTGAGTCACCACCTTCTATCTTTATGCACACTCTAAGAGAGCATAGTTGTCATTCTTTGTATAATGTGCATTGTCCCAAAGTTTTCATTGATTGATTCATGATGTTGGTTTCACTTGTTCTTAAATTATTTGTATCTAGTCGCCCTCTTAAACTTGAAGGTGTCCTATGCATTTATGTTTTGCTCTCTCATAAAGGACAAGCTGAAAACCATTTGCTATGTTTTCCTTATGATTTGAACACACGTTTGACTTTCATTGTTTCATATTCATGATCTTTTGTTTGTGTTCTTTTTCATGTTATAATATGGTTGCTAAGTTTCTTCTATCAAGATTATATCTTTCATGCCCATGTTTTAAGTTGTTTTGATCCCAGCACTCAATGCTTTACATAGATGATCAAGATTGTGTAGGTGCATGTCACCTCAAAAATTATTTCTTTGTTATCACTTACCTACTTGAGGACGAGCAGGAGTTAAGCTTGGGGATGCTGATACGTCTCAAACGTATCTATAATTTTTGATGCTCCATGCTTATTTTTACACAATTTGCTTAGTGTTTCGTTACACTTCGTGGCGTTTTCATGCATTTTCCGGAACTAACCTATTAACAAGATGCCACAGTGCCAGTTCCCTGTTTTCTGCTATTTTTGTATTTCAGAAAAGTTACACAGGAAATATTCTCGGAATTGGACAAAACAAAAGCCAAACATCCAGATATTAAACGAAGCTTCCAAAAGACCGAAGAGGAGACGGAGCCGAGCTAGAGGCTGGCCTCACCATAGGGCGGCGCGGCCAGCCCCTGGCCCGCGCCCCTATGGGTGAGACCACCCTGGTCCACCTCTGATGCTGCCCCTTCACCTATAAAGACCCCCCGACGGGAAAAACCTAAATACCCGATCACTTTTCCACAAACACATCGCGATCCGCTGCCGTCGTCAACCCGAGATCGGGAGGGTCCAGAAGCTCTTCCCGGCACCCTGCCGGAGAGGGGAATCGCCACCGGAGGTCTTCTTCATCGCCATGCTTGCCTCCGGCGCGATGAGTGAGTAGTCTACCTTGGACTATGGGTCCATAACAGTAGCTAGATGGTTGTCTTCTCCACCATGTGCTTCATATTTAGATCTCATGAGCTGCCTTACATGATCGAGATCACCGTTATGTAATTCTACATGTTGTGTTTGTTGGGATCCGATGAATATTAGTGTTATGATTAAGTTGATGTGCTGAATATTATCTTATGTTATCTCTATGTTGTTTATGATCTTGCATGCTCTCCGTTGTTAGTAGCTATCTTAGCCAAGTAGATACTAGTGACTCCAAGAGGGGGTATTTATGCTCGATAGTTGGGTTCATTCCTCTATTTAATCTGGGAGAGTGACAGAAACCTCTAAGGTTGTAGATGTGCTGTTGCCGCTAGGGAGAAAACAACATTCTTATGTCCAAGGACATATGCTTTGTTTACATTACACACTTTGCTTAATGCAGTTATCTGTTGTTCGCAACTTAATATTCACGAGGTCCTCGGATGATTCCCCGTGGGTGGATTATTAGTCATAGATGCAGTTGGATGGCGGTCTATGTATCTTGTTGTAATGCCCAGAGTAAATCTCATAGTGATCCTCTTGATATGTACACGTTGTCTTTATTCTATACACGGATTCTGCGGCTGTGTGAAGTGCATGGACGAGACCCCGCATCTACAGCTACCAAGGGATCCCGGGTCCTCGAAAACTGTGTACCCAGGTGCTCGAAGGTGGCTTCGCTTGGATCACCCATGGAGAAAACGCGGTGATCTGTTCAATGGTAAAGATGAGCCCGATGGACCCCCGCGATAGAGGAGCGGTGCAGAAATCGACGATCTTCTAAAAAATTGGAAGGAGTGCCCAGCGCCGGGAAAGAAGCGATCGAAGCCAGAGCCGCTGCTCGGTGTATGGAAAGCGAGGTCTATTTTCCACGACTTGGAGTACTGGAAGGTCCTCCGCACGCCCCACAGCCTCGATGTCATGCACATTACGAAGAACGTTACCGAGAGTCTGCTTGGCACTCTTTGCAACTCGGAAAAGTCCAAGGATGGGCCGAAAGCAAGATACGATCTGAAACATTTAGGCATCAGAAAAGCTCTTCAAGCCCCCGATACTGATGACAACGACGACGATGATGATGATGATCAGACGGAAGGGACTCAACGTCTCCGTAAAAGGGCTAAGAAGAACGCGGTGGTGCTTCCCGCTGCCTACTTCACAATGAGTCCGGAGGAGCTCGAGCAGTTTTTCAGGTGCCTCCTACGAGTGAAACTTCCTCATGGTTACTCGGGGAATATAAGCAGATATCTAGACGTAGCAAAGAAGAGGTTCACCGGGATGAAGTCTCACGATTGTCACGTGCTCATGACACAGATACTTCCCGTTGCGATCCGAGGGATAATGGACGAGCACGTCCATGATACGCTGTTTGGCCTTTGCAACTTCTTTGACGTTATCACCAGGAAGTCGATCGGCGTGAGGCAGCTCAAGATGCTACAGGATGAGATCGTGGTGATACTATGTGAGCTCGAGATTTACTTCCCGCCCGCATTCTGTGATATATGCGTCCATCTCCTTCTCCATGTCGTTGATGACATCAGGCAGCTCGGCCCGACGTTCCTCCACAACATGATGCCTTTCGAAAGGCAGAACTGTGTCATGAAAGGATACGTTCGCAACAGGGCCCGTCCAGACGCAAGCATGGCAAAGGGGTTCCTAACCTACGAGTGCATCTCCTTCTGCCAGAATTATCTAAGCACCGAGGACGACCAGGATCATGTTGGTCTGCCCACCAGGACGCACCTCGGCAGGCTCGCTGGAGTCGGTCACCGCGAGGGCTACCGCTCAGTCCATGTGGGCATTGTCAATCGACGCGACGACTTTGAAAGGGCTCACCGGGTCGCGCTACAACACTTAAAATTGGTCGAACCTTTTGTGCAAGAGCACAAAAGCATAATCGAGCAGAATTACATCGATATGAGCCGGCCAAGGAAGATGGGAGACGTAACCAAAGAGCACAACTCCGGCTTCACGCTTTGGTTTAAGCAAAGTCAACTGCTTCAAGCACAGAGCAGAAGGCCTTCTACCGAAGATGAAAAACTCATATACACCTTATCACAGGGCCCCGGGCATAACGTAAGGACCTATCAGGGGTACGACATCAACGGTTACAGATTC
Organism: Dactylis glomerata; assembly: GCA_007115705.1. Lineage (NCBI taxonomy): Eukaryota > Viridiplantae > Streptophyta > Magnoliopsida > Poales > Poaceae > Dactylis > Dactylis glomerata. Next base: position 2,110,271 of record QXEO01000480.1, on the reverse strand, counting down.
TACACCGAGGAAAAGGACAGAAATAGTGAAAATCAAAACTCAGGAGTAACTATGCTATCATACGCCGATGACGAGACTAGTGTCAAGGAAAGATTTTTTGGAAGGATCGAGGAGATATGGGAGCTCAATTACTGTGGAGAGATGGTGCCAATGTTCCGTGTGAGATGGGCCAAGAAGGTCGAAAAAGAAGGCCGATATTTCACCACCATGGTTATACCGGATGCCAAATCGAAGAACGCATCCGCGAAAAATGAGCCATGGGTACTCGGTAGCCAAGTTGACCAATGCTTCTTCATCACTGACCCGTCGAGGCCTAGCCGTGTTGTCGTGAGGAGGGGCAAGAGGAGCATCATAGGAATGGAAGGAGACGCAAACGAGGAAGACTTGGACAAGAACGGTGACCCAAAGATCGAGGAGGAATTCGACAAGCACTTCGACATGCCTACTACTAGTAAAGTAAGAAGGAAGACCTCCCTACCTACTAAAGGTTGTTCGTTCACATGAAGAAATCTCAAGGTGGCCGGCATAAAGTATTCAACCGCCAACAAGAAGGGCAAGAAGATCGTGAAGAAACGCTAAACTAGCTCGGAACCGGACGGAGAAGACTTTTTTGGTGTGTATGATCGAGACTTTTTTGTGTATGCACATTCCAAAGCATAAGGCTTATATTTTTAGAAACTATCGACAACTATAATATTATATAGACATCATATGAAAATTTGGTCAAACTTCATGTTCTTTGAATTTTTAGAAAAAATATAAGCCTTATTCATTGAAACAGAGGGAGTAATAACTAAAATAATTAAAAAAAAGGAAATAAATTCTGTGGCGCATCTACTAGTGGGATGCGCCACAGAATATTGACACTTAGTAAAACTGGGGATCGATCCCCTCCCCCGCGCATGCTACTTCTTCTCTCTCTGTTCCCCTGCCAGATCGAGATCGACTCCCTGCATCGCGTCCACCCTCGCCGCCGCCCCTCTCGAGCGTCGTCCCTCCCGAGCGTCGTCCCTCCTCCGCTCCTCGCCCCTCTAGAGCGCCGCCCCTCCGCGGCCCACGGCGCTCGACCTCGCCGCACCAAAGCCTGCCCCGCCTCCGAGCCGCACGGCGCTCGACCTCGCCCACGGCGCCCACGGCGCCGGCCACCACCCCCTCCCCCGCCCCACCAAAGCCTGCCCCGCCTCCGAGCCGCACGGCGCTCGACCTCGCCGTCGCCTTCGACCCCGCTAACAAGGTCAGCGTCTCCCACGCGCTCGGCTCGGGCGGCTGCCGAGTCAAGTACACCTATGCCAAGAACGGCCTGGGAGTTCGCCGTCGCCAGGAGGTTCGACGGCGGGGACGCTGTGAGGGGCACCTACCAGGCCTCCACGAAGCAGCTCGGGCTCGAGTGGACAAGGAGCTCCAGCGTCGGGGGATCCTTCAAGGTATGTTGAATTTGCATGTGGTTAAGTAGAATCCCACCTTCGAGTGGACAAGGAGCTCCAGCGTCGGGGGATCCCAGTAGCTATTTTCAATCGTTTAGTATCCACGAGAAATTCATCGCAAGGAATATATGGTTTACATTATACATTTTGGTTTTAATTAATATCTTATGCTAGTCTGTGAATATTGCTGCTGTTATGTGTTATGCAATGAGATATTTTGACCATAATCTGCTGTTATATATGCTTATGAGATGCTGTCAAGTGTGGATGAATAAACTGAGTTGCCCATTTCTCCCGAAGTGTTGATTCGCTTCCGTTTCGGTTGAGAAATGGGCACTCATAGGTAGAAAAATTAGCAAAAGTCATGCCGAAATTTTGAATTTTTCCGTTGCATTATGTACTAACTATTTGCCTCTTTTTAATGAAGTGCAAATAAACATGTCGGGCACTTCTAACCCTAAGAGCCAGGAGGAAGTCGCCAGAGAGGCCAACAAGGAATGGTGGGAGGAATACGATGAGGGAGAGGGCCGGGGGGGCGCCGCCGATCGCGGCGATGAGGAAGAGAGCTGGGGGGCCGCCTCCGAGAGCGGCGATGAGGAAGAGGGCCGGGATGACGCCGCCGAGACCGGTGAAGAGACCACCGACCGCACGGAAGGTGATAGCGGCGGCAACCCTGAGGAGGCCAAGAAGAAGAGGAAGGCGAAGAGGCCAAGGGCGGATCGGAGGCCGCAAGTGCTAGCCAACATCACCGATCCTTTCACGTTGGTCTCCGAAAGTGGCCTACCCTTGGAGCCTTCTAAGGTTGCCAAAGGGTACGCGATGCAACTAGGGTGCATCGTCCGTGAAACCGTGCCGCTCAACACTCAAGACCTCAGAAGCGAGGCCAACGCGGCTTTGGCCGCAACCCTCCTCCAGAAGCTTCACCAACGATACACGTTCCCACAGCCGTTGAATAAAAAGGTGGACTCTTTAGCTCTCACGAAGATGAGCACCGCCTTGAGCAGCTGGAAAACCCGGCTGAAGGACAAGATCAAGAAAGGTAAAAGCTGGGAGCAGATAAGTCGCAAAGACCCGACGCTCTCTAGAGAAGACTTCGAAGCATTCAAGTCGTCCTTAGAGACTGATGAGGCTAAAAAATGGACCGCCTGGGGGAAGAAAATGCGGGAATTGAACCTAGGGGCTCACCATTGCGGAAGCGGCGATTACCGATGAAAACAGCCCACTTGGGACAAGGAGGATGCCGAGATGATACGTCTGGGCAAAGAAAACCCCTGGCTAAAAATCACGGATATACAGACTAGGAACTATGTTCGGTCCCGCTACTACTTAGACTAGGAGACGGGGGAATTTGTTACGGATTACCCCGACGTGAAGAAGTTCGAGAAACTCCTGGTAAGGATAGTCTATATTATTATTGCGCTGATCTTATTAAGCAATGAAGCCAAATGGGCTAACCTTAAGTTCCTTTGTCTGAAGGACGATGAGTTGAAGGCTAGTACTACAGCTGGCCCGTCGTCCCAGGGGTCGACAGAACCGTGGGACACGCCTTTCAACAGGGCGACGAACGCATACAAGGAACGGGACCTGGACAAGTCACCGACGTCGGCTGGCCGTGTGTTCGGCTTTGGCACAAGTATGAAGGTATCCGAGTACTACGGATCGGATGCCAAGTCGAGAAAGGAGAGGAGGTCGACTAAGCAGGATAAAGCCGAGGTTCAGGAGCTGAAGAAGAAGGTGGAGTCACTAGAGAAAATAGTGGACCCGACCGAGATGAGTAAGTTACTGGACGAGAAGCTGCAGGAGAGGCTCCGGCAGATCATCCCCCCTGGTTTGATGGAGGGGTTAGCTGCTTGGAATGCGGCAGGTCAACAGGGGCCGATATATGTGCCCAGCGTCAGCGGCAGTAACTCAAGTCACCAAGTGTCACCGCTGGTGACCCCGACGCCGCCGCTCCACCTGGTCGCATCGACGCCCCCAACCGCGGAAGCTGATAGGGTGGTGGTGCCTGATAATGCACTCGAGAGTGAGCGGCCCGGCGCCGGCACCGACGCCCTTGTATCAACATTAGCAGAGATCAACGCCGTCAAGAAGGTAACTCATTAGTTAGTCCTCCGCGTCATCTTCTTTAACTATATATCCTTGCACTGATCTTATCCAACATGCCCCTGACTCAGGACGAACCTTGCATACTCCTGCATGTGGTGGAGCCCGGCGGCAAGTTGATGGATGTTGCTAGCGGCACTGTCATGCCCAGCCAAACTATGCACCACAGAAACATTGCAGATCATTTGGTGAAGGTGAAGTTGGCAATGGTAGTGCCGGAGTACCACAACCTCCTCCCCCCCGATCAACCTCCGGGCACAGACGAGGACGACGTTATGGTCCTTGGGAATTGCATCGGCTGGCTTATGACATGGCCGAAGAACCAGATTCGTCTGGGTGGGGGTCTTCCGAGTGTCAGGCGCAACATCGGCGCCACCTCCCTTATCATCCGGCCCAAGGTCGTCCGGCCCGGCGCCGGCCCCACCCTTAAGGAACCGGCGGTCACCGCCGCCACTACCCTGAAGGAACCGGCAGTCGCCGCCGCCACCCGAAAGGAACCGGCGGTCGCTGCCGCCACTACCCTGAAGGAACCGGCGGTCGCCGCCACCACCCGGAAGGAACCGGCGATCGCCGCTACCACCACACGCCACCAACAGCTGTTGGGAAAGCTTCCGCAACGACCGTCGACCAAACGCAAGGTACGCCAAGCGGCGGCATCGCAACCGCCACCACCTAACTTCCAGGACATGGTGCCGCTTGATGGCAACGATGATGATGATGACGTCGATGCCTACATCAACACTGGCGCCTGCAGCCAAGATATGTACATGCCTCATATGGATGAAGAAGCCTTCCGCACTCACGGCGATCAACTTGGTCGTCCCACTATAGTCACGCAGCGCCTGACCTTCACGGGTCTTTCTCTGCAAGACACTCCTCCGGAGGCTGGCAATCCAGCTCAAGTCAAGCCGGCTACCATTTTCAGCCCTAACACGCTGTATAAGACGATCGTCGGGGAGCCACGCGAATCAACCCCAGCACCCCAAGCTCCACCATCAGCACCACCAGCACCCCAAGCAACCCAAGCACCCGTTGCACCACCATCATCACCACCAGCACCCCAAGCAACCCCACCATCAGCACCACCAGCACCCGAAGCACCCCTAGCAGGTCAGGTGAAGAAGCCAAGGAAGAGAGGAAATAAAAAGGGCGCATCTTCGAGCCAGACTCTTCCTAAGAAGATGCGGGCCGACGACATGGTACCACGGACACCTGGTGGCTTGTCCCGACTTCATGAAGCTGGTAAACTGATACTGCCTGAGGACCTCGAACACCTCGCAAGTGGACCAATGATCAGTTTGCAGCAAAATATTCAGTTTCTAGAGAGTCTCCTTCTTCAAGACAAGGATCCAAATTACCCGGTGTTCACGGTCAGGGTGCCAGCAGCAGACCTGAACTTCGTCCAAGCATACCCCGCGGATATCTTCTTCATAGCGTTCGAGGACGTCTTCAATCTATTTCACTGGAAACGGCTCGACTATAACTTGGTTCGCCTATACGCGATCAATCTTCAGATGAAGATCAAGAGAGAGAGACCCCCCAACGTCGCGGTAGCGGATCCCTACTACATGCGTGATAGCCAGCTGGTGGATGGCTCAAGCACACGGACTGCGGCGGTGCGGTACCTCCAGAGCTTCATGCTCATGAACAAAGAGAAGAACACCATTCTTCTGCCTGTCTTTCCCGAGTAAGTACACATTCGCTCTCGGCCGTCGTAACTTATGCTTTCTTATATATTTCTTCCATTGCCGATCATTTCCAACATTCCATTTAAATTGCATGTGTTGAGCAGGGACACATACTGCACACTCGTCGTTCTTTGCCCGAAGTGGTCCCTAGCCCAGTACTTCGACTCGTCGAGTACGACGACGAAGAAAGACTACAACAGAATAAGGAGTGTTCTCGATGAGGCTATCCTTTTCTACTCCAAAAATGGAGGCATCTTCCACGAGAAGGGGAAATTTATCAGGTCGGACACTAAAGAGCAGGGGTTCAAGCACGTGATCAACTTCCCTTGCATCAAGCAACCAGATGACAGCATGAAGGAGGCCTTCTATGTCCTCCATCACCTTAAAGGGTTTGTCGCGGATGCAGAGATGATGCGTCTGCCACCTAGTAAGCGAGACCCCAAAAAAATGGCGGGGGAGATCAGCGATGCTGATCTTAGAGAAGACTTCCATCGCATCCAAGTAAAGCTATCGGAAATTATCGTAGAAGATGTATGCAACAGATCGGGGCTCTTACACCAACTCAGAGGGTTGTGTAAGAGGGATATAGAAGAACGCCTACATAGGTAGGGTGATGGAAGGACGTGGACGACGAAGGACATGTACAAACCGTTCCCGGAGCCCATGAACAAGACGTCTCGTTGATCGAGAGGCCGGTGTGCCTACTGTGTTGTAAATAAACTTGCTTAGTGTCGTTGTTGGACTTCAATTACTATTGTAGTCGATGTAGTTGAACTTGATTACTTATGTGATACCGATGCTATATGACTTTTAGGTTTATTATTATTTCCTTGCTTTAATTCTTGTGAATATGTATGCATGTGAACCCTCTAATTCTTTCCATTGCATTATATACTAATATGCCTTGTGTCCATAGAGATGACGTGGTACGTCGTGTTCGAGGGGCGGGTTCCAGGAGTCTACGAGGAGTGGACGGACTGCAAGGAACAGGTGCACAAGTTCAGCGGCAACTGCTACAAAGGCTACCCGACTCAACAAGAGGCGGTTGCCAAGTGGAGGAAGCACCAGTCGAACAAGAGCAAGATGAAGACCTTCATTGTGCTCTCGCTCTTGCTCACCATCGTCGGAGCGGTACTCTATTTCATCCTAGTGTAGGCGGCGGCCGGTGTCACTTCATTTGTATCTTGAGATGATGCACTTAATTTGCATGGATTATGAGTTGTATGGAGATATATATGTATGATGAGTTGTATATGCATGGAGCTATATGAAATCTGTTAATATTCTATATGAAATGAGTTGTATATGGAGATATATAATTGTGCTACATGAAATCTGTTGATATATCTGTATACTGCTATATTATATCTGTTAATACCTGTATATATACGCCAGACAGAATAATTTCTGTATAAAACCTGTAATATTTCTGTGGCGCACTAACTTGTAATTCTGTGGCGCACCTAATTCTGTGGCGCACCAAGCCAAAATGCGCCACAGAATTCCTTAATTCTGTGGCGCATTTTGGCTTGGTGCGCCACAGAATTCCTTATTTCTGTGGCGCATGTGCTGGTGCGCCACAGAATGCTTATTTTTGTGGCGAAGATTCTGTGGAGCACCACCCATGCGCCACAGAATGCATATTTTGGTGCGCCACAGAAGAGGTTTTCCCTACTAGTGAAACCTCTAAGGTTGTAGATGTGTTGTTGCCACTAGGGAGAAAACAACATTCTTATGTCCAAGGACATATGCTTTGTTTACATTACACACTTTGCTTAATGAAGTTATCTGTTGTTCGCAACTTAATATTCACGAGGTCCTCGGATGATTCCCCGTGGGTGGATTATTAGTCATAGATTCAGTTGGATGGGGGTCTATGTATCTTGTTGTAATGCCCAGAGTAAATCTCATAGTGATCCTCTTGACATATGCACGTTGTCTTTATTCTATCAACTGCCCAACTGTAATTTGTTTACCCAGCATGTTGTTACTTATTTTATGGAGAGACACCACTAGTGAACTGTGGACCCCGGTCCAATTTCCTTTATATTGCTATCACCTGTTTACTTTACTCGCACTGCTTACTTTACTCGCATACTACTATTGCTTTCCACTCGATACGCTCATTCCTTTGTTTACAGCAAACCGGTGAGATTGACAACCTCATCGTGAGTTGGGAACAAAGTTCTTGGTTGTGTTGTGTGCAGGTTCCGCGTTGCTACTAGTTGAAGACGCGCTAACATGTGTCGTAAATGGCGCCCTTGTTAGAGTGTCACTAAGCTAGCATGCATCACCTTCTTGAGTTTGGCTTTTTCCTATTGGACGATTAAACCTTGGTTTCATAACTGAGGGAAAACTTGCTGATGTATTCATCACACCTTCTCTTGGGGTTCCCAACTGGCCGGTCATTTACATCATCAACACCGCGCCACCATCTCCTCCACCATGTGCTTCATGTTTAGATCTTGTGAGCTTCCCTATATGATCAAGATCATCTTTATGTAATCATACATGTTGTGTTTGTTGGGATCCAATGAGTATTGGTACTATGTTAAGTTGATGTGCTGAATCATATATCTTATGTTATCTCTATGTTGTTTATGATCTTGCATGCTGTCCGTTGCTAGTAGATATCTTGGCCAAGTAGATGCTAGTGACTCCAAGAGGGAGTATTTATGCTCGATAGTTGGGTTCATGCCTCTATTTAATCTGGGGGAGTGACAGAAACCTCTAAGGTTGTAGATGTGATGTTGCCACTAGGGAGAAAACAACATTCTTGTGTCCAAAGACATTTGCTTTCTTTACTTTACGCACTTTGCTTAATGCAGTTATCTGTTGTTCGCAACTTAATACTCAAGGGGTACTCGGACGACTCCCCGTGAGTGGATTATTAGTCATAGATGCAGTTGGATTACGGTCTATGTATTTTGTCATAATGCCCAGAGTGAATCTCATAGTGATCCTCATGACATATGTACGTTATCTTTATTCTATCAATTGCCCAACTGTAATTTGTTTACCCAGCATGTTGTCATTTATCTTATGGAGAGACACCACTAGTGAACTGTAGACCCCGGTCCAATTTCCTTTATATTGCTATACTATTTTACTTTTACTCGCACTGTTTACTTTTACTTGCGTACTATTATCCTTTTACCACTCGATACGCTCAATCCTTTGTTTACAGCAAACCGGTGAGATTGACAACCTCATCGTAAGTTGGGAGCAAAGTTCTTGGTTCTGTTGTGTGCAGGTTTCACATTGCTGCTAGGTGAAGACACACCAATAATATTCCTGGCGCCATTGTCCAGAGTGTCGCGAATCTAGCAAGCATCACTTTTTGAAGTTTGGCTTTCTCCTACTGGTTCGATAAACCTTGGTTTCACAACTGAGGGAAGACTTGCTGCTGTGCTCATCATACCTTCCTCTTGGGGTTCCCAACGAGCTGTTCTTACAAGCCATCAACGAGTTTTTTTGGCGCCGTTGCCAGGGAGGAAGAAGACTTCTGCAAGGGGAGTCTCTCACGCACGATCTTTTACTTTGTTTTTGTTTTCCTTTATTTTATTTTTGCTTGCATCTTTTTATCAAAAATACAAAAAAATTAGTTCCTTTATAGTTGTTATTTTTACTTGTCTGCTTTTAGTTTTGCTAGAATGGGTACTCCTGAAAACACTAAGTTGTGTGACTGTACTAGCACCAAAAACAATGATTTAATCTGCACTCCTATTGCGCCACCTGCTCCTGAGGCAAATTTTTATGAAATCAAACCTGCTTTGTTGAATCTTGTTATGAAAGAGCAATTTTCTGGTGCTAGTTCTGATGATGTTGTAGCTCATCTCAACAATTTTGTTGAGCTATGTGAGATGCAAAAGTATAAGGATGTAGATGGTAATATTATTAAGCTTAAGTTGTTTCCTTTCTCTTTAAGAGGAAGAGCTAAGGATTGGTTGCTATCTTTGCCTAGAAATAGTATTGATTCTTGGGATAAGTGTAAGGATGCTTTTATTGGAAAATACTATCCTCCTGCTAAGATTATAGCTTTGCATAGTGATATTGTGAAGTTTAGACAGTTTGATAATGAACATGTTGCTCAAGCTTGGGAAAGAATGAAATCTTTGATAAAGAATTGTCCCACTCATGGACTGACTACTTGGATGATTGTCCAAACTTTTATGCAGGACTGAATTTTTCTTCAAGAAACCTATTGGATTTAGCTGCTGGAGGCACTTTTATGTCCCTTACCTTGGGCGCCGCAACAGAGCTTCTTGACAATATGATGGTAAATTATTCTGAGTGGCACACCGAGAGAGCTCCACAAGGTAAGAAGGTAAATTCTATTGAGGAAACCTCTTCCTTGAGTGATAAGATTGATGCTATTATGCTTATGCTTTCTAATGATAGAACTCATGTTGATCCTAATAAAGTTCCTTTGGCCTCTTTGGTTGCTCAAGAAGAGCATGTTGATGTAAACTTCATTAGAAATAATAATTTCAACAACAGTGCTTATAGGAATAATTTTGCTAGCAATAATTATAGGTCGTATCCTTCTACCAATAGTAATGGTTATGGTAGCTCTTATGGTAATTCCTCCAACAACACTAGGTGACGAGGGTTAACTCGACAAATGTCCTAGATGAAGGACTTAGGATCGGGGAGATAGGGCGTCGGATGAACTCGAAGGTAAAGTTAGTCGAAATAGGTGTGTATCGAAAGTAAACTTGGGTGTTCAACCTGGCTTGCTTTCAATCTGCCCTACACCGTCCCCTCCTGACCCCTATATATAGGTGGCCAGGTCTCGAGGATCGGGTAGGGTTCGATACAGATTACAAATATCGACATACGGTAATAACTCGTATTCGACTATCATTACAATTGGGCCTAGCACAACGGGCCTCAGGGGTACTCAACTAACGGGCTCTATTAGCTATACCCTTGTCAGTAGCCCCTGAGATTCTACCAGAATTGCAGATTCAGGTTGAATCTCTAATCTTTAAATCTTTGACTTGATCAATTCTTCATATCTTCAAATCTTCGACTTGGTCTTTCGACTTATATTTCATGATATTCTTTCGCAAGGGGTTTTGATGAGCAAGCCTGACAACTCTGACGGATCAAGAGGTCAGTTAACTGCCGGAACAGATAGTTGTCACCTACTTCAAATTCAATCCCCTTGGATTTGAATTCGGGATACCGGTCAAATCCATCCTTTTGCCGCATTTAGGACTTACAAAGAATGAATCCCAGTGGTTCTCAGGGTACCCAGTGCGTCCACCAGGATTTTCTTCGCGTCGTAGACACGGATACATACCAGCAGAGCGCATCCATGTGCGTATACCAGGCCACACAGGACGGATCCCGGGGTCTTACCTTCGTGACAAGTCACGACATTCGAATCGTGTTGCGATAACACAACTTGAGAATTTTATGTCGCAGTCAAGTTTTGACTGAAAATATTCGGGTTTCTACAACCATAAAACTCGCTCCCGATGGGAGTAACACTTCTCCAATCTCCAATGCTTTACCAATGAATATCGTCGGGTGCGCGCTCAGCGCTCCCGATGGGAGTAGCCCCCGAGGCTATAGTCGAAAAAACGGGTTTTTCGAGTATAGGCTCAAGAGATGATGTAACTCATCATACTTCAACTCGAAAACACTTCAACTTCGAGATTCTGCAACTCGAGATACTTTCAAGAACACCTTGTCGTCAAATACTAGTCCACTGCTTCAATGAAGAGTTCCATCCGACTTTTTTGAAAATAACAGCCCCCAGGGCTATAACCAAAAGTCCTTCATAGATGATTCTTTTCATCAATTCAACAGTTGTCGGCGCCATCCTGTTTCCTTCACATTTATACTTTATGACGTCAACGAAGACGTAACTCTTCCTCAGTGCGAACCGTTGTATGGGTAACACTGTAACTTCCATGATTTTTTGACCGTTTAGTGAGCTGCACGATTTTTGACCGTTGGTGGGCTGACGTTTCCGATCTTTACGCCACGTCTCAGCCCACGATCCTTCTCCCAGAAGACATATAAATGGCATAGTGGGGAATCGCACTGTTTACCAGCTCGTTCCCTCCGCCGCCTCTATTGTCGATCTCCTCTGCATCTTCCTCTCTTGCGGAGCCCCCAAGCGTACTTTTGTGCTGGATGCGCGTGAAGCATCTAGCCACCAAGAGCGATATGGCCAAGTCCTCTGCCACCAACTGGGTTCGCTCCACCATCACCAAGAAGGAGGTGGAGAAGGCCACGGCGGACGGCCTCATCGCCGCTCAGGACTCCATCAAATTCCCCAGCACGAAACGGATCCCGAAGCCCCCGAGCGGTTATCGGGTAATGTTCCTTGCTTTCCTTCTTCGGGGCTTCTCTCTTCCTGCCCATGAGTTTATCCGTGGGCTTCTATTTGTTTACGGTGTGCAGCTTCATCAGCTCACACCAAATTCCCTTCTGCATATTGCTTGCTTCGTGACTCTTTGCGAGTCATTTTTGGGCATTGAGCCCCACTTTACTCTCTGGAGATCGATCTTTCGACTCCGCCCCAATGTTTCTCTGGCAAGGAAACCCGAACTGGGCGGAGCCGTCGTTTCTGTGCGCCCTGAGGCGCAATATCTTGAATTTTCTATGGCCGCATCTGTCCAAGGGTGGAGGACAAAGTGGTTCTATATCAAGGACCGCAAATCCTCTCCTGAAGATGAATTCAGCCTTCCTCCCTTTGACGCTTCTCAGGAGGTGAAGAAATTGAAGTCATGGGACTCGCTTCCCTCAGATGCAGAAGTTGCACAAATTCTTCCTCTTCTATCCCGCATTCAAACTCTGAAAACAGGCCTAGGAGGTGCTTTGTCGGGTATCCAACTCATGGCGTTTTTCATACAACGTCGAGTTCAACCCCTACAGCACCGCCTCACCAAGCTTTGGACTTACTCTGGCTTAGAAGACCCTACTCGCATATCTGAGGATCTGATGTCGAAAGAAGATGTCGACAAGCGAGTAAGGAATCTCACCAAGCTCACCAAGGAACATTCAGTTGCTGACTTGAAGGCAGATTTCTTCGACTCCGTGCACCCTATTCCTGAGGTATACATCGCTGCATCCACTTTTTGTCAAACTTTTCTTTAGTTTCGACTTGCATTATTCTTTGCCTCTGCACTCTGCTGATTTATTAATATGCAGGGTCACGAATTTGTTGTTTCTCGTCCTCCTCTTCCGGAGGCAGGGCCCCTACCAGCTGATCTCGCCTCTCCTGCATCTGAAGCCCCCGAGGCTGACGAAAGTCAGGACGAAGATGATGTCGAGGAATCGGAAGATGAGACTAGCTCGTCGGCGTCGCTTCCTCCCGTATTTGCTGAAGATATTGGTGTCGACAAGAAAAGAAAACGTGTCGACGAAATTGCTTCATTGAGTTCTGCGGCGGCTGGAAAAACCCCCGCTCTTGCAGAAGATATGGAGTACTTCGACATGCTTGCATCGTAAGTATTGTAGTCGAACTTTTCAATTTCCTTGTTCTTGCCTTTTGTCTATAACTTATACTTTTCATGCAGTGACGATGAAGAACCACCAACATATGCGACGGCTGTTCCACCACCTTCTCCTGTGGCGGTTGATGAGCCTGTCGAACCATATGTTGCGCCGAGGACTACCAGGGCCTCTGTAAAGAAAGTTTCTCAAACTCAAGCCCGAAACCTCAAACGCGCGAAGAAGACCAAAGAAGCCGAGGTTTCTCTGGAGGCCCATGTTTCTACAGTTTCTTCTGATGATGTGAGCAATTCTTCTTTCCCTTCTTTCCTTTCATGCGCTTCTGCTCTTACACTCTTCTTTTATCAGGCTTTGGTGAAGAGATTTATCGCCCTGGGCACGGAGTGTGCGGGGTACCTAAAGGTTGCAAAAGCTTCCGAAGGTACAATTTTGTCATCCAATCACCACTTGTCTTCTGCACTTTATCCTTTGTTATTTATCTGATTCCCTGTCGACTTCTTATGCAGCTGCTTTAGCAGCCGCCAATGCTCGAATTGCTTCGCTGGAAGCAGAACTCAAAGCTTCACAAAAAGCTTATGACGCTGCGACCGCTGCTAAGGCCAGTGCTGAGAAGTCGCAGAAATCATGTCTACTGCTGCCGAAAGTAAGTTCTTCGACTTGTCTTCTGTTTTCGTCTCCTGTTGCACTGGTGTATTTGTTGACACTTGTCTCTTCTTTTCTTTTCTATTGCTTAGAATTCACAGGGGTATCCCCGTCGTCCCTGCAAACGGACGATGATCCTCTTATGGATGCGGTTAACCTACTCGAAGAAAACTGGATATCTATCCAGGAAACTTTTGAGTTGGTTGGCCGCGTTCTGTCACGGCTGTTTGCCGGGTTGTGGCCGAAGAAAAAGATGGCAATCCCGAAGGACAACCTGACTGAACTCGCCAAGACTTTTGACAGCGATGAAGACCCTACTCTCCATCTGAAGGGGCTGTCCATTAAGCGCGGCGCCGAAGGTGCCATTGCCCTTTCTCTTGCGCATGGTACAGATTTTGACTGGGAGAAAGTTAACTCCCCCCATGGCCACACCCGTGACGAGATGAAGGTGTATTTCGAGAAGGCGAAGAAGTTGGCGCCTGCATTGCTGACAACAATTTCTCCTTCGGCAGCCTCTGCTGTGCCTGCTGCACCACCTCCAGCGCCGAAGGCTCCAGTGCCGCCGTCGACTTCCAGCGAGGAAGCTGCCGCGCCCCCTTCTTCCACGGAGCATAATGCTGAGGTGGCGTAGACTCAGCTTCTTTGTAGTATTTAGTTTTCTCCTTTTGAATGTAAAGAGTTCAATTAAGTGCAACCCGAGAACCTTAGCCATAGGGTTGTGCTCTTTATGTAAATATATCCTCTTTGTATGGAGTACTATGCTATCTTTCTGAAATTGTTTCTCCTTTCTTTCTTTTTGTAGTCGATGCGTGACAGTGATCCTTCTTCTCATGTTCCTGCTCCTTCCTCTGCTCGCGGATTTAATCCTCAGATTTCATCGACTCCTAGTCGATGTAGTCACTGCGAAGAATACTCTTCCAGGATTTCTGACCTTGAAACTCGCCTATCCTTGGCTAAACGCCAAGCACAGATGGCTATTAAAAAGGCTAGCCAGGCCAGTGGCTATATGAAGAAAATCTCCTCCCTTGAAGAAAAGGTCTCCAGTTTGACGACGAAGGTTGTTCATAATGAAGAGTGCGAGTCTTTCATTCTTGGCATTGTCGAGTCTGCTTGCGAGCTGTTGCGATGTGAGTTTTCTTTCGACTCCTTCTTTGGCTGCTTGTGCACTTATTTTGTGATATATTTGCCATTGTAGGTACTTGCTTGGATTTTGCTGCTGAAGAACGTCGAGTTGCTGAGCGAAATGCTGCTTTGGAGAAGATGTCGACTGGCTACGAGACTCTATGGTCTGATCCTCGACGCCGGAACGCCATTGTATTGCTTCAAGACCGTGCCCAGCATATTGGCGAGTTAGTTGATGGTTGCCGGCGAGCTCTTACAACTATGCACTCCATTATGCTTCCCCGTAATCCTTTGCCTGCAACTTTCCCACTTCTTCTTGATACTTTCAGATCCAGCCATCGTATTCATAGGTTAATAGAACCGAACTTAGTGGCTGGTGCCAATTTTGCTCTCGGGTGGATATGCAAGTGGCACCCCAGATTGAATTATAGCACGATGTCCCTGAGTTTGGCTCCAGGTGGAGCTAGCCTTCGGGTTCATATGGAGAACACACTTCAACCTGCTCGAAGACTCGTAGCTAGGCTTCTAGAGGCGGATGCTGCGTTTTTCCGCGAGTATCATTACCTGGATCCTTTAGGCGTAGATGATTCTGACAACCCAATGTTGTAAAGTGTGTGTGGAACGCGAGAGTTTATTTATTTCGCGACTATATGTCTGAAATTTATTCTCAAGGCGTATTTGTATGGTTCGTGCGTTTGCCGCATCTTCTCTTTGAAAGACTCGTAAACTCGAATATGAGGAACGCTTTGTCTTTATTTATATTTGTAATGTGAGATACATGGGGTAACCCAAGAGATCCGGCCTGTGACCTATGTTCTGGACCTAGAGGGCATTGCCTCTGGTATAACTCGTGGCTTTTACAGCCTTTATTGTTCTACTCTATTATCTTTATGATGCTTATGCCGTCGTGGCTTCCCCTTTTCCTTCTGCGCCTGTGTCTTCTCCTGATGCTCCTATTCGTGGCTTCTTCATTTCGGGCTCCGCGGCGCATCCTTCGAGTAGCTTGATGCCTTCTGTAATTGCGCTCTTTGCCTTTTCTGCATGGTTGGCTATTACGCCAAAATTTTGCTCCATCTTGTGGAATTCCCTGTCGCAGAGATCTGAAACTTCAAAGCTTCCTTTCACTGTGATTATTCCTCTTGGTCCTGGCATTTTAAGTACCAAATATGTGTAGTGAGGTACTGCCATGAATCGCGAAAACGCGGGTCGTCCGAGGATCGCGTGATATTGCGATGGCCAATCCATGACTTCGAAGTCTAGTTTTTCTCTTCTGTAGTTTTGTCGGTTGCCGAAGCAAACATTGAGTGCTATTCGACCCAACGGGTAATTAGCACTCCCTGGTACGATTCCATGGAAGGAACAATCTGTTGGCTTCAGGAACTCTAGTGATATATGCATTGCTCGGAGTGTTTTTGCGTATATCAAGTTAATTCCACTCCCTGCGTCCATAAATATTCTGTCGACATCATACGTGCCGATTTGAGCTTTGAGTACCAAAGGCGCGTTTCCCGGCCGAGGTACTGTTATAGGATGGTCTTCTCTATTGAACTCTATTGGTTGCTCTGACCAATGCAGATACTCCGTTGCTGCTGGAGGTGATATGACTGCTAAGTTGACTTGTCGAGTTATGCTCTTCTCTTCTTTGTTCGACTTGGGCACAGGTTGTATCATTGACATGATGTGTCCTTTTGATGGTACATACCCTTCGTCGTTGTCCTGTCCTTGGTTTTGCTGATCTTGTCCTTGGGGCGCTCCATTGTTTCCTTGTTGCTTTGTCGAGGGATTGTTGCTTCCTTCGAATCCTTGTCGCCTTGCTTCAGTTTGCTTATTTATTGCTGCTTCTTGCAGTTTTAAGAATGTTGTGCAGTCTTTCATTGCGTGCCTTGATACTCGTTTCCCGTCGATGAACGCTGAGTGTATATGACAAGGCCCGTTGAGCATATCTTCTGGTGATGGGTTGTACTCTCTGGATTCCCTTATAGGGAACTTCTTATAGTCTTCCTTTCCGTAGCTTCTATATCCCGAACTTCTGCGATCGTTTCCTTGATAGCTGTTGTCTTTATATCCTGTGGCGACTTGGCTATGCGAGCCGTAGGTGTCATAGTTTCGAGACCGTCTCCTTTGACTTCCATATCTGTTTCTTCTGTCGTCCTCTGGAGATCGCGTTCGCTTGTTGTTGCACGCATCTTCTCCGTCTGCGAACCTGTTTGCTGTGTCCATGAGGTCTGACACTGTTTTCGGCTTGATTCTGCCCATCTCTTCGACTAGGTCTCTTCGCCTTAATCCGATGATGAACGCGTCTATTGCTCTTTCATCTGAAACTTCGACTGCTGAGTTTTTGATAATGCTCCACCTTTGAATGTATGCTCGCAATGTCTCGTCGCGTTGTTGCACACATGCTTTGACTTCTTCTATTGATGCTGGTCGTTTGTATGTCGACCTGAAGTTGCTTGTGAATTGCTTTGTGAGGTCTTCCCAGCTTCCAATAGATTCTTTTTCTAGCTTGCTTAACCATGACCTTGCTACGCCGGTGAGGTGTAATTGCAAACTTTGCATAGCTGTTTCCTTAGTTCCTCCCAATATTTGGACTGCTTGTAAATAATCTGCAAGCCATGATTGTGGTTCTTGTGATCCGTCGTATTTTTGCTGATCATGGGGTAGTTTGAATCCCTTGGGAACCGGAGTTGTGCGAACCCTACGGGTAAAGCATGATGCCCCCATCTCTTTTTCGTCGTCTTCATAGTCGCGTTTTTCGTTTGGGGATCGTGATCTTCGGGTTCCTCCATGCTGCTTTGGTGATGGCGATCGAGATCGATGTTTGCTGCTTCTGCGCCGAGGACTATTGTGACGGCGAGGTGACCTTGCTTTGTGCACTTCCTTGTGGTGATGTGCTTCTTCTCCTTTTGCTGATAGCTTGTGGCCCACCATGTTGAGTCCGTTCAGTGCTGCTCTATGCATATGTTCTCTAGGATCTCCTGGACTTGGTCGAGTTGTAAGTAGGTATGCTTGTGCTGCCACTAGTGCTGCTTCGGGAGTTTTTGGTAGGATGTTTCCCTGCTCGTCGACCGATAGAAAGGACGAGTCGAGGTTTTTGGAAATACTTTGCCTGTCAGAATACTCGAGGTTATCGTACCTTGAACCATGTCGACGATTCTTCCTTGCGTTACTATGTGATGCGTCGCTCCGTGCTTTTCGAGCAGCCTCGCTAGCTGCTATGGCTGAATCTTTTCTTTTTTGTATCTCTGCTTTCTCCTTTGCTAATTGCTTGGCCTGCTGCCTTAGGGCATAGTGATACCCCAAAAGCATGTCTTTGCTAGAATTTGATGGTATTGGCGTGCCGTGTTCTACGGCTTCTCTTATTATCCTCCATTCGTCGACTGATAGTCGAATTTTTTCCCCTGCCTGCAAGGGATTCTGGTGTTTGTCCTTCTGCTAGGTGATTTGCTCCTCTGTCGATATTTGCTGGGTTTAATACTGGATTGTCGTTTTTGTCGAATTCTTCTGAATTGTCTCCTATAATGGCAAGCACCTGGCATTGTTTGCCGATGTTACCCTTAAAGCTTGAGAAGATCGAGTTACTATCCTCAGAAAGCTCTAATCCTGTCCTCCATGTATCTGTTGACTTGTCTGTGGTATCGTCGAGGTAGATCGTGAGATCTTCGAGTTGGTTTTCTACGTCAAAATTTTCCTTTTCTTCGTTGTCTTCTGCGATCTTTTCTTTTTGCACTTCTTCTAGGCTGACCGGCGAGTTTACTTCGCTGGAAGAGCCTTCAGAATACTCCATCATTACTGTTGTTTCGGGCTCTTGTGCCGACGGATCTTGATCTTGTTTCGTCGGATCCGAAAGGCGAGAAGAACCCGACGGCCCGATGAGGATGCTTAAACTTCCGATGGTTAGTTCCACCTCTTGACTTCCGTCGACTTCTGAACTGCTGTTGGTTAAAAGCGAAAAAGCCGTCGAATTCATGATTCCAACGCCCAAAAGTCCCCACGGTGGGCGGCAATTGACGAGGGTTAACTCGACAAATGTCCTAGATGAAGGACTTAGGATCGGGGAGATAGGGCGTCGGATGAACTCGAAGGTAAAGTTAGTCGAAATAGGTGTGTATCGAAAGTAAACTTGGGTGTTCAACCTTGCTTTCTTTCAATCTGCCCTACACCGTCCCCTCCTGACCACTATATATAGGTGGCCAAGTCTCGAGGATCGGGTAGGGTTCGATACAGATTACAAATATCGACATACGGTAATAACTCGTATTCGACTATCATTACAATTGGGCCTAGCACAACGGGCCTCAGGGGTACTCAACTAACGGGCTCTATTAGCTATACCCTTGTCACTAGGGGCGTGCCCTCTGAGCATGAAGTCATGCTCAAGGACTTCATCGGTAAGAAAACTGCTTTTAACAAGTCTGTTGAGGAAAAGTTGGGTAAAATTGATATTCTTGCTTCTAAAGTTGATAGCCTTGCTCTTGATGTTGAACTTCTGAAACTAAAAGTGTTTCCTAATGATGTGAAAGAAAGCAATACTTTTGCTGCTACTAATGCCATCCAAGTTAGAATTGATGAAAATGTTAGGATGTTAGCAGAATTGCATGCCAGGTGGGAAAGAGAAGATGAGATGGCTAGAGAGATGAAGGTATGTACCATTACTACCTCTAATTATGTTGTTCCAAATTCTAGCAATCCTCTTACTTTGATTGGTGTAGAGAAAACTCCTACTTCTTGTGCGAAAAAGCCCAAAGCTGCAAAAACCTTTTCTACAAAAAGTGCTGAAATTTTTCGGAGTATGGGAGATGATAGCTCTATTTCTTTCAATGATTTTGATGTTAATGGCTTCAATATATCTGAAGTTATCTTGTTCTTACAAAAGCTTGCTTTGAGTCCTAATGCTAGTTCTATTAATATTGCTTTTACAAATCATATTACAAATGCTCTCATGAAAATTAGGGAGGAAAAGTTGAAACAAAAGGCTTCTATTCCCAAGAAGTTAGAAGATGGTTGGGAACCCATCATTGATATGCATGTTAATGGTTTTGATTGTCATGCTTTATGTGATCTAGGTGCTAGTATTTCTGTTATGCCTAGAAAGATTTATGATATGCTTGGTTTACCACCGCTTGAAAAATGTTATTTTGATGTTCCTCTTGCTGATGTTGCTAAGAAGAAACCTTTGGGAAGGATTAATGATGTTCTTATTATGGTTAACAATAACCTTGTTCCCGTTGATTTTCTTGTTATGGATGTTGAATGCAATGCTTCATGTCCTATTATTTTGGGAAGACCTTTTCTTCGAACTGTAGGTGCCATCATTGATATGAAGGAAGGCACCATTAAATATCAATTCCCACTCAAGAAAGGTATGGAACACTTCCCTAGAAGGAGGAAGAAATTACTTTTGACTCTATTCTTAGAGCAAATTATGAACTTGATGCTTCATCATTTGATATTACTTGATTCGCACTTTCTGCGCCTAGCTCAAAGGCGTTAAAGAAAAACACTCTTGGGAGATAACCCTATATTTTCTTTTCAGTACCTTTTCTTTTATTTGAGTCTTGGAAGTTATTACTACTGTAATGACCGCTCCTTATCATTTTTATTTCGTTGTTGTGCCAAGAAGAACCTCTAATTTGAGGGAGGTAAGATTTGGGGAAGTTGCTGTCCTAAAACAGATTTCTGCGCTGCACCGTGAAAATTCGTGAAAATTCTCAGTATATCTTTTTGATCTAAAATTTCTTGTGCATATGACCCAGGTTATATCCAAACTTTCATTAGTTTTGCACTTTTCGATTTGAGCAACAGAAGGTCTTCGAAAAATTCGACCTTTGTCAGCTAATCTGTTTTGACAGATTTCTGCCACAATTTGTGTTTGCCTCTTGATCGCTTTCTTTTTGAGTTCTTTTGATCACGGAACTTTTGAGAAAGTTGCTACAGTAGTATATGATTTATATGTGGTGATTTTGAGTTTTAAATTGAACCAAAAAGGGTTGATTTGCTATTATGTTTATGCTAACATTGCTAATAGAATTGTGTGAAGTTTTATATGAAGTAAGTTATCAAGTGTAGGGATTGGAGAATGATGAGATGAGATGAAGAATGGACAAAAGCTCAAGCTTGGGGATGACCATGTCACCCCAAGAAATATCCAAGAGGTACAAGCGTCAAAGCTTGGGGATGCTCCCAAGGCACCCCTTCTTCATCGACAAAAATCAGGTCACCTTTCAACACACTATATTTTTATTGCTTCATATTGTATGTGTTTTTCTTGGAGCATCTTTACTTTTGCTTTCAGTTTTATTTTGTTTTTTCTGCAATAAATGGTGGGACCCCAACAAATTTCTTTTGGAGGAGATATACTTCATTTTTCATTGCCAAGAACACTCTATTTTCCACTCTTATCGTTCAACGAGTGTTCTCTTTTTCTAGAACTGCGTTTAGCTTTCGTTTTTTGCCTTGATTTTTGTTCAGATCTTGTTTTATCTTTGCATCAAGGTGTATTTAGACCACTGGTCTATGTTGGTTTTCATCAAAAGAGTTGTCTCAAAAAGGTTTGAATGGTGTTGGAAAAGAGAAAAAGTTTCATAAAAAAAGTGGTATAAAAAGGAGCTTATTTAGACTACGGCTTAGACTTTTTCATGCCATGCTTGATGTTGTTTTGATAGTATGCTTAGTAGTTTTTTCTGTAGCATGACTTGTCTCAAATGACTGAGATTGCTTAATGAGCCTTTGAAAAAATCATGCGTTGTTTTTATTATATGGAAGCATTTATTTGGTTTTCTCCTTGATGCTTTATTTGGGTTGACTTGGCGCATGCTTACAACATGTTTGACTCTTACAAAGTCACCATAAGCCTCTATAATCATTTGGTTTTTGACTTGTGATGCCACATTCTATGCTTCTTTTAATGATGTTTTGTCGCTATGCATGATTATGGCCGTTATTGCTCTCTTAGTTGGTCGCTCCCAGTCTTTTGCTAGCCCTCATTTTGTACTGAGTATGAGCCCTACTCATGCATCCAACTCCCAAAAACCAAGTTATTCCAATGTGTCCACCATACATACCCATTAGCAATTTTCTATTCCAAGTACATTTGACTTGCTTTTATCTATCCTTCGAATTAAACTCTTTGGTGTTATGTGAAAATTAGTTAGTAAAGCTCACACGAACCTGATGGCACACTTTCTCGTTTTTAAAATTTTGACATTGTGGCTCTCTTATGTTGACGTTATGCTTGCAAGTTGAAGTTGGAAATTAGCCCAGCCATGCCGTCATGGGGCAAGCTTTCAACATTGCACTTTCTCTTATTTGAGTTGATATCGTGATCTTTTGTTTATGGATACTCGCGATGTGAAATAAGTTGGGAATCTTGTGGGATCATGGAGTTTGTATATGTGTTAGAGAAACGCCTGGGCCGCTAATCTAAGCCATGCATCATTCATGTTGGAAATTTATAGCATGCCCATAGTGGACATTCGACGATGCATCTCACAATAAAAAGCCATACCAATGGTAAATAAAAGAGATGCCGAGGTGTTCATTGTCTATTTGTCCTGTCATTTTGATGTGGGCTTGTTCCATGTCATCGGGCAAGGAGGTACCCCGTTGGCGGTTCTTGATGATACATGTATACTTACAATGACAAGAGCTTGCTTGGGACCCTAAGTCGAGTAGCATGAGGTTTGAATATTCGTACTTCATGGGACACGAGGTTTTCAACTTATGATTTGTCAAGCATATGCTCATAATTGTTCTCGCATTAACTTTAACCATTCAAGATGCCTATGATGGGGGCAACGAGAGCTCAAAGCTAGTAAGTACCATAATTTTTGAAGGTTTATAAAACTTGCAATCATTGCTTCCCTCTGCGAAGGGCCTTTCTTTTACTTTTATGTTGAGTCTCCACCTTCTACCTTTATGCACCATCTAAGAGAGCATAGTTGCCATTCTGAGTTTAATGTGCATAGTCCCAAAGTTTATCATTGATTAATTTATGATTATGGTTTCACTTGTTCTTAAATTACTTGTATCTAGTCGCCCTCTTAAACTTGAAGGTGCCCTATGCATTTATGTTTTGCTATTCCATGAAGGACAAGCTGAAAACCATTTGCTATGTTTTTCCATATGATTTGAACACACGTTTGACTTTCACTGTTTCATTATTCATGATCTTTTGTTTGTGTTTCTTTTCATGTTATAACATGGTTGCTAAGTTTTTATTGTCAAGATTATGTCTCTTATGCCCATGTTTTAAGTTCTTTGATCCCAGCACTCAATGCTTTACATGGATGATCAAGATTGTGATGGTGCATGTCACCTCAAAAATTATTCTTTTGTTATCACTTACCTACTCGAGGACGAGCAGGAGTTAAGCTTGGGGATGCTTGATACATCTCAAACATATCTATAATTTTTGATGCTCCATGCTTGTTTATACACCATTTGCTTTGTGTTTTGTTACACTTCGTGGCATTTTTATGCATTTTCCGGAACTAACCTATTAAAAAGATGCCACAGTGCCAGTTCCCTGTTTTCGGCTGTTTTTGTGTTTCAGAAAAGTTACACAGGAAATATTCTCGGAATTGGACGAAATAAAAGCCGAACCTCCTATTTTTACCGAAGCTTCACGAAGACCGAAGATGAGACGAAGGGGGGCTAGGGGCCATGCTCACCATAGGGTGGCGCGACCTAGCCCCTGGCCGCGCCACCACATGGTGAGGCCGGCTGGCCCACCTCCTGACGCTGCCCTTTCGCCTATAAAATCCCCTCTACGGGAAAAACCTAAAGGACGGATCGCTTTTCCTCGAAACATACTGCAAGCCGCCGCCGTCATCGAAACAAGATCGGGAGGATCCAGGAGCTCTTCCCGACACCCTGCCGGAGAGGGGAATCCCTGCCGGAGGCCTTCTCCACCACCATGGTCGCCTCCGGAGTGATGTGTGAGTAGTCTACCTTGGACTACGGGTCCATAGCAGTAGCTAGATGGTTGTCTCCTCCACCATGTGCTTCATGTTAAAATCTTGTGAGCTGCCCTATATGATCAAGATCATCTTTATGTAATCATACATGTTGTGTTTGTTGGGATTCGATGAGTATTGGTACTATGCTAAGTTGATGTGCTGAATCATATATCTTATGTTATCTATGTTGTTTATGATCTTGCATGCTTTCCGTTGCTAGTAGATATCTTGGCCGAGTAGATGCTAGTGCCTCCAAGAGGGAGTATTTATGCTCGATAGTTGGGTTCATGCCTCTAGTAATCTGGGGGAGTGACAGAAACCTCTAAGGTTGTAGATGTGCTGTTGCCACTAGGGAGAAAACAACATTCTTGTGTCCAAGGACATTTGCTTTGTTTACTTTACACACTTTTCTTAATGTAGTTATCCGTTGTTTGCAACTTAATACTCAAGGGGTACTCGAACGACTCCCTGCGAGTGGATTATTAGTCATAGATGCAGTTGGATTACGTTCTATGTATTTTGTCGTAATGCCTAGAGTGAATCTCATAGCGATCCTCATGACATATGTACGTTATCTTTATTCTATCAATTTCCCAACTGTAATTTGTTTACCCAGCATATTGTTATTTATCTTATGGAAAGACACCGCTAGTGAACTGTGGACCCCGGTCCAATTTCCTTTACATTGCTATACCGTTTTACTTTTACTTGCACTGTTTACTTTTACTTGCATACTATTATCCTTTTACCACTCGATACGCTCAATCCTTTGTTTACAGCAAACCGGTGAGATTGACAACCTCATCGTAAGTTGGGAGCAATGTTCTTGGTTGTGTTGTGTGCAGGTTTCACGTTGCTGCTAGGTGAAGACACACCAACAATATTCCTGGCGCCATTGTCCAGAGTGTCGCGAAGCTAGCAAGCATCACCTTCTGAAGTTTGGCTTTCTCCTACTGGTTCGATAAACCTTGGTTTCATAACTGAGGGAAGATTTGCTGCTGTGCTCATCATTCCTTCCTCTTGGGGTTCCCAACGAGCTGTTCTTACAAGCCATCACCTATCATGATCAAGATCATCGTTCTGTAATTCTACATGATGTGTTTGTTGGGATCTGATGAATATTGGTACTTTGTCAAGTTGATCTATTGATTTATCATCTTTATGTTATCTCTATGTTGTTTATGATCTTGCATGCTCTCCGTTGCTAGTAGATATCTTGGCCGAGTAGATGTTAGTGACTCCAAGAGGGATTATTTATGCTCGATAGTGAGTTCATGCCTCTAGTAACTTGGGGGAGTGACGTAAACCTCTAAAGTTGTAGATGTGCTGTTGCTACTAGGGAGAAAATAACAATCTTGTGTTCAAGGATATTTGTATTGTTTACATTACACACTTTGCTTAAGGCGATAATCTATTGCTTGCAACTTAATACCCAATGGTTGCTCGGATGACATCCGGCGGGTGGATTATTAGTCATAGATGCAGTTGGATTACGGTCTATGTATTATATTGTAATGCCCAAGTGAATCTCATAGTGATCCTCATGACATTTGTACGCTTGCTTTATTCTATCAATTGCCCAACTGTAATTTGTTTACCCAGCATGTTGTTTATCTTATGGAGAGACACCACTAGTGAACTATGGAGCCCGGTCCATTCTTTTACACTGTTATTACCGTTTACCATTTACTCGCTTTATTTACATTCTTGCAAACTACTATCTTTTACCACTCGATACGCTTAATCCTTTGTTTACAGCAAACCAGTGAGATTGACAACCGCATTGTAAGTTGGGGCAAAGTACTTGGTTGTGTTGTGTGCAGGTTCCACGTTGCTGCTGGTGCAAAGCTATGCCCTGGACGAGGCGCCATATATAAATTGTCCGGAGCTGTCACGAAGCTAGCGAGCATCAACCTTCGGAAGTTGGTTCTTTCTCCTACTGGTTCGACAAACCTTGGTTTCATACTAAGGGAAGACTTGCTGCTGTGCTCATCATACCTTCCTCTTGGGGTTCCCAACTGGGTGGTCATCTACACGCCATCATCCTTCACGTCCTTCTGGAGCATGTTCTCTGAATCCTTCCCTTTGTTTCTTCTACTCCGGTGCGCACACGAAGTTGGTGTAGTCTTTGTAATTGAAGAAGCAGCCGAGCCCGACTTGGAGGTCTTGGTGGGAGAGGTGGGCTTGATTGCAGGAGAAGTAGTTATCGCTGCTGAGCACTTCCCTTTTGCGACCGACAGACCAGCCGATGCCTCTCAAGTTAGGTCAAGCTTCTTGGCCACCCCTGAAAAAATCATGCCCACCTTAAGTTTTTTGCATCTCTGAGCCAAAGTCTCATTCTCAAAATCCCATTAGTTGGGGCTCTCCCAACCAATCTTTCCCGCTCAGCAGCTGAAAGCTTAAAGGCCTTGCCAGGGGAAAAGATAGGACCATCCTTCTCCGAGGAAGAAATGGGGGAATCAAAAATAGAGATAGAAGACACTATCACTGCTAGCTTCTCAGCAAAGGAAGGACCCGCCTTCAAATTGGAACCATACTGGTAGATCCTAGGGGCAGGGGCATAAGCTGGGGATTGCACTGGATTGGACACGGCCTAGGGCACTGGTGCACTGCTAGTGCCCTTCTTTGGCGGTTTGACACCAGCCTTCTTGGGACTGGATTTGGGCATGGCGCCCGCTTGTTGGGTTGTCGGTCCCTTGTATTTTGGCTCTGGTGCAGGAGGGGCATCCGTTCTCTTGCTCTTCTTTCTCTTCCAATGGGCATCGGAGTCGTTCTGCTCGTTGGCATCCGGGTCTTCTTCATCATCTCTATCTAAGTCGCGGTCAGGCTTGCTGGGAGGTGATGGTGGCGCAACATTGGAGTCAGAGCGCTTCTTGACTGGGATAATCTCTACCCTATGGCCCTTGACAATGACGTACAGAGGCACCACCAACCTGGGGAGCTCTGGCATATGCACAAGGAACTGCACTAGGACCTCCTTGGAATCCTTGGTTAGGGAGTGCGATTCCACCTGCAGGGGTTTCCCAACCTTTCCTAAAGCAGCTTTGAGGCGCTCTACCTCAAGCAAATAGGGTGGTATCCCAAGAACCCTAGCCCAGATCTAGCGAGAGGCGGCAACGCTCCCAAGGGGTTGTTGATGGAGTCTAGAGCGATGGATCTAATACTGCTGCCAGGCAAGGCTAGGCCTGCTGCATTCTTGCACACCTTCAAGCTATCCACAGTTGGGAAGACCGCGGAGAAGTCAGTTTCACTCAGCCTCCGCACCTGCCAGTTCCAATCCTCATAGACAAGCAGTTTTAGAACCTCCTCTAGACACTGCTCATTGGCCCTAGGATTGTCCACCAAGACAAAGGCCAGATTTTTTGGTTGCACGCAAGACAGCGGCGACACATTGTCCATGGTGTAGAAGCCCTTCCTATCGATGGCAAAGACGTACAATTTTAGCTCTGTGGGTTGTTGAATGCCGGGCACATGCCACTGCTATGTCTGTCAATGTCACACAGTGCACAATGAGCCGGTGCTGTGCAGTTGGACTGGTAGTGGCCCGGCCTCGAGCAGTTGAAGCAGGTGATCACCGGCTTCAAGGACACTGGATCTTCCTCAATGACCACAGAGTGTGACGAGCCCCCTATAGAGGGCCTCTGCGAAGAAGAAGCAGGTGTGTCCGCCTACGGCCGATACTTCGACTTGTTGGAACCACCTTGCATTTCTGGGGCTTTCCTCCTCCCCTGGCTCTCGGGTAGGAGGAGTCCGAGGTGAAGCTCCCTGCTTCCCCCTCAAATCTTCCTGCATCTGACAGCTATGGAGGAGATCTGTCCCCTGTCAGCCCCTATAGCAGTTGGCGTCCATCTAATGCTCCAGTAGAAGACAGAGCTTCACCTCTGATGGAGAATCCACCCATCGCTCCTCCAGTGATAGGGTTTCCTTGAAGGGTCTCTTGAGATTTTTGCGCCCTTCCCAGCCCCCCGGTCTTCCCAATGCCCACGCTCCATGGAAGAAGCTCGAGGAGGCACTAGAAGAAGCAGAATGAGAGTGAGGTAGGGCGGAAGGCACACACGCTGCAGATCTGGAGTGGAGGTGAGGAAGAAGAGAGTGGGATCTAGGCTTCCGACCAGTCTCCATGCCCACTTAAGTAGATGGGACAAAATCCTAGCCATCCGCGCTGGACCGCTAAGTGGGCTACCCAACAAATCGGCCAGCATAGTCCCCGGGCTGGCCTTGGAAGGAATCGCCCCTTGCGTCCCGGATCCTCCGTAGTACGACTGCCATATGGGATCCTCGAGGAAATAGGAATGAGTGGACCGCGTGGCTCCACATCATCCTGCTCCTCTGCTACCCGCGGCACCTCTGGATCTGGCCAAGACGACGGGGTCGCCGGCCGCGCCACCGACCAAGCGCTATGCTCCGCCGGCAGCGAGAAGGACCAGGACCCCACCTGAAGCATGAACTCCGCCAACGAAGACCCCATCGTGGAACTAGGAGAAGCAGCGCCCATGTCCAGAGGGGGAAAATCAACCCCGAGAGGCACCTCCTGACCACGTGGTGCCACCAATGCCTGTCGCTTTGCCGGGGAACCCGACGGGAGTCCAGATCCATCCCGGTGGCAAGCCACCTGAGCCTCGCACCACTCTGGCCCTAGGAAATCACCCAACACCGCGGGGCTGGCATAGATCTAGGGCCGATATATCCTCTGAGGCCTGATACGTCTCAAACGTATCTATAATTTTTGATGCTCCATGCTTGTTCTTACACCATTTGCTTAGTGTTTTGTTACACTTCATGGCGTTTTTATGCATTTTCCGGAACTAACCTATTAACAAGATGCCACAATGCCAGTTCCCTGCTTTCTGCTGTTTTTGTGTTTCAGAAAAGTTACACAGGAAATATTCTCGGAATTGGACGAAACAAAAGCCGAACCTCCTAATATTTACCGAAGCTTCCAGAAGACCGAAGAGGAGACGGAGGGGGGGCCACGGGCCAGCCACACCATAGGGCGGCGCGGCCAGCCCCTAGCCCGCGCCCCCTATGGGTGAGGCCGCCCTAGCCTACTTCTGACACTGCCCCTTCACCTATAAAGACCCCCCAACGGGAAAAACCTAAAGACCTGATCAATTTTCCAGAAACACATCATGATCCGCCGCCGTCGTCGACCCGAGATCGGGAGGGTCCAGAAGCTCTTCCCGGCACCCTGCCGGAGAGAGGAATCGCCACCGGAGGTCTTCTTCATCGCCATGCTTGCCTCTGGCGCGATGAGTGAGTAGTCTACCTTAGACTATGGGTCCATAGCAGTAGCTAGATGGTTGTCTTCTCCACCATGTGCTTCATGTTTAGATCTCGTGAGCTGCCTTACATGATCGAGATCATCTTTATGTAATTCTACATGTTGTGTTTGTTGGGATCCGATGAATATTGGTGTTATGTTGAGTTGATGTTCTGAATTTTATCTTATGTTATCTCTATGTTGTTTATGATCTTGCATGCTCTCCGTTGTTAGTAGCTATCTTGGCCAAGTAGATACTAGTGACTCCAAGAGGGGGTATTTATGCTCGATAGTTTGGTTCATGCCTCTATTTAATCTGGGGGAGTGACAGAAACCTCTAAGGTTGTAGATGTGCTATTTCCACTAGGGAGAAAACAACATTCTTGTGTCCAAGGACATTCGTTTTGTTTACATTACACACTTTGCTTAATGCAGTTATCTGTTGTTCGCAACTTAATACTCGAGGGGTGTTTGGACGATATCCCCGCGAGTGAATTATTAGTCATAGATGCAGTTGGATGGTGGTCTATGTATTTTGTTGTAATGCCCAGAGTAAATCTCATAGTGATCCTCGTGACATATGCACGTTATCTTTATTATATCAATTGCCCAACTGTAATTTGTTTACCCAACATGTCGTAATTTATCTTATAGAGAGACACCACTAGTGAACTGTGGACCCCGGTCCGATTTCCTTTACATTGCTATTACTGTTTACTTTTACTCGCACTGTTTACTTTCTCGCATACTATTATTGCTTTCCACTCGATACGCTCAATCCTTTGTTTACAGCAAACTGGTGAGATTGACAACCTCATCGTAAGTTGGGAGCAAAGTTCTTGGTTGTATTGTGTGTAGGTTCCACGTTGCTGCTGGTGCAAAGCAAAGCCCTGGACGAGGCGCCTTATAAATTGTCTGGAGCTATCGCGAAGCTAGCAGGCATCACCTTCCGAAGTTTGGCTTTTTCCTACTAGTTCGATAAACCTCGGTTTCTTACTGAGGGAAAACTTGCTACTATGCTCATCATACCTTCCTCTTGGGGTTCCCAACTGGGTGGTTATCTGCCCGCATCAAGGCCCCCTCCTCCTCCCAGATCTCATCGTCAGAGTCTGAACTCTCCGCCGCTAACACACAGAATCGAGATCCCAGCTGCTTCAACGACGTCGCCTCCGGCATCGAGGAAGGACCCATGCGACCGGCGACGTCTGTAACATCCCAAAAATTTGAATATTCAAAATGCATGCAAGCATTCATATCATCATGTCATTACATTAAAAATTTCTTAAATTAGTCTTAGTATTTATTTGATCAAACCCTTCCCTTTTATGTCTATGGTAACAAGGGGAAAATTTTACAAATTTTGAAATTGGTTTAAGCCAATTTGGAATTTTTTGCAAAAGGTTTCAAATAAAACAAAAAAAGAGAATAGGGTTTTGACCAAAAAAATATAAAAGGGCCCCAGGGAAGAGCTTCAGCCCACAGCCGAAACCGGCCCATGGCCAAGTTTTCTTCCACCCTGAATCGGTATCCTTTTCCCTCTTTTTCCTCGCTGATAGCTAGGGTCCACACGCTAGTGCCACCTCATCGTCATCTTCCTTGGTCCAGAATCAACGCGAGGACACCAACGCCGCGCGGATTTCCCTCAACGAAATCCCGATGACCCCAGCCATAATAACCTGCCTTGCCTGCGCCTATATAATGCCCTCGACCCCTCTCCGTTTCCCCTCCCTTTTCTGAACCCTAGAGCCGCCAGGCTGCGCCAATGAGAGCCCGCCGTACTGCCACTGCCGCCGGAAAGATCTTCAAACTCCGGTGAGCTCTGCTTCCCCCTTGACCTCTCTCGAGTACGATCTACTCCTTTGAGTCCAGAAGAATCTCTCTGACACCTTGTTTCTTCCGATTGTGCTCCAGAACGTCAAGACCGCCCTCAGTCGGATCTTGCTGTCCGCCAGTCAAACTCCGGCGAGCGATTGCCGAATCATCAGGCCACCTCGGGCCCAAGGACCTCGCCACCAAGATATCCTTGTCGATCTACGTCTCCTAGTAAGAACGCTGCGTCCCAGAAGACCTTACCTGCTTCACTTTTATCCGTGCCCCGTGCTAGCGCGTGGTTGACGTGGGAGAATGTAATTGATATAGGAGCTTCTTATTCTTCAAGTCCTTGTCAACAGCACCAGAAGATTCCTTGTGCGTGGTGAATGACCAGCCAGTTGGGAACCCCAAGAGGAAGGTATGATGAGTATAGCAGCAGATTTTCCCTCAGTTAAGAAACCAAGGTTTATCGATCAGGAGAAAAGCAGACAATGACGACTGAAGGTGATGCAGACTGGCTTAGCGACAACTTCGGACAATTTATATATGGCGCCTCGTCCAAGCTTTGCTTGCTAGCTGCAACGCGGAACCTGCACACAAACAACCAAGTACTTTGTTCCCAACTTGCGATGAGGTTGTCAATCTCACTGGTTTGCTTGAAACAAAGGTTATGAGCGTATCGAGTGGAAAACAGTAGAGTATGTAAATAAAGTAAACAGTGCGAGTAAAGTAAACAGGTAATAGCAATATGATGGAAATAGGACCGGGATCCACAGTTCACTAGTGGTGTCTCTCCATAAGATAAATAACACATGCTGGGTAAACAAATTACAGTTGGGCAATTGATAGAATAAAGATAAACGTGATATGTCAAGAAGATCACTATGAGATTTACTCTGGGCATTACAACAAAATACATAGACCGCCATCCAACTGCATCTATAACTAATAATCCACTCCCGGGGATATCAATCCGAACACCCCATGAGTATTAAGTTGCGAACAACAGATAATTGCATTAAGCAAAGTGTGTAATGTAAACAAAGCATATGCCCTTGAGCATATGAATGTTGTTTTCTCCCTAGTAGCAACAACACATCTACAACCTTAGAGGTTTCTGTCACTCCCCCAGGTTAAATAGAGGCATGAACCCACTATCGAGCATAAATACCCCCTCTTGGAGTCACTAGCAACTACTCGGCCAAGATAGCTACTAACAACGGAGAGCATGCAAGATCATAAACAACATAGAGATAACATAAGATAATATTCAGTACAGCAACTTAATCATAAACACCAATATTCATCGGATCCCAACAAACCAAACATGTAGAATTACATAACGGTGATCTCAATCATGTAGGGCAGCTCATGAGATCTAAACATGAAGCACATGGTGGAGAAGACAACCATCTAGCTACTGCTATGGACCCATAGTCCAAGGTAGACTACTCACTCATCGCTCCAGAGGCAAGCATGGCGATGAAGAAGACCTCCGGTGGCGATTCCCCTCTCCGATAGGGTGCCGGGAAGAGCTTCTGGACCTTCCCGATCTTCGGGTCGACGGCGGCGGCGGATCGTGATGTGTTCTAGAAAATTGATCGGGTCCTTAGGTTTTTTCCATCGGGGGGTCTTTATAGGCGAAGGGGCGATGTCAGAGGTGGGGCCAGGGGCCCTCACCCCATGGCCGCGCGAGCCTGGTGTGTGGGGCCCTGGTGGCCCCCCTCCTAATCTCCTTCGGATCTCTGGAAGCTTCCGGGTAAAATAAGACTTCAGGAACTTGTTTCATCTAATTCCGAGAATATTTCCTGTGTATCACTTCTAAAACACAAAAACAACAGAAAACAGGGAACTGGCACTGTGGCAACTCGTTAATAGGTTAGTTCGGGAAAATGCATAAAAGTGCCACGAAGTGTAACGAAACAATAGGCAAATGGTGCAAAAACAAGCATGGAGCATCAAAAATGATAGATACGTTGGAGACGTATCAAGCATCCCCAAGCTTAACTCCTGCTCTTCCTCGAGTAGGTAAGTGATAACAAAAGAATAATTTTTGAGGTGACATGCACCTACACAATCTTGATCATGTATGTAAGCATTTGTGAGCTGGGATCATAAGAACTTAAAACATGGGCATGAAAATGTAATCTTGACAATAAGAACTTAGCAACCATGTTGTAAACATACAAATGAACACAAACAAAAGATCATGAAAATGAAACAATGAAAGTCAAACGTGTGTTCAAATCATAAGGAAAAACATACAAATGGTTTTCAGCTTGTCCTTCAAAGAGAGCAAAACATAAATGCATAGGACACCTTCAAGTTTAAGAGGGCGACTAGATACAAATAATTTAAGAACAAGTGAAACCAACAATATGAGTCAATCAATGAACTTTGGGACAATGCATATTACACTAAGAATGACAACTATGCTCTCTTAATGGTGCATAAAGAAAGAAGGTGGTGACTCAACATAAAAGTAAAAGAAAGGCCCTTCGCAGAGGGAAGCAGTGATTAAACATCTGCTAGAGCTTTTCATTTGTAAAACAGAGAGATAAAAATTGGTTTTGAGAAGTGGTTGTCTTTGTCAACGACTGGCAATGGGGTTCTTACTATCTTCCATACAAAAATGAAGCAAGTTTTTGAGAGAGATTGGCACTTTTGTGCTCTTTTATAAAACTTGGCACTCCTCCCCACCTTTTTTCCTTTCTCAAACCATGGCTAACCGATTCCATCGGGTGCCCACCAACATTCACATTCCATGGAGGAGTGCCTTTTTTCTTTCTTTTTTTTTCTTTTTCTTTTTCTTTTTGGAATAAGCAATATGGAAGATAGCAAATCCGACCACTACGTCCCCATGAGCTGAAAACAGTGTCACAAAATGAGAAGTATTTTGAAGGTTTTTTGAAAGGTAGCACATGAAAATTTACTTGGAATGGCTTGCAAATACCATGCATAGGAATTTATAGTGGACACAATGGCGAACTTGGTTTTTAGGAGCTGGATGCACGAGTAGAGCTCATACTCAGTACAAGGCGAGGGCTAGCAAAAGACTAGGAGTGACCAACTAAGAGAGCAATAATGGCCATAATCATGCAAAGCGACAAAGCAACATTAAAAGAAGCATAAGATGGCATCAAAAGTCGAAAACTAAATGATCATGAAGGCTATTGGCAACTTTGTAAGAGTCTAACATGTGTGAGCATGCGCCAAGTCAACCCAAATAAAGCATCAAGGAGAAAACCAAAATAATGCTTCCATACAATAAAAACAACGCATGATTTTTTCAAAGGCTCATTAAGCAATCTCAGTTATTTGAGACAAGTCATGCTACAGAAAAACCACTAAGCATACTATCAAAAAGACATCAAGCATGACATGAAAAAGCCTAAGCCGCAGTCTACACAAGCTCCTTCTTGTACCACTATTTTGCATATAGCTTTTTCTCTTTTCCAACACCATTTGAAATTTTTAAAAACACCTCTTTTGATGAAAACCAATAAAGATCAGAGGCAAAAATACACCTTGATGAAAAGATATGACAAGGTCTGAACGCAAATCAAGGCGAAAACGAAAACCAAAAGCAGTAGCAGAAAAAGAAGAACACCCGGTGAAATTGTAAGAATGAAAAACGGAGTGTTCTTGGCAAATGAAAACGAGTACATCTCCTCCAAAGGAAATTTGTTGGGGTCCAACCATTTATTGCAGCAAACAACCTAAACCAACTAAGAAAACTAAAACAACTGATGCTCTAAGAAAAACACATAGTGCATGAAGCAATAAAAATATAGTGTTTTGAAAGGTGACCTGATTTTTGCCGATGAAGAAGGGGTGCCTCGGGGGCATCCCCAAGCTTTGACGCTTGTACTTCTTGGATATTTCTTGGGGTGATGCATGGGCATCCCCAAGCTTGAGCTTTTGTCCATTCTTCAACTCATCTCATCATTCTCCAATCCCTACACTTGAAAACTTCCTTCATACAAAACTAAACACAAATCTATTAGCAACATTAGTGTAGGCATAACATATAATCAATCTCTTTTTGCTTCAGGTTTCAACTCAAAACCACCACATATATAGAAAATACTACTGTATCAACCTCCCCAAAAGTTCCGTGATCAAAAGAACTCAAAAGAAAGCGATAAAGTGGCAAACACAAATATTGGCAGAAATCTGTCAAAACTGAACAGCTGACAAAGGCCGAATTTTTGAGGGGTTTTCTGTTGCTCAAATCAAAAAGTGTTCAACTAACGAAAGTTAGGATATAACCTGGGACATATCCAAAAGAAATCGCAGGTCCAAAAGATATACAGAGAATTTATACGAATTTTTACGGTGCAGCACCGAAAACAGTTTCAGGACAGCAACATCCCCAAATCTTTACCTCGCTCGAATTAGAGGCTTCTCTTGGCACAAAAACAAAATAAAAAGGATAAGGAGTGGTAATTACAGTAGTAATGACTTCCAAGACTCAAATAAAAGAAAAAGTACCGAAAAGAAACATTGGGTTATCTCCCAAGAGTGCTTTTCTTTAACGCCTTTGAGCTAGGCGCAGAAAATTGCGAATCAAGTAACATCAAGTGATGAAGCATCAAGCTCATAATTTGCTCTAAGAATAGAGTCAAAAAGTAATTTCTTTATTTTCCTAGGGAAGTGTTCCATACCTCCTTTAGTGGGAATTGATATTTGATAGTGCATTCCCTCATATCAATGATAGCACCTACAGTACGAAGAAAGGGTCTTCCCAAAATAATAGGACATGAAGCATGGCATTCAACGTCCATAACAAGAAAATCAACGGGAACAAGGTTATTGTTAACAACAATAAGAACATCATTAATCCTTCCCAAAGGTTTCTTCTTAGCAACATCAGCAATAGGAACATCAAAATAACATTTTTCAAGCGGTGGTAAATCAAGCATGTCATAAATCTTTCTAGGCATGATAGAAATACTAGCACCTAGATCACATAAAGCATGGCAATCAAAACCATTAACATTCATATCAATGATGGGTTCCCAACCATCTTCTAACTTCTTGGGAACAGAGGCTTTTTGCTTCAACTTTTCATCCCTAATTTTTATGAGAGCATTGGTAACATGCTTAGTAAAAGCAATATTTAAAGAACTAGCATTGGGAGTCAAAGCAAGCTTTTGCAAGAACAAAATAACTTCAGATATATTGCAGCCATCAACATCAAAATCATTAAAATAAGTAGAGCTATCATCTTCCACACTCCGAAAAATTTCAGCACTCTTTTGAGAAAAAGTTTTGGCAGTTTTAGGCTTTTTAACACAAGGAGTGGGAGTTTTCTCTACACCAAGCAAAGTAAGAGGATTGCTAGCATTAGGAGCAACATAATTAGAGGTAGTAATGGTACATACCTTCATCTCTTTAACCATCTCATCTTCTCTTTCCCACCTGGCATGCAATTCCGCTAACAATCTAATATTTTCATCAATTCCAACTTGAATAGCATTAGCGGTAGCAAAAACATTGTTCTCTTTCACATAATTAGGAAACACTTTTAATTTCAGAAGTTCAACATCATGAGAAAGGCTATCAACTTTAGAAGCAAGAATATCAATTTTGCCTAACTTTTCATCAATAGACTTGTTAAAAGCAGTTTGCTTACCGATGAAGTCCTTGAGCATTACCTCAAGCTCAGAGGGCACGGCCCTAGTGTTGTTGTAGGAATTACCATAAGAGTTACCATAACCATTACCATTGGTAGAAGGATACGGCCTATAATTGTTACTAGCAAAATTGTTCCTATAAGCATTGTTTTTAAAATTATTGTTTCTAATGAAATTCACATCAACATGCTCTTCTTGAGCAACCAGAGAGGCCAAAGGAAGATTATTAGGATCAACATGAGTCCTATCATTAGCAAGCATAGCCATAATGGTATCAATCTTATCACTCAAGGAAGAGGTTTCCTCAACAGAATTTACCTTCTTACCTTGCGGAGCTCTCTCGGTGTGCCATTCGGAATAATTTACCATCATGTTGTCAAGTAGCTTTGTTGCGGCGCCCAAGGTAAGGGACATAAAAGTGCCTCCAGCAGCTGAATCAAGTAGGTTCCTTGAAGAAAAATTCAGTCCTGCATAAAAAGTTTGGATAATCATCCAAGTAGTCAGTCCATGAGTGGGACAATTCTTTATCATAGATTTCATTCTTTCCCAAGCTTGAGCAACATGTTCATTATCAAACTGAGCAAACTTCATAATATTGCTACGCAAGGATATAATCTTAGCAGGAGGATAGTATCTACCAATAAAAGCATCCTTACACTTAGCCCATGAATCAATACTATTCTTAGTCAAAGACAGCAACCAATCTTTAGCTTTTCCTCTCAAAGAAAAAGGAAACAACTTGAGCTTAATAATATCAGTTTCTACATCCTTATATTTCTGCATCTCACATAGCTCAACAAAATTGTTGAGATGAGCTGCAGCATCTTCAGTACTAGCACCAGAAAATTGCTCTTTCATAACAAGGTTCAACAAAGCAGGCTTAATCTCATAAAAGTTTGCAGCAGGAGCAGGTGGTGCAATAGGAGTGCAGATAAAATCACTATTGTTTGTGCTAGTAAAGTCACACAACTTGGTGTTTTCAAGGTTGGCCATTTCAGCAAAACGAAAGTAAACAAGTAAAAACAACTACCAAGGATTCTAATTTTTTTGGGTTTTTGATATAAAGCAATGCAGGTAAAATAAATAAAGTAAAGCAAAACAATAAAACAAAGTAAAGGATGTGTGTGCGAAAACTCCCCTCGCAGAAGTCTTCCACTCTTCCCCGG
Organism: Dactylis glomerata; assembly: GCA_007115705.1. Taxonomy (NCBI): domain Eukaryota; kingdom Viridiplantae; phylum Streptophyta; class Magnoliopsida; order Poales; family Poaceae; genus Dactylis; species Dactylis glomerata. The sequence continues at coordinate 2,072,985 of QXEO01000480.1, read as the reverse complement.
CAATGGCGCCAGAAAATTGGCTGCTAGCGCGTGGTTGAGGTGGGAGAATGTAATTGATATAGGAGCTTCTTATTCTTCAAGTCCTTGTCAACAGCACCAGAAGATTCCTTGTGCGTGGTGAATGACCAGCCAGTTGGGAACCCCAAGAGGAAGGTATGATGAGTATAGCAGCAGATTTTCCCTCAGTTAAGAAACCAAGGTTTATCGATCAGGAGAAAAGCAGACAATGACGACTGAAGGTGATGCGGACTGGCTTAGCGACAGCTTCGGACAATTTATATATGGCGCCTCGTCCAAGCTTTGCTTGCTAGCTGCAACGCGGAACCTGCACACAAACAACCAAGTACTTTGTTCCCAACTTGCAATGAGGTTGTCAATCTCACCGGTTTGCTTGAAACAAAGGTTATGAGCGTATTGAGTGGAAAACAGTAGAGTATGTGAATAAAGTAAACAGTGCGAGTAAAGTAAACAGGTAATAGCAATATGATGGAAATAGGACCGGGATCCACAGTTCACTAGTGGTGTCTCTCCATAAGATAAATAACACATGCTGGGTAAACAAATTACAGTTGGGCAATTGATAGAATAAAGATAAACGTGATATGTCAAGAAGATCACTATGAGATTTACTCTGGGCATTACAACAAAATACATAGACCGCCATCCAACTGCATCTATGACTAATAATCCATTCCCGGGGATATCAATCCGAACACCCCATGAGTATTAAGTTGTGAACAACAGATAATTGCATTAAGCAAAGTGTGTAATGTAAACAAAGCATATGCCCTTGAGCATATGAATGTTGTTTTATCCCTAGTAGCAACAACACATCTACAACCTTAGAGGTTTCTGTCACTCCCCCAGGTTAAATAGAGGCATGAACCCACTATCGAGCATAACTACCCCCTCTTGGAGTCACTAGGAACTACTCGGCCAAGATAGCTACTAACAACGGAGAGCATGCAAGATCATAAACAACATAGAGATAACATAAGATAATATTCAGTACAACAACTTAATCATAAACACCAATATTCATCGGATCCCAACAAACCAAACATGTAGAATTACATAACGGTGATCTCAATCATGTAGGGCAGCTCATGAGATCTAAACATGAAGCACATGGTGGAGAAGACAACTATCTAGCTACTGCTATGGACCCATAGTCTAAGGTAGACTACTCACTCATCGCTCCGGAGGCAAGCATGGCGATGAAGAAGACCTCCGGTGGCGATTCCCCTCTCCGGCTGGGTGCCGGGAAGAGCTTCTGGACCCTCCCGATCTTCGGGTCGACGGCGGCGGCGGATCGCGATGTGTTCTGGAAAATTGATCGGGTCCTTAGGTTTTTTCCGTCGGGGGGTCTTTATAGGCGAAGGGGCGATGTCAGAGGTGGGGCTAGGGGCCCTCACCCCATGGCGGCGCGGCTAGGCCCCTGGCCGCGCGAGCCTGGCGTGTGGGGCCCTGGTGGCCCCCCTCCTACTCTCCTTCGGATCTCTGGAAGCTTCCGGGTAAAATAAGATTCAGGAACTTGTTTCGTCCAATTCCGAGAATATTTCCTGTGTATCACTTCTGAAACACAGAAACAGCAGAAAACAGGGAACTGGCACTGTGGCAACTCGTTAATAGGTTAGTTCCGGAAAATGCATAAAAGTGCCACGAAGTGTAACGAAACAATAGGCAAATGGTGTAAAAACAAGCATGGAGCATCAAAAATTATAGATACGTTGGAGACGTATCACCCCGTACACCACCGCCGCGCCTGTAACCTCCAGTCACGCCTTGCTACTGTCAAAGGAAACACTCGACCACGCCGTCCACACTATCGTCTTCTACTCCTTGAGCTAAATACCGTCGCACACCTCGCCGACACCGAAGATCACTTGAGCTACCTCACCATCCAACTCCAGTGCTGCCAGACCTCGCCGTCGACGTCCCCACAGTGAGCCTCTCCTCCCATCTGGTTACAGCCGTCGGATCTCGTGTAGACGCGTAAGATTAGATACTTAACTGAACCGGTACCAGCTGATCTGATCCGTCCAGTCTCCCTTAGATCCAACGCTCCACATCGCGGATCCACCCGAACCGGTATTCCCTGGTCAGAATCAGCCATGTGTCCTCCCCTGGCTAATACCGATTCAAAATCTAGTTTTCCCCTTTTTAAAAACATAAAATGCCCGAATCTTGTAAAATTCATAACTTGAGTTCTACTGATCCAAATTTAGCAAATTGTATGTCCCTAGATTCAGAAAAATGAGTATAACCTATTTCTAGCATAAGATTTTACTTTTGCATCTGTTATAAACACTATTTTACTGCAAGCTTTATTCTTGTATTTTGGCTATTAAAAATAGTTGCAATATTTATTTTCAGCAACTCCGGTTGATTTTGGTCAATATGAAACCCCTCTGTACTGTAGCTTGTTGAGAAAGTGTTTAGTACATTTTGTTTTGCTTTTGTAGATTTAACTTGTTCTATTTGTCCTTTTTGTGTGTTAAAAATGTTTTGAGCTTTATAAATAACTCTAAAATTCTGATCATGGCATCATGCATATAGCAACCAACTTGAGAACTTGCTAAGTGTGATTATGGTGTTTAAGTCACATATTGCATGCATATTTCTCTTCATGAGTGTTTATGAATGTTATGTGCTTATGGATTGCAAATTTTATTTATAGATTGTGCTGAGTGCAACGAGTGCCTTTGTGACGAGTGCACCAACTCCTCTCCTCGCCAAGGCAAGTGTCACCATATTTTGTCCTACTGATAGTTTTGTCAGGTATAGCTTTCTAGTAGAAGATGCATGAGTAGGTGGTTTTTAAGAATTTGTGTCTTTTAGCTTGCTAGATTTTATGCTTAAGTCTCTTGGCTAGCTTTTGCATCTCCTAGTATATTCGCTGCTGCTATAGGTTACTTTGTCTTACACTTGTTGTGGGAAGGGAAAATTCACATGTTTTGGCTAAGTGTTGAAAACCAAGTTTTGGAAAACTAAGAAAATAACTAAGTTAAAGAATCACCTGGTGGATTAGGTTGAGAATGGTTTATGTTGAGTGGTTCCCTGGGGTTATGTTGTCGAACCTCTGAACCACCAGGTGTATCTCACTTGTGGACGGCCACCCAGGAGCAAAGAGATTTGAGACGTTCAAGTCATGAAGCTTCCAGTGCAACCACAAGATATATGGGCTCTGTCTTGACCGACTAAGCTGCAAGAACTCAAGCCAGACGGACAGAGGGTGGTAGATGTTGATAGGTTGGAACGCGTCCGGGTTGGTCTGAGGGATTGCTTCTGAAAGGTCTCGTCTTAGTTTTCACTTGGCCATTTGAGGCAATATGAGCCTCATGGCAAAATGGATTAACTAAGTCTTGTGGGAAAAGTGCACCACCTCTGCAGAGTGTTAGAACTAAGTACTTAGCCATGTCCCCGGTTACGGACATTTCTGAGCAACATGATGTTGAAGCTGTTCGAAAATCTCCTCATCACAATTTCCTAAGTTAAAACTTGATGGGTAACACTTGGGTAGTAAAGAGTTCCTCTTGTCAAAATTTTGCTAAGGAAAGATTTGAGTTTACAAAAGATAGGTAGGAAGCTTGCTTTCGCAAAGTCAAACTCCACCTGGCAGATAAGCATATAAGTGTAGGCGCCTTTGAGTCCACCAAAGTGACATCTTGCCAATACATTTCAAGTATTGACCCTCCGTGGCTGCAACGCATCATGCTGCAGGTTACTATGATGAAGATTGAAGATTGCTGCGCTCCGGTCACGAGTCTTCGTCCAACACGTCTGCCTGCGGAGCTATGGGAAAGAAGACTTGAAGTTTTCATTTACTTAGTCATTTCTCGAGTTTGTAATAAGTTGTAGCCTTGTGCTACTTGAGTTGTAAAAGTACTATCTTATTGTGGATCAAGCGTTGTAATACTTGCCGGCACGCTCGGGGAAGGCCCCGTGCGTCGCCCTCTGCGTCGCGAGAGCACCACCTAACGGTCATGTTTTTATAAATTCTTTTCAACTCATATGAAGTTCCTTCGAATCAAAAACACCCAAAAACCAAAGTAATCGCATATTCCCTCTGATCCATAATTGAACTAAGACCACGACAAGTATTATGGATCGGAGGGAGTAGTATTTTTGTGGGTAAGTAATCACATAGTTGTTATTGAAACATTTTCCCCCAAATTTGTATATAAGGGAAATATTCTTGACGAATCGCATGTAGAATAACACATAGCAAAAATTCCTATAGTTTACAATTCCAAAAATCAAATAAAAATCATATGAATAAGATCCTTCAAAGTCAGTATGAAATCTCTTTGATCGAAGAAGCCCAAAGTAATCCCATGTCACTTGAGTGGATTAGCGGACGTGCACATTGACTATGTTTATGCGGTAGAATTTTGACTCATATTTGTTCTCCATTAACAGGACACGTTGTTCTTTCTACACGTTTCTTCATTTATTATACTAGCAGTAGTACATTTAGTATTATTGAACCTTCATTCAATTCGATTGCGTATTGAAAGAAGCCGCAAGCCTCCAATGTTGTTAGTTGGGCCAGGAAGATCGTGAAATTATTAGCCTGGAGAAGGACGTCCCAATGGTTACTGATTTTGTGTTGAGCAGCTGCTCTTCTGTTTTACTTTTTGTTAAGTCCCGTTTTTGCAAATTTCCAAAGTTTGGGCTCTGTCGGAGGGATAATCTGTTGAAAATATGAGCAAATTACCTAATAATTTAATCCATAAGACCAGTAGATAAAATATGACTAATTTAACATAGATTAAATTAATCATGCAAAGTAGCAGATAATAGACAAGTAGTGGGTCTAAACAGTTTGCTATAAACATTGGCTTGAACAACAGCAAGTCTAGACCGATTGAGAGCAGCAAGGACTGAAGCATAATCTAAAACAGATGATAGAGGATCACATACGGTGTTGGAGCCGGTGTCGATGCGGAGGCGGGGACCGTTGTTGGTGTTGTCGCCGGTGAGAGACATGTCGCTAAAGAGGTTGTCGATGTTGGGGAAGAAGTTCTCGTTGGGGAAGACATCATCGTCATGGATGTCTCTGATGAAGCTCTCCTGTATAGGATCGCAAGTGACGGGGTTCCGCATGCCTACTGTCCCAATCTACGATGTACGCCGTAGAACAGGATGGGGGAGGTTGCGGCAGCGCAGTGCTCTGGAAAGAAGAGGCGGGTAGTAGAGGCTGTGTGTTGTGTGTTTGCAGAGAGGAGCAACCTAGCCACATAAGGAGGCGATTATGCAGCGCCGGGAGGCAAAACGAACAGCCAGGAGAACATTTTAGCTCCCGCATGACCATTCAGTTTAGTAGTCCAGTCATACGTGATAAAAAGAAAGGCTCGGCTCCGGGGCTCAATTCCGTAAAACGCAGCGTGCGCGCACATCGTGACGAGGCGGCGGATGAGGAGGAGGAGCGCGCGTGAGAGAGCCATCTTCTCACACACACATACAAAAAGGAGAAGAGCTCACCTTATATGTTGGTCCAACTCCTCCTAAACTAGCAAGGTCGGACTAAACTTTTGTCCCACCTCTTGTCATGCATGAATGGCCCACATGGGCCTCTAGAATTTTAGGAATTATTGGACTTAGTTTTTTTTATAAAGAGAATATATTAATATCGCGAGATACCAATTACACCCAGCCTCTGCACCAACACAATGCCCTAGCGACACTACGGATGCACACAGCCGAAAAAAGAAATATAAAAAAAGAAAATCCCGCTATAGTGATCTAATCCTTGTAGCAGCAGACCAAATACAACCAAGGCAACATCAGAAATCTATTTATCCAAAAGCGACGCCTTCAAAAAGGAAACAATGCACAAACACTGTCATCGCCCTGATCATAGATTTTCACCCAGGAGAAAGTCGACACTTACAAAGCAATGCCTTCAACAAGGCCAGGTCAGACCTTGGGTTTTCATCCTGCAAGCTTAGACTATGAACTTCTCCTATGCTGTCGCCCCCACAAGCCAATGCCGCTGCTCCAAATCACAAATCACCTAGCCAAAACCTCATCGCCACCATGACTCGAATCACCATCACAAGTCCTCAAATCTCAGCCTCCATGCCATTCTCCATGAATGACTTCATCATGGGCCTAAGGAAAAGTCCCACGATGGTAACAGACTGCAGAGCTTCGCATCGCTACCTCTGAAACCAAACAGTCAGAAAAAACATGGTTGTGCACGACCAAATTCAATCCGATCCGGCAATCTTCAGACATGAGTCCAATGGAGTTCACCGATGGAGCCTTCTGGAACTCGACATTCCAGCCAGATCAATAAAGACACTGCAACAAGTAGATCTTCATCTTGACGTGAGATAAATTTTAGGACTGCCACCTTATTATTCAGGCCGAGCCGGTAGCCCCCACGCCACCAGCCGACTGCGGAGAAGAAGACAACGTTGGGTTGCTGAACAGGAACAGGAGTAGGCGACGCAGTCGCCTCGCTAGCACAGAGACAGGAAACTGCCTCATCCCACTCCCAGGTGTGGCGTCACACGGCAGCCACGGCCCACTGGGCCCAGATCTGGCTCGCCCCACCGACTGCACCTGGGCACCGCATAGCGCCGCCGAAGAGCGCACTCGTCTGGAGCATGCTGCCGCCGATGACCGCATGCCTCGTCCACAGCTCCCCTTCGCCTCGATGCCTTCTCCACAGACCACCAGGCCCGCCCGTCGCCATGCTTCTCTGCTCCAAAGCACGGCCGGACGCGCCTCCGAAGTCCTGCGCCTTCGGCGGAACGGGCGCTGCCACCGCCGGCAACGGCGGCCAGGAGGGAGCGTAGGGTAGCTAAGGCTAAGATATCGGGGTGCCTCCGGGATCGCCAAGCGGGAGCGACCCGGGAGGCGGAGCGGTTTCAGTTTCCCCTTGGACTTATTTAATTTAGGCTGGGTCAAAGGGCCAAAATTCCAACATAATCTTCCAACAAGTGTTCCAGTTTTCTCAGGTACTATGTATACTAGTAAACAGAACATGAACCAGTCAAAATCAGCTTGATTTTTCTAACTGAAAATTGGCTCAGATTATTAGATTATCCTATGTGAATGACCAAGATATGCTGTACACCTTCTTTTGCAGTGTTCATATCTATGCTTGATTTTTTGAACGGTATCTATGCTTTTGTAGCTTGTGGCAAGTTGTGGCCGGGTGGGGAGGTGCTTGCAAGATCCTAGTGCAGCAGCACTGAGCACTTGGCATATGAACGAGTTGACTGGCCATCCAATAATGGAGGTGTACATCAGATTCCTGGGCTGGACCAATCAGGTCTTCCTCCGGTTGATAGAGTACCTTTCTCCATGCCTTCTCTATCACATGGTAGCATGCGGACCATCACAAATTGGAGCGTTTTTCCAACCAGGCCATCCCTCTCACCACCGTTGATCCAAAACAGTAGCTATACATGATTTGGATATGTATGTATGGAGTTGCTGACAATCCGACGGGGCGCTGCCGACAGTAGTCTCGGATTGCCGACCTGCATAGAATACATTTTCTTGTTCACGGTTCACCTATGTTCTGACTTCTGAGCGTCGATGTCAGGAACGACACTTCGTATGTCACAAAAACCAATGAGAGCGAATGTGATCTCGACACAAACAAATAATCATAATTAACAACGATATGAGCTGGATCGGCTGGGGCCTGGACTATATATATAATTGTTAATTTCCTTGACGGAATGTTATGGACGAATGAGTATTGGTTGTATGTGGTGTTGAAGTTAGACTGAAGATAGTCACATAAACACTGTATAATAGATCTGTGCCATTTGAGGAAGAGAAGGGTCTTTGTCACGCTACATGCATAAACATGGAAATTACTCTCAAGTACTAGTACCAAGCAAGCACATGGAAAAGCAGATGAAATAAGGGTTTGGTGAGCCATGCTCGGGGGAACAGCTCCACATGCATGTGCATGGTGCCTAGGAAATTTTATTGGCCTGTGGTTACAAAAGCTAAGGATACCATGATGATGATCACGATGGTTGCAGGGTTTCCTTTGTTAGGTTGGGGGGTTTGCTTCATGATTAAGCCCCCCTGAGAAAGCAGGAAAATGACTTGATTAAGTGGGGGAGAACAGAAAGGCTCTGCATCTTGCCAGGTAACTGATGCTGATTAAATATTGACAAGGGGCCAGTGTTGCACATTTGTTTTCATCTCTAGTATTCCTTTCTTGTGAAAGGGAAGTGCTTTTACTTATTGTTGACTTGTATCATGTGGCCACGAGGAATGCTTGTTGACAGAGTGGTTCATACTGTCGGCGTCAAGTGGCCTCCAAGATCAAACTAGTATCAAGTACAGGGAGGATCATGTGCAGCTTAAGTTACAGATTAGTGGAGAAAATGGTCTGATCATGCAATCAAGTGATTTGATATATAAATCAAGGGCACGCACAAACACATAACGACATGCCAACTAATTCTTGGAAATGTATTTCTCTGGGATGCCGATCTTTGTAATCCAGTGGCTTCACGCTCCTAGTACAGAACACATGAACCGTTGCAATTTCTTTTCGGGGGAAATTCTGTCACCCACTTTGGTCTTAGGCTCTTAGCTGTATACGTACAGATATGGTTCGATCGAATGTTTAAATGTTACTCCCTTCGTTTATATATATAAGATGTTTTAGCTTTATGAAGCAAATGTATCTATATAGTATCTTTTAATGTGTAGGTTCATTCGAATATACATACTAAAATATATCTAGATACATTTGCTTCATAAATCTAAAACATCTTATATTTATAAACGGAGGGAGTACTTTTCAAATGTTTAGCAAGAAAATATACAGATTACATATTTTATCTCTGGACCACTTTCCTTTTTCTTCCAGAACGAAGGATCAGTTTTGCCTAAAACTGAATTTCTTATTTATACGTAAACATAAGTGGAAGCCTTAACAGAATTCTCTTTTGTGGACGAAATCAGTGTAGATAGTAATTTCAAATCAGTTCTTCTTGAATCTAGTCGGCCGATTTCTGGCCCAACCCAAGCCCAGAACATTGTTTATTTTGAACGAGGCCCAGCTCGTGTGTTTCTTTCCCTGGCGCCAATGTTTTTCATTACAAAACTAAGCATTCCCTGCCCTTCGATATTTTATTCTGTGCGAGTACACTTTAAATATATTTCATTATAGATGTGATAATATTAACTAAGTATTATAGTATGTTGATATTTATTTCTATAAACTTGGTATACGATCTATATGCTCTAAATCCATATGCTTTAAATAGATAAGAGATATATGAATTTTCCGCTCAGCTCAAATTGTAATTGTATCCTTTTCCTTCTGCTTGGACAAGAAGAGATATGAAATATTTGACTAAGACTAGATTTCATTCCACTTTCCTATTTCTCAACAACAACTTCTCTCATCAGCTATTTGGTGTTTTCAAAGCCATTAATTGTCTCATACCCTATTTTCGATAATATGGTGTAGCATACCTTATATAAATAGAATTCTAAGGTTTCTTTATTTTATTAACTTAGAAACAACATTTGGGTATAGAGAGCATATTAATTCATCACCACTCTTAGTGCAATGAAATCAAAATTATCTAAAATAATGCCAACTTTCCCCTTAAGAGAGAGAGGTTTTTGAGAATTTTTCTTTGTTCCTTCTTTACCAACAAGGCAATATACTCGTATACTCCATCTGTTCATAATTACCCTGTATTCTGGGCTTAGTGAGAGCCAAACTTTCTAACTTTAATTAATCATGTAGGAAAAAATAGTAACATCTACAATGTGATTTTTTTAATTAGAACCATTATAAACTATATTTTCGTAGTATATGAATTCTCTATTAAAATATTGATTTTTATCTACATACCTGGTCAAATTTTATAAAAATTAACTTTGATTATACCTAGAATGCAGGGTAATTCCATACAGAGGGAGTACCTCACTTCTCTGTGTACATTGATTGGCAGAGCTCTTTCCACTGTGCTACTCTATTTGTATGAAGTTTTACTAACTAGAGAGTAATTCCCCTTGCTAAACCCATTTTAACCCCTTTTAATTCTGACTAATGCATGCCAATTAATATGATAGTTTTGTGGCCATCGTTTGTGGCAACCGGTTTTACTCAGTGCATGCTTATAACATAACTTAGTAATCATGATTATAATGCAACCAACTAAATAATATCATAGAAAATGGAATAAACAATTCTACTCCCCACACATGATGTGTAACATAACTTTAGTAATCATGATTACATTGCAACAATTTCAATAATAACATAGCTTGCTTGTCATAATAATGCCCCAATGACCTTATTAATCAAAATCCCTCCCGAGATATGATAAAGCTAGCGATAATGGGTAGTATCATACATATGGGTACTAACACATGATATTATCTCTATAATAGATGGTATCATGTAGTAGTATTATAGTCTCATTATATTTATTTATTTATAGAATCTCAATGCAAATTTTTGTAAAAGATCTATTTGACATTAACTTTTCTTATAACATTGTATACAAACTTTTCTTGTAATATGTGTTATTATATGATATCCACCTATTTTACTCTAATCCTCTCTCTCTTCCTTAATTACCTGCCATATCATAATTTTTCTGGGTCTAGGTTGCATAATACTCCTACGATAGCACTATGGCTAGCCTAATAGAGTGTGGCCTAGAGATGTAATTTGGTCCCATACTAACCAATTGTTGTATCCGCTGACACCACCTTACTCACCATTTATTTTCATCTTCCTAATCAACCATGCAACTCCTGCTAATAAGTAAACAGTTCTCTGTTGAGTTGAATCATCACAATATGTAGATTTTTTGGGTGTATAAAAGGTGTCCACCGCACGGGAGCAGGTATGTGGAACATAACTACCACCCAGGACCAACACACTATAACTGTAAATATGATAATTGACTCATTGATGGAAATAATTAACAAGAATGAGAACACAAGAACATCATCAGAAGGTGGCACTATCACCAAGGACAGAGGAGGATACATTGTAGTGAAAATATTTGGTTATATTTTACAAGAAACTAAAAGAATAAATTTAGCCCCGACATCTCTACACCTTCCCCGTCCTTCTTCCCTTTGGCACTACCCAAGGAGGGTGCTAGGCAAGCCCATGTGGCCTCCAATGAAGTTTGTAGCAAGGCTCCCTTGCTCGCCGATGCTCTAGCTGAGGGTTTTGGGTCCCCAAGAGGCGGCGCCGGCTTCACGGAAGGTGGTGTACCATGGGTGCATGATGACGTCCTCATCCATGTGGGCGATATTTGTGCTCTGGTGGATGCCATGGAATCCTCTCGCATCATATCTCTCTTTTTTGGATTTAATGCGGCAGGGAAAACCCCTACAACGGTAGTTTTTTAATAATAAGAACTCAGATCTATGTCCGTGAGGACTTGAACCTGGGTGTCTAGGTTGTACACCTACTTTCCCTATCCAATTGAGTTAGGCTCACTTCTTTTCTGCGTCATATCTCAAGTTCAGCCTTCCCGCCCCCCTTGGAGGCTCCACCTAGGTACTATTCTTGATGGTAGAGTCATGAGGTTGGTGAGCGATTGGGGATGGTGCGATCTAGGTGGTGGCATCAGTGTCGAGGTGGAGAGTCCACGACCATCTTGGCTATTCCTTTGCTTGAGTTCTCTACACCCCTCAGTTTGTTGTGGCTCGCCGGTGGGTCATTGCCTTCAAACCCATGTAGGAGGGGATAGGGATCCCCTCATCCACGACACCGGTGTGTCAGAGGTAGTGGAGTGCTCGGGCATAGTTGTGCGATCGAGGGTCTTATGTTGCCTTTGCCTTTGCATCTTGGCATCTATGCTCCTTCTTGTTCTTCTTGGCCTGAGCTTCTACTTTTCATTTACTCATCCAACACGAGAGGTGGTGCAGCTGATGAGATATGACAGTTGCAACAAGGTGGCCCTAGTCGGTGTTTGATCTCCATGTATCTCTCGGGGTCACTACTTGTCCTAGCTCTAGGGTGAGCTCTCGTCTGTGTCCTTTGAACCAGGATGAGCGATTCAACGAGAAGGAAGATGCTACATCATCCTAGCCTTGTGGAGCCAATGCTTACTGGTTCTTCCTCAACATAGTCGGCGGATCCGCTGAGAGTCTGAGTCTGCATTTGCCTTTTCGTGAGGAGGGCGTTTTCAAATTGTGCTTTCATTTTCTTCATGTTGTGTGCTTCTTTTGTTGGTTCACGGAACTATTTCAATGACACCCTTATATCCTTCGACAATTTTTTAGGGATCCTCCCGCAGTTTGGGCATTATTAGTTTATAGCAAAGATTTTATTTTGCGAAATTTCCACCGATCCATTAATAATCATCAACAAAGTACAACAGCCCAAAAAATAATAAAAATTACAAATAGGTATTTGGACCACCCAGCGATGACTACAGACACTAGCGCGAGCCGAAGGCGCGCCGCCGTCCTCACCCCTCCATCACCGGAGCCGGGCAAAGCTTGTCGTAATAGAGCTTGTTGTAGTAGACAGACAGGAAGTCGTCGTGCTATGGCCCCAAAGGACCAGCGCACTAGAGCAGTAACCATTGCCAATGATGGTAACCGTAGATCGGAAGAGACTGACGTGAAACCACACTAACGAACACGAAAACCGACCAGATCCCGTGAAATCCACCGAGCACACGACTACACACGCCCTCCGCCGGCACGAGACCTAACACCGGAGCGAGGATAGGGCGGGGATAACCTTATTCTGAGTTCAAGATGTAGCCTCCGCTTCACCATCTCGACGAATAAGACACCAAAAAATAACCTAAATTAAAAAGGAAACCCTCTCACCGAGGAGAGGCTGTGGTCCGCCACGCCTCCAAGGCCCTAAGGCCACTAGAGGCGGGACGGACCGGCGGCGTTGCCGGTGAGGAGAATGGAGCCCTAGATGGGTTTACACTGCCGCCACACAATCGCCTCTGGAGCAGTTTATAGCAAAGCTTAATGGCTTTTACCTAGAGTATTTTAAGACATTTTGACAAACTAATCACAGATTGACAGCCCTAATCTTCTACTCCTTCGGATTCATAATTAGTGTATCTGATTTAATACAACTCTGTGCTAAATTAATATTATTTATTATGGATCGGAGAGAGTAAAATTCTTTGTGTGCCGCTGCTGCCGACGGCACGGTCAATGCACTTTGTTGCAGTTTGAGGTGCAATGTAGCATGGCATGAGACCACCGGAAACATCCTGCTTAAGATACTAGGTAGTTCTCCTCACACAAAGGGCTGATAAAATACAATACTGATAATCGGACACACAAAGGGCTGATAAAAAACAAGTAGTACTGATCATCGGACAGCTCCACTCTTCCAACCAAGCTGGCCTGCCGCTCCTTGCGGCACGGAACGAGATTCATCGTGTTGCATATTGAGGAACACAACATCGGAAACATCAATCATCCTCTAAACCTTACCCCATCACGAGTAGATTGCGGCATCGATCTGCATCAGTAGAGCGTCGTGGCTGCTAGGTAGGCCCCGTAAGCAACGGCCGCCGCCACGAGCAACGTCCATCCGGTGCCGCTGCCGGACGCGCCGCGGCGAGCCCTACGCCCCGTACGGACGGTAGCGAAGTACCTCCTCGGGCTCGCCTCGAACATCCGGCGGGGGACGCGCGCGCCGCCGAGCCCGGGGCCCTTCATGGTGCGGCAGGTGAGGGCCCAGACGGCGCCGCAGAGGAAGACGACGAGGAGGAGAGCCAACAGCAGCACGTGCTGGCCAGCGCCGTCCGGGAGTTTCCCCGCCGATGCCGTGACCAGCCGCCCGTAGAGGCCAAGCAGGAGCTTGGACGCCATCTCCACCCATGGCTCCGAGGCTTCAACGGCGGAACCCGCCGCTCTCCTGGCCGCCTCCACGGCGGCCGGGAAGTTGTCGACGGCCCCGGCTCTCGCCGCGACGACCCACTTCCAGAGGTGGCGCAAGAGCCAATCCACCGACGCACTCACGGCTTCACGCACGGCGTCCCTTGTCACGTCCGTGGGGAGCATCTCCGCGGTGAAGGCCATGGCGGATTGCACCGCGCCCGTGACGACGGCCGAGATGTTGGCGATGGGAAAGGCCATGACGAACGGCTTGGTTAGTGGTTTGGTCCTGTTTTTGGAGTGGAGATCGCAGGGAAATCAAAGTAGATCGATCACCACTGGACTGAGGCAGGATAAAGAGAACGGAAAGGTAGCAAAGCCGCCGCGCACTCGCACACGGTAACCGAGCAAAAGCAGCTTGCTTAGTCATGCAGTCCTTGGCCGGCCGGATGCTTCCTTGTACTACGAAAAAGCAAATAAATCGAATCACATGCCTTCGACAACAAGCATTCGATATGCATATTCAACTCGTAACTAAATCCTCCATTACTCAGGGCATACATCGCTGACTCAAACCGTTCGAATTGGTTCGGATGGGTCACGTTCCGGATCAAACTTGGGTCACCGTCCGGCAGGCCTGACGCCCATCGGCGCGACCTATCCTGTTTGTAGTTGGCATTTTTGGCCAGCTTTGGCCATTTCAACAAAGCTCTTGGCGGTGGGCTCTTTGTCTCTGCGCCGCCTCTCCTCCCTCTCGATAGTGGACTCTTCCTTATTCACCATGGGCTCTTGGAAGGTCTCTTGGAATGCCAAGGAACCATCCTGACGGGCAATATCGGTCTTGGAAGCCTTATGTCCTGGAGGCCGACATGCACATCCAGCAGATGCCAAGCCATCGCCTGCAAGGTTGCCAAGACACTCGCCTATGTCATCAAGGTTAATTACACCGTCCGTTGACGAATTATCGTTGCCTAATTTGCCTTTGTATTCTTCTTCTCCTCAAGTTTTTGCCAAAGGGCAAAGCTATATCTTCTCATTTTCTTAGAGTCCTTGATGACAATCTAACAATGGCTCAATGTGAAGGCCTAGTTTTCATAGGCCGCCTTGAAATGCTCCAAATCTTTAAGAACCTACACATTGACAATGGCTCAATGCATATGCAAGGTACATAGACAAGGGAGGTAGAGATTTTACCAAGCCAACCACCAAGAGCCCGCTTATTTGCCTTTTTGGGATCTTCTTGAACGAACCTTGGAACTTGCTACACTCGGCATGGATGATGCCACATCTCTTGGAAAATGAATAGGTCATTTTGATAGCTGTGGAAAGGTTTTCCGCCAACTTCCTTTGCTCATGGAAGAACTTGCCCACCTTCCTCCAATAGGCAAAACCCTTTTGCTCGGCGCCGCAAATGGGATATGTTGAGATCTCCAACCAAGCTTGGCATAGGAGCCCGTCCTCTGCCGGTGTATAGCTCGCCATTCTTTGGCTTGTCCTCTTGGCATCGGCAATGGACGAGGCAAGTGATGCGGCCAATGCCGCGGCCGTGATCTCCTCCTCCATGGATAGGCCACCGTTAGGAAATAATGTCTCAACCGCACTGTCGTAGGCATCTTGTTGAGTCTCAGCTTGGGTGTAGTCACCGTCGCCATCTTCTTCGCCCGTGTTGATCATGTCATGCATGATTGCCTCACCATTGTTCTCCATAAAATCCTAAACATATATTGGCCATGACTAGCTGCTGGCATAGGAATTTGCTAGCACTGGCAATTGACAAGTGGGAATGACCTTACCACATCGGTGGGCAATGGAGCCCGCCTAGGCATTTTGTCGAACAGGATTACTGCCTTTGGCATGTCTGCGGGAGAGATGTGATTTGGCTTCTTCGCGCATGCGAGGACGGTGTCGCCTGCCGACAGAGTTTGGTTGAGGTCGATGACATACCCTGTCGACTCCGACAACGTCGGCCAGAACTCGCCCAACCGGGAGAGCATGCCACCGATCCTCGTGTGGGCGCCCAACAACGGTGTCTGTGGGCTAGACGTCCTGGGCTCAAGGGAAGGCCGCCTGCTCGGTGTCGACGTGACCGAGCTGGTCGACGACGCGCCGGCCACGGGGTGGGGAGGCACGAGGACATTACCGCCAAACGCGACGTTGAGCTTCTGCTGCTTTCATCATCATGATGGCCCGCATGACGACTTTGCCTGCCAGATCCTCGCTGTTGGCCAAGGCTTGTGCGGCGAGGTAGCGCTCGGTCTATTGCCACTGCTCCTCCTCGAGTCGGGCAGCGAGCACTTGATTTTTGGCGGCTTCTATCCTGCCTGCGCGCTTCTCCTACTCGACCTTGCGCTCATCCAGCGTGATGTCCTTGGCCAGCTTCCTCACCTTGGCCCGCTTCTTGGGGACACTGTTGGCGGTGGGCGTAGCAGCGGTACTGGCGGTAGAATCCATCGCTTCCGCTGCCGCCGGTCAAATTTTGGAAGAGGATTTTTGGAGGGAGAAGGGAGTGGCTTGTGTGCCACTAGCGGGAGGGGCCACGAAGGTGAATAGCCGGACACAGGAGGACGCGCCCGTTGTTCGGCCCGACACAAACTTGGTCCAAATTTGGTCCATGGATGGGGCGGTCCGCTCGAGTCGGTCCGGATGGGTCGCACCGGTGGGGGGTATACAGCCGACTCTCGCGTCCATTTGGACTAACTCAAACGCCGCTAGACCGTTTGTGTCGGCCCACTGGAGATGCCCTCACAAGTAAATCCTCTACTACAACAAGATCTGCTACAACAAGCTTTGTTCGGCTTCGGTGATGGAGAGGCGAGGACGGCGGTGGCTCGCGCTAGTGGCTGTAGTCGTCGCTAGGTGGTCCAAATACCAATTTATAATTTTTAATACTTTTTAGGCTGTTTATACTACTGTTGATGATTATTAATACTACATTGGTAAAAAAATTAGAAAAAAATAGATAACCATTTAGCTCTTTATTTCAATAAGGAGTTTTTTGTTAAGTCGGTATTGAACCATACGAGCTATACCCAGCATAGCTTCTGCATAACAAAGATACACACAAACCAGAATACATGAAACTGGAAGTTTTACATAAAAATAAATCAACCTAACACCATCTACAACGGGTGCTTGTGCTCAGGTGTTATATTGGATGCACCACCAACGGGGAGGCGGTTCGATCACCTAGTCGCTGCACCGAGCAGCAAGATTTTGCGACACTTCAAGCGTACGCATTGCCTATTAATGTTAACTAGGAAGGTTGGCGCGGCGACACGCCGCGCCCTTAGCCGGTAGATTATTTGTTTAAATATTGTAGAATAATATAGTATTTGGCTTCCTGAAGTAATGATATGGAGGCACTATTTAAGTAAGGTAAAAGTTCTATAAGTGATGATATGGAGACACTATTCAAATAAGGTAAAAGTGCTACCATAGCAGTATGGTTTAGATATTTTTTGTAGCGCCCATATGTGATCGTGATGCGATGAAAAAAGAGGACAGTATGAATTAAAATCACCAGATGATCATAGGTCAATGGAAAAAAGATGCCAGTATACCTACATCAGCTGAAGTGTCCGAAGCAAGAACAGTGCGCCCCGGTTGAATAGGTGGCGGACGACAAAGCAAGTTTTTCCTAGAGATGGCATAGAGAAGGTAATATAGTATTTATGACGACTAAAAGAGGCGGCAAATGATGAAGTATTTTTTTTTGTTTCCAGAGTCTCTATAGAAGATATTAGTATTTTCTCCAGTTGAAAGAGATGGTGGGTGATAGAGTAAGTATATTTTTTTGAAGAAATTGTAGAAGTAGGCAGTAGTATTTTTCTAGATAAAAAGGCAAAAGATGGTGGAGTAAGTATATATTTCCTGATGGTACTGTAGAAAAAATGGTAGTATTTTCCTCAAGTAAAAGAGCCGGCGAATATTGAAGTTGATGAGTTATTTGTGAAAATGATTCATGCACCGGTGAAAATTTTCTGTTGGAGAGTTATGCGTCATCAAATAATTAACGTAGGATAATTACCACTAGAGAATTATCGCAGATATTTACTACTGGTACATTACAGCTAAGAAATTCCATTGTGTAACGGCTGGAAGTGACTTGTCATGCTCCATTGAAAAATTAATGTCAAAGAGTTATGCAACATGGAAAAATAACTGTAAAATAATTACAACAAGGAATTAAATAACACTTTGAAGAAATGTAAAAAGTGTCATAGAACACTATTCATGTGCCCTAAATTACGGGATGATCGTAGTTCAATGGAAAAAAAAGGATATTATACTATAGTTACCCAGTGTCCGGAGCGAGGACAATGAACCCCAGTTGAAAAATATCATGGACGGTAGAGAAAGTTTTTTTTCAAAGATGCCATAGAGAAGGTAGAAGTATTTTCGACGAATAAAAGAGGCGGCAGATGATGAAGTATTTTCTCCAGTTGACAGAGGGGGTGGATGATAGAGTATGCATTTTTTTCTTAAGACACTGTAGAAGAAGGAAGTAGTATATTCCTAGGTAAAAGAAGCAACATACGGTAGAGTAAGTACATTTTCCGTGATGCTACTGTAGAAGATCACGGTAGTAATTTCCGCGTGTAAAAGAGCCGATGAATATTGAAGTCGATGAGTTACTTAAGAAATTACTCTTCATGCACCATTGAAAAAAATATCGTTGAAGAGTTAGGCATCATCGAAGAACAGTCAGAGAATTATCATGGAGATTTACTACCGGGAAAATGCAGCTGAGAAATTACCGTTACCGACCAAAACTTGTGGTCGATGAGTTACTGCTAGGACTATTCATGCACCGGTGAAAAATTACCATCGGGATGTTACGCACCATCAAAGAATTAGCGTAGGATAATTACTGCATGACTATTGTCACAAAGATTTGCTACGACAAAATTACAGCTAAGAATTTACTGTTGTTGTATGACCGAAAGTGAGTGGTCACGCACCGTAGAAAAATTCTCGTTAAAAAGTTACACAACATAAAAAAATTACCGTAAAATAATTAGCACAATTTTTTTGAAAAAATCACTTTGAAGAAAAGGAAAACAGGGCTAAAACACTGTTCACGTGCACTGTTTATATGTGCACATGAACAATGCCATCACTGACGTGGCATGCCTCTCAGCTCTCTAAAACAGTTAGCCATTATATATAGTATGATTAAGACATTTCGAGAAAATGCCAAAATGTTATGTTGTAACTACAGTATTATCTAAAAAACTGGACAGCGGCAAGCATGACTAGTGGATGGCCAAGATGTTTGTGTTGAGGCTTCTGTGGCAACGATGGTGGGGATGAGTGATGTCGGAGACATGGCTTTGGTTGCGGTAGTCGGCTCTTCTTCGACGTGTCCGTGAGTTTGCCTCGGCTTGTTTGTTGCTGTGAAATTGAAGCTGCGGTGACGGGTCCCGGTGGCGTACGATGACTGGTGACAGGTGGTCTGTTCGGCGATCTTCTGCGGCGCCAGCCTTGCCTGGTTCTCCTTCGTAGTTATTCCTCAGATTCAGAGCTGCATTGTCTTGTCGCAGGTGGTTAAGTTTTGACGCGGATCTTCATGTGGCTCCGCATGACCTCTACAGTGTTGGTTGGTTCGGCGATTGTGTTTGGTGAAGTCGGAGTCGTTTGCTCTGAGTTTGTGGGTTGGAGATGTTGCTTCTAGGTGAGAAGTGATGACGATGACGCCCGTGCGCTATCTCGACGAGGCCCTCTTTGTCGAGGTGTGAGTGGAGTTTCTTATGTGCGCCGTTCAGCGGTTTTGTGATGGTTTTCATCCGGTTTTCCATTAATAAAGTGGGCACTCTCTTCTTCTTAATTAATGGATGAGGCAATCTTTTGCCTCCGTTTAAAAAAAAAATCTACAAAAAAGCATCGGTACAATCAGAGTTTTAAATAGTGCGCTATAACATTGTTACAACGAACATTATGCACTTTTAGCGCTAAATAGGATCTCTTGCTAATAGCTCGCAAAATCACGCTAAACTAATAAATTATGTAAAATAATAGGGCTATTTCTTCCACCAAGTTCACAAATTTTCCCATCTCAATTTTAGAAGTTAGATTTGATTATGTACTATGCACTTGTTTCATTGCTACAATCAACTATATGAGTCATTCAATTTCTGGTCATAATTTTAGATTATATGAATATATGATACCTATATTTTCTTAAAATTTATTGTTTTGGGGAAAAACTATAAGCTAAGAAGCATAGAGCGCTATTTAAAACTTTGGTTACAATACTAAGTTCCGAATTTGAAGGTAAACACATCATTGGAATACAGTTTTTTTTTTAGAATCACCGCCTTTATTAAACATCAATAGTCATAGGAATAAAAAAACCCTCGGGCGGATTTAACAACAAAATTCTACGGCCATCCTCCTCATGAACGACACTCCTAGCTAGGCAATGAGCCTCCTTATTTGATCTCCGCCCCACATGGCAGAACGAAGCATCCTCAAAATCACCCAAGGACTCCGTAATCTCTTGAGCGATGTGTGCATAGCTTCCCTTAGTTCCTTCCTTCAGACTCCAAATGACATTCGAGCAGTCACTTGCCACTCATATACGGCGTGCATCTAGGTCCTGTGCAAGCAAGATCGCCTCTCTGCATGCCAGAGTTTCGAGCGTCTCCGCATCCATGCAACCCGGGAAGACGACTGTGGATGCTCCCAGGAAGACACCCCTGTCGCTGTGGGCAACAGCTGCCACTGTTCCTTTAACTGAATTCTTGCCGACAACGGCATCAACATTTATCTTCACCACTCTCGGTGATGGTGGAATCCACCTCGCCTCTGGGGTAGTAATCCGCACTCCAGATTTTAATTCTGCCTTCTCTCCTTGCTTCAAGTCTACGATGAAACGGTCGACAAAGCAATGAACTGAAAGCGGGCTCTGGTATTCATTCTCATGGATTGCCTTGCGGCGAGCGTGCCAGATTGCCCAGAGAGCGACAAACACCATGACCTATGCTCGAAAGTCGCTAGCATCTGTACATGACATATGTTCAGTAATCTGATCATGAACCAAGGCCCAGACACATGGAGACATCGCACAGTCAATAAGAGCATGCCTCCACGAGTCGTGCGCTCCACAAAGTTGACATGCGCTACTATCTGCCATGTTTCATCGATGGCATTCAGCATTTGTTGGGATCGATTACTTTGCTAGACCCCACAAAAACATTCTCACCTTAGACGGCACCTGCGTGCGCCAAAGAGAGCTCTAGTCCTTTTGTTCATGCTCTGAATTTGAACTCGATGCCCGCTGAACCAGCTAGGCTTCCCTCCGGCCTCTTGTCACGATCAGCATGCGATATGCGGACCGGATGGAGAAGACTCCTTTTCTCTCGTAGTGCCATGCCCAGAAGTCCTCACACTATAGCTTAAAGGAATTTGGAGAATTGCTTTGACATCCATAGGGCGGAAGCATTGCCTCATCCTACCCTCCTTCCAAGTTGCCGATGTTGCCTCAATGAAATCTGAGACTCGGCTAGGTGGCTCCAGAACAAGGCATGCTACAGGATGCAACATCCCATCCCTCTGTATCCATTGGTCATTCACCGGATCCGTATCGGTACCAGTACCAATGCGCTTTATCAGACCCTGCTTGAGGACCGGTAAGCCATATTGTATCGCCCGCCAAACTTGTGATGGAGCTGATCCCAGTTCTGCATGTAGCAAATCTGTCGACGGGTAGTATCTTGCTTTTAGAATCTTCGCACTTAGCGTCTCAGGGTTTTGCAACAGTCTCCACCCGTGCCTTGCGAGTAGAGCTAAGTTGAACAGCTCTATGTCCCTAAACCCTAGGCCTCCCATATTCTTTGGTTTACACATTTCCTTCCACGACACCCAGCTAGGTTTTCTCTCCCCCTCTTTGCTGCCCCACCAAAATTTCCGCAACATTGTGTTAATGTGGAGATACAGACCTCTGGGTAGTCGAAAGCATGCCATGGAGAAGATCGATTGCTTGGGCCACAGATTTAATTAAAATATCTTTTCCTCCTGCCGACAGGAGTTTCTCCAGCCACCCCTGAATTCTTCTCCAAATTTTGTCCTTTAGATACTTAAATGTTCCATTCTTGGATCTCCCCACATCTAATGGCATCCCCAAGTACTTTTCATTCAAGGATTTTGAATGAACATGAAGAGTATGTTTCACCCCTTCCTTAACTCCGCCTAGGCATCTTTTACTGAAAAAATAGAAGATTTATCCCGGTTTATTCGCTGCCTGGGTCAAGGATTTCTTGAACTCTCTCTGCAATCTCCGTCTCTGCCTTGAAAAGCAACAAGCTATCATGCACAAAAAGGAGATGGCTGACAACAGGAGCTGTCGGGGCCACCTTTAGTCCATGGAGCTTCGATGAAGAACTACGTTTTAAGAGGCACGAACGGCCCTCTACTGCCTGTTGGAATTATGCCCAAGAGGCAATAATAAAGATGTTATTATTATAATTCTTGTTCATGATAATGTTTATATTCCATGCTAGAATTGTATTAAGCGGAAACTTTAATACTTGTGTGGTTTATGAACAACACCGTGTCCCTAGTACGCCTCTATGGACTAGCTCATTGATTAATGATGGTTAAGGTTTCCTAACCATAGACATGAGTTGTCAATTAATAATGAGATCATGTCATTAGGAGAATGATGTGATGGACAGACCTAAATAAAGCACAACAATTAGATCGTGTCATTGTGTTCATCTTTGCGAAGCTTTTTCCTATGTTATGTATTGTATTCCTTAGACCATGAGATAATGCAACTCCCTAGTACTGGAAGAGAGCTTTGAGGTCATCAAACGTCATCCTATGAAAGGGTGATCATAAAGGTGTCTCTCAGGTGATCGGAAAGTACTTGTTGGGTTGTATGTATCGAGATGGAATTTGTCCCTCGCGAGTCGGAGAGATATACTTCGGGCCCACTCGGTAATATATATCAACACCGCTTGCAAGCACGTGGTTAAGGAGTTAATCACAAAGTGATATCAGATTACGAAACGAGTAAAGTACTTGTTGTGAACGAGATTGAACTAGGTATACCAATACCGACGATCGAATCTCGGGCGAGTAAAATATCGCGAGACGAAGGGAATACAAATACGGGATTGATTGAATCCTGACATCGTGGTTCATCCGATATGATCATCGTTGAGTGCGTGGGAGTCAATATGGATTTCCAGATCCCGCTATTGATTATTGATGGAGATCATGTCCGCGTATTCTCGAACCCGTAGGGTCACACACTTAACGCATATCAACGCTAGGGTAGTTTCGGGATATATGTGAAACTGTTTCGGAAGTTACGGAAATATTCCGGGTGGAAAATATTAGTATTTATTAATTATATGAATTAATAAATATTGATACTATTTATTTAGAAGAAATAAATAAAGAAAAAAAAGGAGGACGCAGCGACCAGGGGAGTCCCTGGCTCGCTCGATCATAGCGATTGTAGCGGACAGCTCCCTGGCTCGCTGCTCGCTGGCTTGCAAGGCCCGGGTGGGCTTTGGCCGGTTGGGCCATGTAGTGGGCTGGCCTGCTGGAGGCCAGGCCGCACTGCTCGACTGCACATGCCCGTGATCGATAACCGATCGATCGCAGCCGGCGGCGCTGCTTTGCATTGCGTGAACGCCACGCAATCTGATCTCTGATTCTTAACCTAGCCCCTTGGTCAAGATGGTCCGGCTATAAAAGGGCACAAGTGGATGTGCCGCAAGAGAGAGTTTTTGACTAGTTCTCTGCGGAGCCGCTGTCCGGCTTTTGAAGCCTCCTTTCTCCGTTCTTCTTCCACCACGCAAACAGGCGAAGCCCTGTCGGCGCATACTCTCCACCATAGACACCACGCCATCGTGTTGTCAATCCCATCTACCACTCCACCATATCTCGCTGGACCGGGAAGGCGGAGTCGTTGGTGCACTGTACTTGTGCATCTCTCAGAGGCGTCGCCACTTGCGGCGTTGGATCGGAACGGATCGGATCGCGAGGAGGAGAAGGCTAGTACGACTACATCATCCATGTTCTGTTGAACGTTTCCGCTGTGCGATTTCTTCAAGGGTATGAAGATCTCATCTATCTCTCTCGTTGATTACATCTCCTAGATTAGATCTTGGCTTTCTTGTTCGTATGCATAGGAATTTTTTTGATTTACTATGCTGCGAAACCCTTCAGTGATTTCAGAGCTAGATCTATGTGTAGATGTGTTTCACGAGTAGAACGCAACATGCTTGTTGCGGGCGTTGATGTTTTCTATTGCAAACCTCTATGTTGTGTATTTCTTATGGCGCGGCATAGTGAGATCGAAGCGGTCCAGGCATAATGAGACCGGCTCCGCACTTGACATGTGGCTTGTTCCACACATGCGGCTGGTGGATGCCAGTTTCTCTCACTATAGTAGTCATGAGATTTACAACGGATGTTAGCAACCATAATATCACCGTTGTGGCTTTTCGTAGATAAGAATCGTTCTTAACTTGTTACTCCCATAAGCCACGTAAAATATGCAACAACAAAGTAGAGGCATCTAACTTGTTTTTGCAGGGAGTGTTTTGTGATATGGTATGGCCACAAGATGTGATGTGATATATGTGATGTATGCGATGATCATGTTTTGTAATATTTCACGACTTGCATATCGATGAGTTCACAACCGGCAGGAGCCATATGGTTGTCTTTATAATTGTGTATGACCTATGTGTCAACTTCTTATACGCCATGTAATAGCTTTACTTTATCGCTAAGTAGTTAGCAATAGTAGTAGTTGCTATTCATGGTGGAGGCAATCATGGTGGAGTGATGGAGATCATGCCGGCGTGTACAAGATGGAGATCATTGCGTGGAGATTGCCTATACCATGTCACATAAAATTATATGCATGTGATGTTTATCTTTTATGTATCTTATTTTGCTTTGATCGCGATGGTAGCATTATAAGATGATTCCTCACTTAAAGATCAAGATAAAATTGTGTTCTCCCCTCGTATGCGCCGTTGCGAAAGTTTGTCATTTTGAAGTATCACGTGATGATTGGGTGCTATAAACTCTACGTTCACATACAACGGGTGCAAGCCAGTTTTGCACATGCGGAAATACTTGGGTTTGACTTAACGAGCCTATCATGTACAGACATGGCCTCGGAACACACAAACCGAAAGGTTAAACATGAGTCATATAAATGATATGATCGACACTTCGTTGTCCACCATTGAAACCACATCTCTTCTCGTGAAGATCGGATTAGGTGTGATGAATTTGGATCGTGTTCACTAAATAACTTGAGGGATGTTGAATTTAGTGGGAGTTCATCTAGTAATTTGATTAAGTTGAACTAGTTATCATGAACATAGTCTAAATTGTACTTGCAAATTTTGTAGATCAAATGGCTAAGTCCAACTTCAACTTCAACGTTTTTGCTGAGAAAGAAAAGCTTAAAAACAATGGGTCTAACTTCACCAACTGGTTCCGCAATCTGAGAATCATTCTCGCTGGCGGACAAAAGGCTTATGTACTTGAGGAAGCGCTAGGTAACCCCCTGCTGCAATTGCGAAAACTGAAGAACTTGCTGACTTCAATTATCGCATAGATGATTATGATGCGATTATGAGTACCATGTTGTTTGCTATGGAACCTGATACGTCTCAAAGGTATCTATAATTTTTGATGCTCCATGCTTGTTTTTACACCATTTGCTTAGTGTTTCGTTACACTTCGTGGCATTTTTATGCATTTTCCGGAACTAACCTATTAACAAGATGCCACAGTGCCAGTTCCCTGTTTTCTGCTGTTTTTGTGTTTCAGAAAAGTTATACAGGAAATATTCTCAGAATTGGACGAAACAAAAGCCAAACATCCTGATATTTAACGAAGCTTCCAGAAGACCGAAGAGGAGACGGAGAGGGTCCACGAGCCGGCCACACAACAGGGCGGCGTGGCCCAGGCCCTGGCCGCGCCCCCTATGTGTGAGACCGCCTCAGTCCACCCCTGACGCTGCCCCTTCGCCTATAAAGACCCCCCGATGGGAAAAACCTAAGTACCCGATCAATTTTCCAGAAACACATCGCGATCCGCCGCCGTCGTCGACCCGAGATCGGGAGGGTCCAGAAGCTCTTCCCGGCACCCAGCCGGAGAGGGGAATCGCCACCGGAGGTCTTCTTCATCGCCATGCTTGCCTCCGGCACGATGAGTGAGTAGTCTACCTTGGACTATGGGTCCATAGCAGTAGCTAGTTGGTTGTCTTCTCCACCATGTGCTTCATGTTTAGATCTCGTGAGCTGCTTTACATGATCGAGACTACCTTTATGTAATTCTACATGTTGTGTTTGTTGGGATCCGATGAATATTGGTGTTATGATTGAGTTGATGTGCTGAATATTATCTTATGTTATCTCTATGTTGTTTATGATCTTGCATGCTCTCCGTTGTTAGTAGCTATCTTGGCCGAGTAGATACTAGTGACTCCAAGAGGGGTTATTTATGCTCGATAGTTGGGTTCATACCTCTATTTAATCTGGGAGAGTGACAGAAACCTCTAAGGTTGTAGATGTGCTGTTGCCACTAGGGAGAAAACAACATTCTTATGTCCAAGGGCATATGCTTTGTTTACATTACACACTTTGCTTAATGCAGTTATCTGTTGTTTGCAACTTAATACTCAAGGGGTCCTCAGATGATTCCCCGCAAGTGGATTATTAGTCATAGATGCAGTTGGATGGCGGTCTATGTATCTTGTTGTAATGCCCAGAGTAAATCTCATAGTGATCCTCTCGACATATGCATGTTATCTTTATTCTATCAATTGCCCAACTGTAATTTGTTTACCCAGCATGTCGTTATTTATCTTATGGAGAGACACCACTAGTTAACTGTGGACCCCGGTCCTATTTCCTTTATATTGCTATCACCTGTTTACTTTACTCGCACTGTTTACTTTACTCGCATACTACTATTGCTTTCCACTCGATACGCTCATTCCTTTGTTTACAACTAACCGGTGAGATTGACAACCTCATCGTAAGTTGGGAGCAAAGTTATTGGTTGTGTTGTGTGCAGGTTCCGCGTTGCTGCTGGCAAAGCAAAGCACTGGACGAGGCGCCCTATAAATTGTCCGGAGCTGTCGCGAAGCTAGCGGGCATCACCTTCTGGAGTTTGGCTTTTTCCTGGATTCGATAAACCTTGGTTTCTTACTGAGGGAAAAACTTGCTGCTGTGCTCATCAAGACCTTTTTCTGGCGCCGTTGCCGGGGAAGAAGAAGACTTCTGCAAGGGGAGTTTCGCACGCACATCCTTTACTTTGTTTTAAGTTTTGCTTTACTTTATTTTTGCTTGCATCGTTTTATCAAAAACACACAAAAAATTAGTTTCCTTATAGTTGTTATTTTTACTTGTCTGCTTTTAGTTTTGCTAGAATGGCTACTCCTGAGAACACCAAGTTGTGTGATTTTACTAGCACTAATAATAGTGATTTTATCTGCACTCCTATTGCGCCACCTGCTCTTGCTGCAAATTTCTATGAGATTAAGCCTGCTTTGTTGAACCTTGTTATGAAAGAGCAATTTTCTGGTGCTAGTACTGATGATGCTGCAGCTCATCTCAACAATTTTGTTGAGCTATGTGAGATGCATAAATATAAGGATGTAGAGAGTGATATTATTAAGCTTAAGTTGTTTCCTTTTTCTTTGAGAGGAAAAACTAAGGATTGGTTGCTATCTTTGCCTAAAAATAGTATTGATTCATGGGCTAAGTGTAAGGATAATTTTATTGGAAGATACTATCCTCCTACTAAGATTATAGCTTTGCATAATAATACAATAAAGTTTAGCCAGTTTGATAATGAACATGTTGCTCAGGCTTGGGAAATAATGAAATCTATGATAAAGAATTGTCCCACTCATGGACTGACTACTTGGATGATTGTCCAAACTTTTTATGCAGGACTGAATTTTTCTTCAAGGAACCTATTGGATTCAGCTCCTGGAGGCACTTTTATGTCCCTTAACTTGGGCACCGCAACTAAGGTTCTCGACAATATGATGGTAAATTATTCTGAGTGGCACACCAAGAGAGCTCCACAAGGTAAGAAGGTAAATTCTGTTGAGGAAACCTCTTCCTTGAATGATAAGATTGATGCTATCATGCTTATGCTTTCTAATGATAGGACTCATATTGATCCTAATAATGTTCCTTTAGCCTCTTTGGTTGCTCAAGAAGAGCAGGTTGATGTAAACTTCATTAGAAATAATAATTTTAACAACAATGCTTATAGGAACAATTTTGCTAGTAACAATTATAGGCCGTATCCTTCTACCAATGGTAATGGTTATGGTAACTCTTATGGTAATTCCTCCAACAACACTAGGGCTGCGCCCTCTGAGCTTGAAGTCATGCTCAAGGACTTCATCGGTAAGCAAACTGCTTTCAATAAGTCTGTTGAGGAAAAGTTAGGCAAAATTGATATTCTTGCTTCTAAAGTTGATAGCCTTGCTCATGATGTTGAACTTCTAAAATTAAAAGTGTTGCCTAATGATGTGAAGGAGAACAATCCTTTTGCCACTGCTAATGCTATCCAAGTTAGAATTGATGAAAATGCTAGGATGCTAGCAGAATTGCATGCCAGGTGGGAAAGAGAAGATGAGATGGCTAGAAAGATGAAGGTATGTACCATTACTACCTCTAATGATGTTGTTACAAATGCTAGAATCCTCTTACTTTGATTGGTGTAGAGAAAACTTCCACTCCTTGTGTTAAAAAGCCCAAAACTGCTAAAACTTTTTCTCAAAAGAGTGCTGAAATTTTTTGGAGTGTGGGAGATGATAGCTCTATTTCCTTTAATGATTTTGATGTTGATGGCTGCAATATATCTGAAGTTATTTTGTTCTTGCAAAATCTTGCTTTGAGTCCCAATGCTAGTTCTTTAAATGTTGCTTTTACTAAGCATATTACCAATGCTCTCATGAAAATTAGGGATGAAAAGTTGAAGCAAAAAGCTTCTATTCCCAAGAAGTTAGAAGATGGTTGGGAACCCATCATTGATATGCATGTTAATGGTTTTGATTGCCATGTTTTATGTGATCTAGGTGCTAGTATTTCTATTATGCCTAGAAAAATTTATGACATGCTCGATTTACCACCGCTTGAAAAGTGTTATTATGATGTTCCTATTGCTGATGTTGCTAAGAAGAAACCTTTGGGAAGGATTAATGATGTTCTTATTATGGTTAACAATAACCTTGTTCCCGTTGATTTTCTTGACATGGATGTTGAATGCAATGCTTCATGTCCTATTATTTTGGGAAGACTTTTTCTTCAAACTGTAGGTGCCATCATTGATATGAGGGAAGGCACTATCAAATATCAATTCCCACTCAAGAAAGGTATGGAACACTTCCCTAGGAAAAGGAAGAAATTAATTTTTGACTCTATTCTTAGAGCAAATTATGAGCTTGATGCTTCATCACTTGATATTACTTGATTCGCACTTTCTGCGCCTAGCTCAAAGGCGTTAAAGAAAAGCACTCTTGGGAGATAACCCAATGTTTTACTTTCAGTTCTTTTTCTTTTATTTGAGTCTTGGAAGTTATTACTACTGTAATAACCTCTCCTTATCATTTTTATTTCGTTTTTGTGCCAAGAGAAGCCTCTAATTTGAGTGAGGTAAGATTTGGGGATGTTGCTATCCTGAAATAGATTTCGGTGCTGCACCGTAAAAATTCATGAAAATTCTCAGAATATCTTTTGTACCTGAGAGTTCTTGTGCATATGCTCCAGGTTATATCCAAACTTTCATTAGTTTAACACTTTTTGATTTTAGCAACAGAAAACCCTCTAAAAATTCGACCTTTGTCAGCTGTTCTGTTTTGACAGATTTCTGCCATTATTTGTGTTTGCCGCTCGATCGCTTTCTTTTTGAGTTCTTTTGATCACGGAACTTTTGGGGAAGTTGCTACAGTAGTATATGCTTTATATGTGGTGGTTTTGAGTTGAAACCTGAAGCAAAAAGGGGTTGATTCATTGTTATGCTTACAGTAATGTTGCTAATAGAATTGTGTTGAATTTTGTATGAAGGAAGTTTTCAAGTGTAGGGATCGGAGAATGATGAGATGAGTTGAAGAATGGACAAAAGCTCAAACTTGGGGATGGCCACGCACCCCAAGAAATATCCAAGAGTTACAAGCGTCAAAGCTTGGGGATGCCCCCGAGGCACCCCTTCTTCATCGGCAAAAATCAGGTCACCTTTCAACACACTATATTTTTATTGCTTGATGCACTATGCGTTTTTCTTGAAGCGTCAGTCATTTTAGTTTTCAGTTTTGTTTAGTTTTGTTTAATGCAATAAATGGTTGGACCCCAACAAATTTCTTTTGGAGAAGTTTCCTTGCTTTTCATTTGCCAAGAACACTCCGTTTTTCACTCTTATCGTTCAACGAGTGTTCTCTTTTTCTGCTACTGCGTTTAGTTTTCATTTTTCGCCTTGATTTGTGTTCAGATATTATTATATCTTTGCATCAAGGTGTATTATGACCTCTGGTCCATGTTGGTATTCATTAAAAGAGTTGTTTTAAAAAGTTTGAATGGTGTTGGAAAAGAGAAAAAGTTTCATGCAAAAAAGTGGTACAAAAGGAGCATGTGTAGACTGCGGCCTAGGCTTTTGCATATCGTGCTTGATGTCTTTTTGATAGTATGCTTAGTGGTTTTGCTGTAGCATGACTTGTCTCAAATGACTGAGATTGCTTAATGAGCCTTTGAAAAAATCATGCGTTGTTTTCTTATTTGGAAGCATTATTTTGGTTTTCTCCTTGATGCTTTATTTGGGTTGACTTGGCACATGCTCACACATGTTAGACTCATACAAATTCGCCATAAGCCTCTATGATCATTTAGTTTTTGACTTTTGATGCCATCTTATGCTTCTTTTAATGTTGCTTTGTCGCTTTGCATGATTATGGCCGTTATTGCTCTCTTAGTTGGTCGCTCCCAGTCTTTTGCTAGCCCTCATTTTGTACTGAGTATGAGATCTACTCGTGCATCCAACTCCTAAAAACCAAGTTGTTCCAATGTGTCCACCATACATACCTATTAGCAATTTGCTATTCCAAAGTACATTTGACTTGCTTTTATCTATCCTTCAAATTAAACTCTTTTTGGTGTTATGCGAAAATTGGTCAGTAAAGCTCTCACGAACCTGATGGCACACTTTACTTTTCTCGCTTTAAAATTTGGACATTGTGGCTCTCTTATGTTGAGTTGTTATGCTTGCAAGTTGTAAGTTGGAAATTAGCCAAACCATGCCGTCATGGGGTAAGCTTTCAACATTGCACTTCTTATTTGAGTTGATATCGTGATCTTTTGTTTATGGATACTCGCAATGTGAAATAAGTTGGGAATCTTGCAGGATCATGGAGTTTTTATGTGTGTTAGAGAAACGCCTGAGCCGCTAATCTAAGACATGCATAATCCATGGTGGAAATTTACAGCATGCCCATAGTGGACATTCGACGATGCATCTCACAATAAAAGGCTATACCAATGGTAAATAAAAGAGATGTCGAGGTGTTCATTGTCTGTTTGTCTTGTCATTTTGATGTGGGCTTGTTCCATGTCATCGGGCAGGAGGTACCCCATTGGCGGTTCTCGATGATACACATATATTTACAATGACAAGAGCCTGCTTGGTGCTCTAAGTCAGGTAGCATGAGGTTTGGGTATTCGTACTTCATGGGACATGAGGTTTTCAACTTATGATTTGTCAAGCATATGCTTCATAATTGTACTCGCATTAACTTTAACCATTCAAGATGCCTATGATGGGGTCAATGAGAGCTCAAAGCTAGTAAGTACCATAATTTTTGAAGGTTTATAAAACTTGCAATCACTGCTTCCCTCTGCGAAGGGTCTTTCTTTTACTTTTATGTTGAGTCACCACATTCTACCTTTATGCACCGTCTAAGAGAGCATAGTTGTCATTCTTAGTATAATGTGCATTGTCCCAAAGTTTTCATTGATTGATTCATGATTTTGGTTTCACTTGTTCTTAAATTATTTGTATCTAGTTGCCCTCTTAAACTTGAAGGTGTCCTATGCATTTATGTTTTTCTATTCCATGAAGGACAAGCTGAAAACCATTTGCTATGTTTTTCCTTATGATTTGAACACATGTTTGACTTTCATTGTTTCATTTTCACGATCTTTCGTTTGTGTTCTTCTTCATGTTATAACATGGTTGCTAAGTTTCTTCTATCAAGATTATATCTTTCATGCCCATGTTTTAAGTTCTTTTGATCCCAGCACACAATGCTTACATAGATGATCAAGATTGTGTAGGTGCATGTCACCTCAAAAATTATTTCTTTGTTATCACTTACCTACTCGAGGACGAGCAGGAGTTAAGCTTGGGGATGTTGATACGTCTCAAACGTATCTATAATTTTTGATGCTCCATGCTTGTTTTTACACCATTTGCTTGGTGTTTCGTTACACTTCGTGGCATTTTTATGCATTTTCTAGAACTAACCTATTAACAAGATGCCACAGTGCTAGTTCCCTATTTTCTGCTATTTTTGTGTTTCAGAAAAGTTACACAGGAAATATTCTCGGAATTGGACAAAACAAAAGCCAAACATCCAGATATTTAAGGAAGCTTCCAGAAGACCAAAGAAGAGACGGAGAGGGGCCATGAGCCGGCCACACAACAGGGCGGCGCGGCCCAGGCCCTGGCCGCGCCCCTATGTGTGAGACCGCCTCGGTCCACCCCTGACGCCGTCCCTTCGCCTATAAAGACCCCCCGACGGGAAAAACCTAAGTACCCGATCAATTTTCCAGAAACACATCGCGATCTGCCGTCGTCGTTGACCCGAGATCGGGAGGGTCCAGAAGCTCTTCCCGGCACCCTGCCCGAGAGGAGAATCGCCACCAGAGGTCTTCTTCATCGCCATGCTTGCCTCTGGCACGATGAGTGAGTAGTCTACCTTGGACTATGGGTCAATAGCAGTAGCTAGTTGGTTGTCTTCTCCACCATGTGCTTCATGTTTAGATCTCGTGAGCTGCTTTACATGATCGAGACTACCTTTATGTAATTCTACATGTTGTGTTTGTTGGGATCTGATGAATATTGGTGTTATGATTGAGTTGATGTGCTGAATATTATCTTATGTTATCTCTATGTTGTTTATGATCTTGCGTGCTCTCCGTTGTTTGTAGCTATCTTGGCCGAGTAGATACTAGTGACTCCAAGAGGGGGTATTTATGCTCGATAGTTGGGTTCATGCCTCTATTTAATCTGGGGGAGTGACAAAAACCTCTAAGGTTGTAGATGTGATGTTGCCACTAGGGAGAAAACAACATTCTTATGTCCAAGGGCATATGCTTTGTTTACATTACACACTTTGCTTAATGCAGTTATCTGTTGTTCGCAACTTAATACTCAAGGGGTCCTCGGATGATTCCCCGTGAGTGGATTATTAGTCATAGATGCAGTTGGATGGCGGTCTATGTATCTTGTTGTAATGCCCAGAGTAAATCTCATAGTGATCCTCTCGACATATGCACGTTATCTTTATTCTATCAATTGCCCAACTATAATTTGTTTACCCAGCATGTCGTTATTTATCTTATGGAGAGACACCACTAGTGAACTGTGGACCCCGGTCCAATTTTCTTTATATTGCTATCACTTGTTTACTTTACTCGCACTGTTTACTTTACTCGCATACTACTATTGCTTTCCACTCGATATGCTCATTCCTTTGTTTACAACAAACCGGTGAGATTGACAACCTCATCGTATGCTGGGAGCAAAGTTATTGGTTGTGTTGTGTGCAGGTTCCGCGTTGCTGCTGGCAAAGCAAAGCACTAGACCAGGCACCCTATAAATTGTCCGGAGCTGTCCTGAAGCTAGCGGGCATCACCTTCTAGAGTTTGGCTTTTTCCTGGATTCGATAAACCTTGGTTTCTTACTGAGGGAAAAACTTGCTACTGTGCTCATCATACCTTCCTCTTGGGGTTCCCAACTGGACGGTGATTTACATCAACACACCGTGCTGCATCAGAACCGGAGCTTCAAAATCGTTTTGAGAAGTACCGTGGGCCTTATGAGATACTTGAGGAACTGAAAACTATGTTTTAGACTCAAGCCCGTTCTGAGAGATATGAGATCTCTGAAAAGTTCTTTAACTGCAAGATGGAGGAAGGGAGTTCCGTTAGTGAGCACGCCATTAAGATATTGGGCTACACTCAACGCCTTGAGCAAGTGGACTGCAAGATTCCAGAAGAGCTCAGGATTGACAGAGTTCTGCAATCACTCCCTCCTAGCTACAAAGGCTTTGTAGTTACTCACAATCAAATTGGTTCCACTGATACGATCACTGAGCTCTTCGCTAAGCTGAAAGCTGCGGAGGTGGATATCAAGAAAGATAATCATGTGTTGATGGTCAACAAGACCACTAGCTTCAAGAAAGCTAAGGGTGCAAAGGGATCCTTCAAGAAAGGCAGCGGCAAGCGCGTTGCCCCTACTGAGAAGAAGCTCAAGTCTGGTCCTAAGCCGGACGTTGAGTGCTTCTATTGCAAGGACAAGGGTCACTGGAAACGCAACTGTCCGAAGTACTTAGCAGACAAGAAGGCTGGCACCATCAAAGGTATATTTGATATACATGTTATTGATGTCTACCTTACTAGCACTTGTTGTAGTGCCTGAGTATATGATACTGGTTCAGTTGCTAATATTTGTAACTCAAAACTGGAGCTACGGAATAGACGGCGGCTAGCAAGGGATGATGTGACGATGTGCGTCGACAATGGATCAAAAGTTAACGTGATGGCGGTCGGCACGCTCTCCTTAGTTTTACCTTCGAGATTAGTTTTAAACCTTAATAAGTGTTATTATGTGCCTACGTTGAGCATGAACATTATATTCTGATCGTGTTTATTGCAAGACGGTTATTCATTTAAGTCAGAGAATAATGGTTGTTCTATTTATATGAATAACATATTTTATGGTCATGCACCTGTTGTGAATGGTTTATTTCTTCTGAATCTCAAAAGCAATGAAACACACATCCATAACATTGAGGCTAAAAGATGCAAAGTAGATAGTGATAATCCGACTTATTTGTGGCACTGCCGTCTAGGTCATATTGGCGTAAAACGCATGAAGAAACTCCATTCTGATGGACTTTTGGAGTCTCTTGATTTTGAATCATTTGACACGTGCGAGCAATGCCTCATGGGCAAGATGATCAAAACCCCGTTCTCCAGAATAATGGAGCGAGCAACTGACTTATTGGAAATCATACATACCGATGTGTGTGGGCCAATGAGTGTTTCAACGCGCGGTGGATATCGCTATTTTCTCACTTTTACTGATGACTTGAGTAGATATGGGTATGTCTATTTAATGAAACATAAATCTGAAATGTTTGAAAAGTTCAAAGAATTTCAAAACGAAGTGGAAAACCATCATAACAGGAAAATTAAATTTCCGCGATCCGATCGTGGAGGTGAATATTTGAGTTATGATTTTCTCATGCATCTTAAAGCAAGCGGAATCATTTCGCAACTCACGCCACCTGGAACACCATAGCGCAATGGTGTATCTGAACGCCGGAATTGAACTCTATTAGATATGGTGCGATCGATGATGTCTCTTATAGATTTGCCGTTATCATTTTGGGGTTATGCATTAGAAACCGCTGCATTCACTTTAAATAGGGCACCATCTAAATCCGTTGAGACGACAGCGTATGAACTATGGTTTGGTGCTAAACCTAAGCTGTCGTTTCTTAAAGTTTGGGGATGCGAAGCTTACGTCAAGAAGTTGATGCCGGACAAGCTCGAACCCAAAGCAGAGAAATGCGTCTTCATAGGATACCCTAAGGAACGATTGGGTATACCTTCTACCATAGATCCGAAGGCAAAGTCTTTGTTGCTAAGAACGGATACTTTCTTGAGAAGGAGTTTCTCTCGAAAGAAGTGAGTGGGAGGAAGGTAGAGCTAGACGAGGTTATTGAACCTTCGCTCGAATTGGAGACTAGCGCAGCACCTGAAGTTGTTCTAGCGCCGCCTGCACCAACAGGAGAGGAAGCTAATGACGAGGATCATGAAACTTTGAACGATGCTACTACTGAACTTCGCAGGTCAACAAGGTCGCGTGCCACTCCTGAGTGGTACGGAAACCCTGTCTTAACCATCATGTTGTTAGACAACAATGAACCTGCAAACTATGAGGAAGCGATGATGAGCCCAGACTCTAGGAAATGACTAAAGGCCATGAAATCTGAATTGGGATCCATGAGGGAAAACCAAGTATGGACTTTGGTAGACCCTCCTAGCGACCGTAAGGCCGTTGAGTGCAAATGGATCTTCAAGAAGAAAATGGACGCGGATGGTAATGTTACCGTCAACAAAGCTCGACTTGTCACAAAAGGTTTTCGGCAAGTTCAAGGTGTTGACTATGATGAGACTTTATCTCCCGTAGCGATGTTTAAGTCCATTCGGATTTTATTAGTAGTTGCCGCGTTTCATGATTATGAAATTTGGCAAATGGATGTCAAGACTGCGTTCCTCAATGGCTACATTGATGAAAAGTTGTATATGATGCAGCCCAAAGGTTTTGTCGATCCTAAGGATGCTGATAAAGTGTGCAAACTTCAGCGTTCCATTTATGGGCTAAAGCAAGCATCCCGGAGTTGGAACCTTCGTTTTGATCAAGTGATCAAGAGTTTTGGATTTGTTCGAAATTGCTACGAAGCTTGTGTTTACAAGAAAGTGAGTGGGAGCTCGATGACATTTTTAGTACTCTATGTGGATGACATATTGATTTTTGGAAATGACATTGGTATGCTTAACGATGTGAAGAGTTATTTGAATAAATGTTTTTCAATGAAAGACCTAGGAGAAGCTGCTTTTGTATTAGGCATCAAAATCTATAGAGATAGACAAAGACGCCTAATAGGTTTAAGCCAAAGTACATACCTGGACAAAGTTCTAAAAAGGTTTAGAATGGATAAAGCAAAGAAAGGTTCATTGCCCATGTTGTCAGGAAAGATATTGAGCAAGGCTCAGTGTCCAGCTACGGTAAAAGATAGAGAGACTATGAGCAAAGTTCCATATGCCTCGGCCATAGGTTCTATCATCTATGTCATGCTGTGTACTAGACTGGATGTGTCCAATGCTCTTAGTTTGATGAGCAGATACCAAAGTGACCCAGGAGTGGAACACTGGACAGCCGTAAAGAACATCCTAAAGTATTTAAATAGGACTAAAGAAATGTTCTTAGTCTATGGAGGTGATGAGGAGCTCGTCGTAAAAGGTTACGTCGATGATAGCTTCCACACCGACCCGGATGATTCTAAATCTCAGATAGGATACGTTTATATTTTGAATGGTGGAGCTGTGAGCTGGAGAAGCTGCAAGCAAAGCGTGATCGCAGGATCTACAACCGAAGCGGAATACATGGCTGCTTCAGAAGCGTCAAGTGAAGGAGTTTGGATCAGGAACTTCATCACTGAGGTTGGTGTGGTTCCAAGTGCCTTGGACCCACTGGAGATATTGTGCGACAACACTGGCGCCATAGCACTGGCTAAGGAACCAAGATATCATCCAAAGACCAAGCACATCAACCGCCGTTTCCATATAATTTAAGATTATATATCAGATGGAGATCTGAAGATTAGCAAAGTACATACGGATCTGAATGTCGCAGATCCGTTGACTAAACCTCTTCCACGGGCAAAACATGATCAGCACCTTAATGCCATGGGTGTTAGATTGTTACCAGATGTAAACTAGATTATTGACTCTAGTGCAAGTGGGAGACTGTTGGAATTATGCCCTAGAGGCAATAATAAAGATGTTATTATTATAATTCTTGTTCATGATAATGTTTATATTCCATGCTAGAATTGTATTAAGCGGAAATTTTAATACTTGTGTGGTTTATGAACAACACCGTGTCCCTAGTACGCCTCTAAGGACTAGCTCATTGATTAATGATGGTTAAGGTTTCCTAACCATAGACATGAGTTGTCAATTGATAATGAGATCATATCATTAGGAGAATGATGTGATGGACATACCCAAATAAAGCACAACAATTAGATTGTGTCATTGTGTTCATCTTTGCAAAGCTTTTTCCTATGTCATGTATTGTATTCCATAGACCATGAGATAATGCAACTCCCTAGTACTGGAAGAGAGCTTTGAGGTCACCAAACGTCATCCTACGAAAGGGTGATCATAAAGGTGTCTCTCAGGTGATCGGAAAGTACTTGTTGGGTTGTATGTATCGAGATAGAATTCGTCCCTTGATGCTACCGAGTTGATGAAGTAAATAACCGGCTAGTTGGAAAACCCCAAGAGAAGGTTTGATGAAGATAGCAGCAAGTTTTCCCTCAGTTAATAAACCAAGGTTTAATCGTTCAGGAGAAGAGCAGACAATACGACTGAAGGTGATGCGGACTGGCTTAGCGATAGCTTTGGACAATTTATATATGGCGCCTCGTCCAAGCTTTGCTTTGCTAGCTGCAACGTGGAACCTGCACACACACAACCAAGTACTTTGTTCCCAACTTGCGATGAGGTTGTCAATCTCACCGGTTTGCTTGAAACAAAGGTTATGAGCGTATCGAGCGGAAAACAGTAGAAGTATGCGAGTAAAGTAAACAGTGCGAGTAAAGTAAACATGTGATAGCAATATGATGGAAATAGGACCGGGGTCCACAGTTCACTAGTGGTGTCTCTCCATAAGATAAATAACACATGCTGGGTAAACAAATTACAGTTGGGCAATTGATAGAATAAAGATAAACGTGATATGTCAAGAAGATCACTATGCGATTTACTCTGGGCATTACAACAAAATACATAGACCGCCATCCAACTGCATCTATGACTAATAATCCACTTGTGGTGAATCAATCCGAGAACTCCACAAGTATTAAGTTGCGAACAACAGATAATTGCATTAAGCAAAGTGTGTAATGTAAACAAAGCATATGCCCTTGAGCATATGAATGTTGTTTTCTCCCTAGTAGCAACAGCACATCTACAACCTTAGAGGTTTCTGTCACTCCCCCAGATTAAATAGAGGCATGAACCCACTATCGAGCATAAATACCCCCTCTTGGAGTCACTAGCAACTACTCGGCCAAGATAGCTACTAACAACGGAGAGCATGCAAGATCATAAACAACATAGAGATAACATAAGATATATTTCAGTATAGCAACTCAATCATAACACCAATATTCATCGGATCCCAACAAACCAAACATGTAGAATTACATAACGGTGATCTCAATCATGTAGGACAACTCATGAGATCTAAACATGAAGCACATGGTGGAGGAGACAACCATCTAGCTACTGCTATGGACCCATAGTCCAAGGTAGACTACTCACTCATCGCTCCGGAGGCAAGCATGGCGATGAAGAAGACCTCCGGTGGCGATTCCCCTCTCCGGCAGGGTGCCGAGAAGAGCTTCTGGACCCTCCCGATCTTCGGGTCGACGACGGCGGCGGATCGCGATGTGTTCTGGAAAAGTGATCGGGTCCTTAGGTTTTTCCCGTCGGGGGGTCTTTATAGGCGAAGGGGCATCGTCAGGAGTGGACCAAGGCGGTCTCACACATAGGGGGCGCGGCCAGGGGCTGGGCCGCGCCGCCCTGGTGTGTGGGCACCTCGTGGCCCCACTCCGTCTCCTCTTCAGATCTTTGGAAGCTTGTGGGAAAAATAAGACTTCAGGAACTTGTTTTGTCCAATTCCGAGAATATTTCCTGTGTATCACTTCTGAAACACAAAAACAGCAAAAAACAGGGAAATGGCACAGTGGCGACTTGTTAATAGGTTAGTTCCGGAAAATGCATAAAAGTGCCACGAAGTGTAACGAAACAGTAGGCAAATGGTGTAAAAACAAGCATGGAGCATAAAAAATTATAGATACGTTGGAGACGTATCAAGCATCCCCAAGCTTAACTCCTGCTCGTCCTCGAGTAGGTAAGTGATAACAAAAGAATAATTTTTGAGGTGACATGCACCTACACAATCTTGATCATATATGTAAGCATTTGTGAGCTGGGATCATAAGAACTTAAAACATGGGCATGAAGATATAATCTTGACAATAAGAACTTAGCAACCATGTTGTAAACATGAAAATGAACACAAACAAAAGATCATGAAAATGAAACAATGAAAGTCAAACATGTGTTCAAATCATAAGGAAAAACATACAAATGGTTTTCAGCTTGTCCTTCATGGCGAGCAAAACATAAATGCATAGGACACCTTCAAGTTTAAGAGGGCGACTAGATACAAATAATTTGAGAACAAGTGAAACCAACAATATGAATCAATCAATGAAAACTTTCAGACAATGCACATTATACTAAGAATGACATCTTTGCTCTCTTATGGTGAATAAAGATAGAAGGTGGTGACTCAACATAAAAGTAAAAGAAAGGCCCTTCGCGGAGGGAAGCAGTGATTGCAAGTTTTATAACCTTCAAAAATTATGGTACTTACCGGCTTTGAGCTCTCATTGCCCCCATCACAAGCATCTTGAATGGTTAGAGTTAATGCGAGAACAATTATGATGCATATGCTTGACAAATCATAAGTTGAAAACCTCGTGTCCCGTGAATACGAGTACCCAAACCTCATGCTACTCTACTTAGAGTCCCAAGCAAGGCTCTTGTCATTGTAAGTATATGCGTATCATCGAGAACCGCCAACGGGGTACCTCCGTGCCCGATGACATGAAACAAGCCCACATCAAAATGACAGGACAAGCAGACAATGAAAATCTCGACATCTCTTTTATTTACCATTTGTTTAGCTTTTTATTTTGAGATGCGTCGTCGAATGTCCACTATGGTATGCTGCAAATTTCCACCATGAATTATGCATGGATTAGATTGGCGGCCCAGGCGTTTCCCTAACACATATACAAACTCCATGATCCCCACAAGATTCCCAATTCATTTCACACCGCGGGCATCCATAAACAAAAGATCACGATATCAACTCAAATAAGAAGTGCAATGTTGAAAGCTTGCCCCATGACGGCATGGCTGGGCTAGTATCCAACTTACAACTTGCAAGCATAACAACTCAACATAAGAGACCACAATGTCAAAAATTTAAGAACAAGAAAAAGTAAAGTGTGCCTTCCGGTTCGGGAGAGCTTTACTGACCAATTTTCGCATAACACTGGTAAGAGTTTAGTTTGAAGAGAAAATAAAAGCAAGTCAAATTTACTTGGAATAGCAAATTTCTAGTAGATATGTATGGTGGACACTTTGGCAAACTTGGTTTTTAGGAGTTGGATGCACGAGTAGAGCTCATACTCAGTACAAGGCGAGGGCTAGCAAAAGACTAGGAGCGACCAACTAAGAGAGCAATAATGGCCATAATCATGCAAAGCGACAAAGCGACATTAAAAGAAGCATAAGATGGCATCAAAAGTCAAAAACTAAATGATCATAGAGGCTATTGGCGACTTTGTAAGAGTCTAACATGTGTGAGCATGCGCCAAGTCAACCCAAATAAAGCATCAAGGAGAAAACCAAAATAATGCTTCCATACAATAAAAACAACGCATGATTTTTTCAAAGGCTCATTAAGCAATCTCAGTTATTTGAGACAAGTCATGCTATAGCAAAACCACTAAGCATACTATCAAAAAGACATCAAGCACGACATGAAAAAGCCTAAGCCACAGTCTACACAAGCTCCTTCTTGTACCACTTTTTTGCATAAAGCTTTTTCTCTTTTCCAACACCATTTGAATTTTTTTTAAGACACCTCTTTTGATGAAAACCAATAAATATCAGAGGCAAAAATACACCTTGATGAAAAGATATGACAAGGTCTGAATGCAAATCAAGGCGAAAACGAAAACCAAAAGTAGTAGCGGAAAAAGAAGAACACTCGGTGAAATTGTAAGAATGAAAAACGAAGTGTTCATGGCAAATGAAAACGAGTACATATCCTCCAAAGGAAATTTGTTTGGGTCCAACCATTTATTGCAGCAAACAAAACTAAACTAACTAAGAAAACTAAAATAACTGACGCTCCAAGAAAAACACATAGTGCATAAAGCAATAAAAATATAGTGTTTTGAAAGGTGACCTGATTTTTGCCGATGAAGAAGCGGTGCCTCGGGGGCATCCCCAAGCTTTGACGCTTGTACTTCTTGGATATTTCTTGGGGTGATGCATGGGCATCCCCAAGCTTGAGCTTTTGTCCATTCTTCAACTCATCTCATCATTCTCCAATCCCTACACTTGAAAACTTCCTTCATACTAAACTAAACACAATTCTATTAGCAACATTAGTGCAAGCATAACATATAATCAACCTCTTTTTGCTTCAGGTTTCAACCCAAAACCACCACATATAAAGTATATACTACTGTAGCAACTTCCCCAAAAGTTCCATGATCAAAAGAACTAAAAAAGAAAGCGATAAAGCGGCAAAAACGAATAGTGGTAGAAATCTGTCAAAACAGAACAGCTGACAAAGGTCGAATTTTTGAGGGGTTTTCTGTTGCTCAAATCAAAAAGTATTCAACTAACGAAAATTTGGATATAACCTGGGGCATATGCACAAGAAATCACAGGTCCAAAAGATATACAGAGAATTTTCACGAATTTTTACGGTGCAGCACCGAAAACAGTTTCAGGACAGCAACATCCCCAAATCTTACCTCACTCAAATTAGAGGCTTCTCTTGGCACAACAATGAAATAAAAAGGATAAGGAGAGGTTATTACAGTAGTAATAACTTCCAAGACTCAAATAAAATAAAAAGTACTGAATGTAAAAACATTGGGTTATCTCCCAAGAGTGCTTTTCTTTAACGCCTTTGAGCTAGGCTCAGTAATTTAAGAAGATGCTCACATGAGAAATATGAATTGAAGAAAAAAAGAGCATCAAGTAGCAAATATAAAACATATTAAAGTCTAACCCACTTCCTATGCATAGGAATCTTGTAAGAGAATAAATCAAAGAAGCACATAGTAACAAGTATGGGTAGATAAAACAAGAGCAACTTCAGAATTTTCAATATAAAGAGAGGTGTTTTAGTAACATGAGAATTACAACAACCATATTTTCCTCTCTCATAATAATTTTCAGTAGCATCATGAACAAACTCAACAATATAAATATCACACTCACCCTCCTTTGTTAAGCATGGAGGGCTATCAAATAAGGTATTAGTTAAAGAGTTACTCTTATTGGGAGGTAGACATGGGTAGCTCCATTCTTCCTCCTCTTGATCATCACTCTCCTCTTCCTTTTCATCCAATGAGCTTCCAGTTTCAGCAGTTTCTTCTTCCATAGGCTCCTTCAAGGCATTAGTCTCTTCCGTTGGAGAGCATCTATTGAGATATTTAAGAATATATCCATTTCCTTCCTTGTA
This sequence comes from Dactylis glomerata, assembly GCA_007115705.1. Classification (NCBI taxonomy): domain Eukaryota; kingdom Viridiplantae; phylum Streptophyta; class Magnoliopsida; order Poales; family Poaceae; genus Dactylis; species Dactylis glomerata. The sequence continues at coordinate 2,029,737 of QXEO01000480.1, read as the reverse complement.
ATTATCAAAGCAAAATTTAAGTATATCATAAACCTCATATTTATAAGGTGCATCATCAGTATTTTCAAGCAAATAAGCAAGTTCGAATGCACCCTTCCAAGCAATAAATTCTTCAATTTGTTCCACATCGTAGAAGTCATAATTTCCATTAATATAAGAAGATATGGTAACATCATCATTATACTCACATTGAAAAGGGAGGTGTTTATACCTCCTACAGCAACAAGATCTATCAAAGCAATAGGTAACATTATAAGTAGAGCACACATTTCTAGCAATGATATACAATCTATTGATTTGTTCCCATAAGTGTTTCCCTTTTTGTGACAAGCGGTGTTCCTCATAATAATTTTGCTGCTCTTCCGTGAACCCACCTTGCCAAAAAGATTTAGTTTCAAAGAAACCAACCATTGATAGAAAGCATGATAAAACAAGACAAGTAAAAACAACTATCAAGGATACTAATTTTTTTGGGTTTTTGATAAAAAACAATGCAAGTAAAAATAAAGTAAAGCAAAACTTAAAACAAAGTAAAGGCTGTGCGTGCGAAAAACTCCCCTTGCAGAGGTCTTCCACTTCTTCCCCAGTAACGGCGCCTGAAAGGACTTGATGCTACCGAGTTGATGAAGTAAATAATCGGCCAGTTGGAAAACCCCAAGAGAAGGTTTGATAAAGATAGCAGCAAGTTTTCCCTCAGTTAAGAAACCAAGGTTTAATCGTTCAGGAGAAGAGCAGACAATACGACTGAAGGTGATGCGGACTGGCTTAGCGACAGCTTTGGACAATTTATATATGGCGCCTCGTCCAAGCTTTGCTTTGCTAGCTGCAACGTGGAACCTGCACACATACAACCAAGTACTTTGTTCCCAACTTGCGATGAGGTTGTCAATCTCACCGGTTTGCTTGAAACAAAGGTTATGAGCGTATCGAGGGAAAAACAGTAGAAGTATGCGAGTAAAGTAAACAGTGCGAGTAAAGTAAATAGGTGATAGCAATATGATGGAAATAGGACCGGGGTCCACAGTTCACTAGTGGTGTCTCTCCATAAGATAAATAACACATGCTGGGTAAACAAATTACAGTTGGGCAATTGATAGAATAAAGATAAACCTGATATGTCAAGAAGATCACTATGTGATTTACTCTGGGCATTACAACAAAATACATAGACAACCATCCAACTGCATCTATGACTAATAATCCACTTGTGGTTAATCAATCCGAGAACTCCACAAGTATTAAGTTGCGAACAATAGATAATTGCATTAAGCAAAGTGTGTAATGTAAACAAAGCATATGCCCTTGAGCATATGAATGTTGTTTTCTCCCTAGTAGCAACAACACATCTACAACCTTAGAGGTTTCTGTCACTCCCCCAGATTAAATAGAGGCATGAACCCACTATCGAGCATAAATACCCCCTCTTAGAGTCACTAGCAACTACTCGGCCAAGATAGCTACTAACAACGGAGAGCATGCAAGATCATAAACAACATAGAGATAGCATAAGATATATTTCAGTATAGCAACTCAATCATAACACCAATATTCATCGGATCCCAACAAACCAAACATGTAGAATTACATAACGGTGATCTAAATCATGTAGGGCAGCTCATGAGATCTAAACATGAAGCACATGGTGGAGGAGACAACCATCTAGCTACTGCTATGGACCCATAGTCCAAGGTAGATTACTCACTCATCGCTCCGGAGGCAAGCATGGCGATGAAGAAGACCTCCGGTGGCGATTCCCCTCTCTGGCAGGGTGCCGGGAAGAGCTTCTGGACCCTCCCGATCTTCGGGTCGACGGCGGCGGCGGATCGCAATGTGTTCTGGAAAAGTGATTGGGTCCTTAGGTTTTTCCCGTCGGGGGGTCTTTATTGGCGAAGGGGCATCGTCAGGAGTGGACCGAGGCAGTCTCACACATAGGGGGTGCGACCAGGGGCTGGGCCGCGCCGCCCTGGTGTGTGGCCACCTCGTGGCCCCACTCCGTCTCCTCTTCGAATCTCTGGAAGCTTCCGGGAAAAATAAGACTTCAGGAACTTGTTTCGTCCAATTCCGAGAATATTTCCTGTGTATCACTTCTGAAACACAAAAACAGCAGAAAACAGGGAACTGACACAGTGGCGACTTGTTAATAGGTTAGTTCCGGAAAATGCATAAAAGTGCCACGAAGTGTAACGAAACAGTAGGCAAATGGTGTAAAAACAAGCATGGAGCATCAAAAATTATAGATACGTTGGAGACATATCATCCCTCCCGAGTCGGAGAGATATACTTTGGGCCCACTCGGTAATAGATATCAACACCGCTTGCAAGCACGTGGTTAAGGAGTTAATCACAAAGTGATATCAGATTACGGAACGAGTAAAGTACTTGCTGTGAATGAGATTGAACTAGGTATGCCGATACCGACGATCGAATCTCGGGCGAGTAAAATTTCGCGAGACGAAGGGAATACAAATACGGGATTGATTGAATCCTGACATCGTGGTTCATCCGATATGATCATCGTTGAGTGCATGGGAGTCAATATGGATTTCCAGATCCCGCTATTGATTATTGATGGAGATCATGTACGCGTATTCTCGAACCCGTATGGTCACACACTTAACGCATATCAACGCTAGGGTAGTTTCAGGATATATGTGAAACTATTTCGGAAGTTAAAAAAATGTTCCGGGTGGAAAATATTAGTATTTATTAATTATATGAATTAATAAATATTAATACTATTTATTTAGAAGAAATAAATAAAGAAAAAAAAGAAGAAAAAAAGAAGGACGCAGCGACCAGGGGAGTCCCTCGCTCGCTCGATCATAGCGATCGTAGCGGCCAGCTCCCTGGCTCGCTGCTCGCTGGCTTGCAAGGCCCGGGTGGGCTTTGGCTGGTTGGGCCATGCAGTGGGCCGGCCTGCTGGAGGCCAGGCCGCACTGCTCGACCGCACACGTCCGTGATCGATAACCAATCGATCGCAGCCGGCGGCGCTGCTTTGCATCGCGTGAACGCCAAGCGATCTGATCGCTGATTCTTAACCTAGCCCCATGGTCAAGATGGTCCGGCTATAAAAGGGCACAAGTGGATGCGCCGCAAGAGAGAGTTTTTGACTAGTTCTCTGCGGAGCCGCTGTCCGGTTTTTGAAGCCTCCTTTCTCCGTTCTTCTTACACCACGCAAACAGGCGAAGCCCTGTCGGCGCATACTCTCTACCATAGACACCACGCCGTCGTGTTGTCGATCCCATCTACCACTCCACCATATCTCGCTGGACCGGGAAGGCGGAGTCTTTGGTGCGCTGTACGTGTGCATCTCTCGGAGGCGTCACCACTTGCGGCACTGGATCGGATCGGATCGCGAGGAGGAGAAGGCTAGTACGACTACATTATCCACGTTCTGTTGAACATTTCCGCTGTGTGATTTCTTCAAGGGTATGAAGATCTCATCTATCTCTCTCGTTGATTACATCTCCTAGATTAGATCTTGGCTTTCTTGTTCGCATCCGTAGGAATTTTTTTGATTTACTATGCTGCGAAACCCTTCACTGCCAACAATAATAGATAAGGAGAAATTAGATCACCCTGACGAACCCCTCTCAAGGGTATGAACTCCTCTAGTTTTCCTCCATTAAAGAGCACTCTAAAGGAAACTGTGGAGACAAGCCGCATCACCATCTACACCCATCTCCTGTGGAAACATAGCTTTATCATTATAGCCTCTGTTAAACAATGTAATATGTACTACACGACATGGAGTAGTAATCCACCTGTATATGTACACATATGTACTTGCCACCGTAGGGGCTTTTCCTATGCCTACATAACATGCAACACAAGACCCTAATGGGTACTCGTTTCCATCCAAACTTCCACATGGTATCAGAGCGGGTCTCTTCCCAGACCTAGCCGCCGCTTCTCTACCTTGAGCCGCTGCTGCCGCTCCCTCTTGAGCCACCGCCGCCTCAAGACCCCTTTGCTTCTGCTGCCCTATCGTGTGCACCGCATCCCTCATGTCGTCCTCGTTGACCCCCTTCTCGATGGCCACCCTCTCCACCAACCTCGGCAATCCGCCCTCCCTCAAGATCACCCGTGACAACATGCTCTTCTGGAAGGCTCTTGTCTTCCCCCCTCTCCGGTGCGCTGGTGCCTTCGGCCTACTCGATGGCTCAAATGCCGCACCAGCGAAGATGCTGGAGGCGCTGGATGATGCCGGAAGAAGGTCTCCATGCCCAACCCCGACTATGCCACTTGGGTGGTGTGCGAGCAGTTCGTGCAGGGGTGGCTCAGCAACTCCATCTCCCCAGACATCCTTGCATACGTCCTCGACACGGAGACCATGACTAAAACTTGGGCCACTATCTCTGCGATGTTCAAGTCTGCCTCCAAGGAGAAGGTCTCGCACCTACGAACCGCTCTCAACAACACCAGGAAGAAGGAGATGACTGCTGAACAGTATATCTCCAAGATGTCTGGTATCCGCTCTGAGCTTGCGGCAGCTAGGAAAACTATTGATGATGAAGAGATGATTGGCTACATCACCGCCAGCCTCGACAACACCTACAACGCCCTGTTTGATGATATGTCGCAAACGTATCTATAATTTTTGATGCTCCATGCTTGTTTTACACTAATTGCTTTGTGCTTTGTTTACACTTCCTGGCATTTTTATGCATTTTCTAGAACTAACCTATTAACAAGATGCCACAGTGCCAGTTCCTATTTTTTGCTGTTTTAGTGTTTCAGAAAAGTTACACAGGAAATATTCTCGAAATTGGACGAAACGAAAGCCAAAGTTCCTATTTACTTGACACAAAGACGGAGTCCAAAGGAGAAACGGAGAGGGGCCAGGAGGCAGCCGCACCATAGGGTGGCACAGGCCACCCCCTGGCCGCGCCACTAGGTGGTGTGGGCCCCTGGTCCACCTTCTGACATTGCCCCTCTGCCTATATATTCACTTCGTCGGGAAAACCCTAGGGCCCGAACACTTTTCCACGGAACATACTGCAAGCCACCACCGTCATTGACCCGAGTTCGGGAGGGTCCAAAAGCTCTTCCCGGCACCCTACCGGAGAGGGGAATCATCACCGGAGGCCTTCTTAATTACCATGCCTGCCTCCAGAGTGATGCGTGAGTAGTCTACTTTGGACTATGGGTCCATAGCAGTAGCTAGATGGTTATCTTCTCCTCCATGTGCTTCATGTCTAGATCTTGTTAGCTACCTATCATGATCAAGATTATCGTTATGTAATTCTACATATTGTGTTTGTTGGGATCCGATGAATATTGAGTACTATGTCAAGTTGATTGTTGATTTATCATGTCTATGTTATTAATGATCTTGCATGCTCTCCATTGCTAGTAGATATCTTGGCCGAGTAGATGCTAGTGACTCTAGGAGGGAGTATTTATGCTCGATAGTGGGTTCATGCCTCTAGTAATCTGGGAGAGTGACAATAATAACTTCTTAGGTTGTAGATGTGCTGTTCCTACTAGGGAGAAAACAACAATCTTTTGTTCAAGGATAATTGTATTGTTTACATTACACACTTTATCGTGGGGATGACTTCTGGGGCATGCCGAGGGCCATGCTATCTGCCGGCTGGCGTCCCAGGAATCCCCACGGCGCTAGGGTAAGAAGACCGGCTCTGCTCGAAGGGCCGGTTGCGCCAGCAGCCGGTTGGCGACTCCACCGAGGAGAGCCAGAGCCGGGCGATGAAGACAAGATTCCTCCAACGGCTGTTTTGCCGAAAGTGGCCTGGCCCCGACAAGATCGACAGAGGCAAAGGACGGGGATGACGCATGCCACGTTCAGACTCCACCAACCAAAGAGCAAGAGCCTTCCCCACGAAAGGATCCGAGGCAAAAGGGAGGGCATATGCCTCCCAGATGTCGGTCCAAAGGGGGAAAAGGCGCTTTATAAAGTGCGATCGTCAGAGCAGGGCCAGAGGATCACGCCGAAGACGCAGCCACGGAGGAGCCGGCAGCCAGATGGCCGGCCACCTAACCTGTAACCAGACCCCCACCTATATAAGGGGGTCTGGACCCTTAGACTAGGGAGATCCGATCTTCTTCTTCCTCCTCTAGACCGAACAGCTCGAGGAGCGTTGTAACCACTGTCGAGATAATACGAAACAAGGCAGGAAGTAGGGGTTTTACCTCCGGCGTGGAGGGCCCTGAACCTGGGTAAACCGAGGTGTCTCAGTTGGCACAATCCCGAGCCGGACCCATCGTCGCACACCGTCGAGACCCTTCGTTAAGCCACCCCATGGCTACTGTCTCTAAATTCCCACGACAGTTGGCGCCCACCGTGGGGCAACGTGCGGCGGCGACTGGAGTCAAGTTCCGGCCGGGACCCTCATCGGCTCTCGGCGAGAAGGTCGCCTCTGGCCTTGTCTGGAGGTTCGGCACCTTCGACTGCATCAGCGACAACTTAGCCCGCTTCAAGAACGGCTTCGGCAACATCGGCTCCTTCCTCGACATCGGCAGCCACCGCTTCTACGTCGCCAAGCCCTTCCCGGAGGAGGAGACCGACGTCTTTGACCCTCTCAGCGACGGAGGTTCGAGCTGCAGTGAAACCAGCGACCTTGGCGCCATGGTCGAGGTGATGGCCCTGGGAGAAGAGGAGGGCGGCGACTCACCGTGCCCCGTGCGCCTGCCGCTCGAACACCTTCCTCCGCAGGAGCAGGACGCTCTGCTCCCAGAGCAGGACGCCCCAGACATTGCCGTGGTGGACCTGCGCGCACCACTCGACCACGTCATCGACCCCATCCAGGTTGCGGAGGCCCTGGAGTGGACACGCCTCGTCCTCCTTGGCAAGGTGGCCGAGGATGAGATCGACAGGCGCCGTGCGAGCACCACGCTCAGCGAGTTCTATGACGTGTATGGAGACGCACCGGTCGAGCTTGCTCATGACCCGCGGCGCGGCTTCGTCGCCATGGGCCCTGGCCAGATCCAGCGGTCAGCGTCGGCAAGCCAAGACCGCGGAGGGCGCGGACAGGGCGGACATGCTCTGAGCTGCAATGCCCGAGGCCGCCGCGCCCAGCAGGGCGGCGGAGCTAGCAGGCCACGCCAAGTCCCAGTGCCGACGCCAGGGCTGGAGCCTCAAGCTTGACAGCCGGCCCTACACATCCATCTGTGGCTTGACCACATGAAGGCGCTCCCCAAGGGATCTGCTAGCTCAAAGCGAGTGGCGTCTGACCAAGGAGGCCCGAGGGCTGCCGGCAGCGGTCAGGGGTGCAAAGAGGGCAAGTACACCCTCGATGCTGCGCTTGACCAGCCGTGCAAATTCCACAACACCCCCGGTAGGGAAGCGACCCACTCCACGTGTCAGTGCCGATTCATGAGAGAGCTGGAGCAACGCGCTCGGCAGCTCCTTGGAGCTTCACAAGCGCAGTCGGCTGGAGGTCAGGAGGACCAACAGCACGAGCCGGCTGGTGACAAGCCAGACCAAGGTGATGACGACTTTCCGGCGGATGTTGAGCAGTATCACATCTTTACCACCCCGGTCAAAGACAAAAGGAACGACCTTTGGCACGAGGCGGAGGTGAACGCTGTCATGCCTGCAGAACCCCAGTTCATGCACTGGTCTGAGGCAGCCATCACCTGGGGGTGCGAGGACCATCCGCGACTGATGCCCATCCCTGGAGAATACGCTCTGGTCCTGGATCCCGTTATGTGCTCCGATACGCACACATGCCGGTTCTCCCGCGTGCTCATCGACGGTGGCAGCAGCACCAACCTTCTTTACCAGAGCTCTATGGAGAAGCTGGGCATCCCGCTTGCCCAGCTGAAACCGAGCCGGCTCACCTTCCACGACATCGTGCCTGGGCATTCGTGCACCCCAATGGGCAGGGTGCAGCTGGAGGTTCTCTTCGGGGAGAAAGGTAATAGCCGCCGCGAGCCCATCTGGTTTGAGGTGGTGGACATTAGTAGTCCCTACCATGCGCTGCTTGGCCGCCCCGCCCTGGCCAAGCTCATGGCGGTGCCGCATTACGCCTATCTGAAGATGAAGCTCCCAGGACCCACAGGTGTGATCACAGTCTCGGGAAACTTCAAGAAGTCCCTGGCCTGCGCCAAGGAGAGCTCGCAGCTGGCAGAGGCCTTGGTCATCGCCGAGGAGAAGCGGCAACTCCTCCATCGCGTGGAGCTAGCTCAGCAAGATGTGCCGGTCCGCCAGTCGCCGGTGGAGCAGTTCAAGCCGGCCGACGACACCAAGAAGATCCTGTTGGACGAGAGCGATCCCTCCAAGTACGTCATCATCGGCACTGGCCTGTCTGCCAAATAGGAAAGCGAGCTCACCAGCTTCCTCCGTGAGAATTGGGACATCTTCGCATGGTCTCCAAAGGACATGCCAGGTGTGCCGAGGGAGTTGGCTGAGCACTCACTCAACGTCCGGCCAGATGCCAAGCCGGTCAAGCAACCGCTGCGGTGTTTTGCAGAAGAGAAAAGGAAAGCTATTGGTGAGGAGATTGCCCGGCTCCTCGCAGCCGGCTTCATCATGGAGGTATTTTACCCTGACTGGTTGGCGAACCCAGTCTTGGTCCTGAAGAAGAACAACACTTGGCGCATGTGTATCGACTACACCAGCCTCAACAAGGCTTGCCCCAAGGATCCCTTTGTGCTACCGCGCATCGACCAGGTGATCGATTCCACAGCCGGTTGTGACCTGTTATCCTTCCTGGATGCCTACTCAGGCTATCACCAGATCCCGCTCTACCAGCCGAATCAGATCAAGACGTCCTTCATCACCCCGTATGGAGCCTACTGCTACGTCACCATGCCATTCGGCCTGAAGAACGCTGGAGCCACTTACCAGCGAACCATGTAGCGGTGTCTGCGAGGGCAGATCGGGAGAAATGTGCACGCCTATGTGGACGACGTGATGGTGAAAACCAAGCAGAGCGGCATGCTCCTGGACGATCTCAAGGAGACCTTTGCCAACCTGCAGCGCTATCGCATAAAGCTCAATCCGGAGAAGTGCACCTTTGGCGTGCCGGCTGGACAGCTCCTAGGTTATATTGTTTCCCAGCGTGGGATCGAGGCAAACCCCTCGAAGATAAAAGCCATCGAGGCCCTAGAGCCGCCCACCCAGCTCAGGGATATGCAGAAGTTTGCTGGATGTTTGGCCTCGCTCAGCCGGTTCGTCAGCCGGCTCGGGGAGAAGGCCATGCCACTATACCAGCTGATGAAGAAGACGGACCATTTCGTTTGGTCCCAGCGCACTGATGATGCCTTCAACGACCTCAAGCGAGCCTTGTCTACTGCGCCAATCTTGGCAGCGCCGGCTCCGCGGGAGCCAATGCTGCTCTACATAGCAGCTACTCCGCGAGTCATCAGCATTGTGATCGTGGTGGAGCGCACCGAGGAGGGCAAGGAGCTGCCGATTCAGCACCCGGTGTACTATCTGAGTGAGGTGCTCACTCTCTCCAAGCAAAACTACCTGCACTACCAGAAGGTCGCGTATGGTGTGTACATGGCGGCCAAGAAGCTGAAGCACTACTTCGAGGATCATCCTATCATGGTGGTGAGCACCACTCCGCTCTCGGAGATCATAGGGTGCAAGGATGCAATGGGCAGGGTGGCTAAATGGGCGATTGAGCTTGGTGCTCATACCATTCAGTACAAGCCCAGAACGACGATCAAGTCGCAAATCATAGCGGATTTCTTCGCTGACTGGGGAGAGCACCAGTACCTGCCGCCGGCTCCGAACTCAACCCACTGGCGCATGAACTTTGATGGCTCCAATATGCTCGAGGGCTTGGGAGCCGGCGTCGTCCTCACCTCTCCCAAGGGAGACAAGCTGCAGTACGTGCTGCAGATGCACTTCCGTGCGTCGAACAACGTCGCCGAATATGAAGCCCTGTTGCATGGGCTCAAGCTGGCCAAGGAAATTGGTATCCGGAGGATCCTCTACTTTGGAGACTCCGACCTGGTGATGCACCAGGTCTCAGGGGAATGGCATGCCAAGGACGCCAACATGGCCTCCTACCGCCTCTATGTGCAGCAGCTCTGTGGATTCTTCGAGGGTTGCGAGTTCCACCATGTCCCAAGAGCAAACAACGATGAGGCGGACCGGCTATCCAAGATCGGCTCCACCAAGCAGGATATCCCAGCTGGGGTGTCATTGGAAATCATCCGCAAGCCATCCATCAAGCCCTCGCCAGAGTCCACCTCCATCTACGTGCCCGGAGACCCTGCCCTGGCTCAGGTGCCACCACCGGACCCGGGGGCTGCCACCTCGGGGCTGAAGGAAGCAGCTAGCCAGCCCAGCGTGGCCGGCTCGACGAAGGACCCGGGGGCTGCCGTCTCTAGGCTGGCCCCCATAGCCCGCCAACCAGACAAAGCCGGCACGACGACGGACCCGGGGGCCGCTGATCCCCTGGTCGCCAGTGTCTTCCACATACGGGAGATACCGTCCTGGGCGGAGCCATTCTCCAACTACCTCATCACTGGGGACTTGCCACAAGAAGAAGTGGAAGCCAGGCGACTTCAACGTCGCGCGCAAGCGTACACCATCATCAACAGCAAGCTGTACAAGCGCAGCATGTCAGGAATCTTCCAGAAGTGCATCGAGCCGGAAGAAGGGATAGAGCTGCTGAGAGAGATACATCAAGGGGAGTGCGGGCATCACACATCTTCCAGAGCCTTGGTGGCCAAGGCCTTCCACCATGGATTCTATTGGCCGACGGCCCAGAAGGACGCATAACAACTAGTGAAGCAGTACAATGGCTGTCAGCGCTTCTCCAAGCATCGGAACACCCCAGCGGCAGCCCTCAAGACCATCCCGCTCACGTAGACTTTCGCTGTCTGGGCCTGGACATGGTAGGACCATTCAAGATCGCACCCGGGGGCTTGACGCATCTGCTGGTCGCCATGGATAAGTTCACCAAGTGGATCGAGGCCAAGCCAATCAAAAAACTTGATGGCTCGTCCACCATCAAGTTCTTCAACGAGATCATCACGAGATATGGAGTTCCCCACAGCATCATCACTGACAACGGGACAAACTTCCCAAAGGGAGTCTTCGCAGAGTACTGTGGCCAGAAGGGTATCCGGCTGGACTTAGCATTAGTGGCGCATCCTCAGTCTAATGGGCAAGTGGAGAAAGCAAACGGGCTGATCTTGGCCGGCATCAAACCAAGGTTGGTTGAGCCTCTCGAGCGTTTAGTTGGCTGTTGGGTTGAAGAGCTGCCCTCAGTACTCTGGAGCCTGCACACCACTCCAAATCGCTCTGTCGGCTTCACGCCCTTCTTCCTGGTCTACGGAGCAGAAGCGGTGCTGCCCATTGACATTGAATTCGATGCGCCCAGAGTTGTCCAGTACACGGAGAAGCAAGCAAAAGAAGCTCGTGAAGATGGCGTCGACCTCCTCGAGGAGGCACGAGAGCAGGCCTTGGCCAGATCAGCGCTCTATCAGCAGCAGCTGCGACAATACCACAGCCGGAAGATCCGTCCACTCGCGTTTTGCGAAGGAGATCTCGTACTCCGGCTGGTCCAAAACACTAAAGGCATGCACAAGCTGTCCTCTCCCTGGGAGGGACCGTTCATTGTTAGTCGAGTGTTAGGCAATGGGGCATACTACCTCATCGACGCACAAGAGCCCAGGAAGAACAAGGCAGATAATTCTAACAAGGAGACGGAGCGTCCCTGGAATGTCAATCTCCTAAGACCTTTCTTCTGCTAAGGCAAAAGCTTGTACCCCGAAAAACTTGTCAATGAATAAAGGATAACGGAGCGGCTAGTTACGGCCGGCTCCGAGGAAAACACTTCGTGTATGTTTTGCTTCCTGTATTATTCACTTGACCGGCAGCCGGCTCCAGGCACTGAGCCACAGCCGACTGCCCTAAAAACGATCGATTCCTCATCAGCCGGATGAGTACTATGTGTGAAGTAGGTCTCGAGCCCAACCTCCATCTCCCGGCTCCGCGCAGCTGGGCGGATAGGAGCCGGCAGGCCACACACGAAGGAAAGCCACAGAGAAAAACCGTAAACAATAGAAAGTCGCTCAACTAAGCTTTGAAGACAGTGCTCGTTAACCATGCGTTGGCTATCCCGAGCCGGGTGCCCGACAAACCGAAGTACTACTTCTCACCCCACGGCACGCTCCCACCCCAGGCCGGCATTCGGCTGCTGTGACACCCCCAAATTTAAAGAAATTCGAGGTGCCCGTTATGTATTCCACCACAATCCCAGAATCATTGTTGTGATATACATAACGTAGTTGGTAACCAGTTCCATAGATATTACAATACGAGTGGTTCAAATACAAATGGTCATAGTGACCAAGTTCATAATACAACATAATAGTAGCAGCGGAATTAACGTCTTCAGGCCCATGCCTTCACCCTACAGGCAATGCTGACTAGGAGATGATCTTAGTTCTGGTACTCCTCTTCGTATCCTTCCTCCGGATATTCTTCCTCATAGTCTGGCCAAGTTAATAGCCAGGGACAGAGCCATGAGTACATTGGATGCACTCGCAAACCATCTTATAAATGAAAAACAAAGGAGATATGCAAGGCTTATATAGTTGACTATGCACTAAGTTTAATTTGCACAAAGCTAATTTTCTTTCCCAAAAGAGTTCATTAAGAGGTAAGAAATATTTAATTCTCTATTCAATCTTGGATGGAACATTAGGTGTTGATCATAATCATGAATCCGGTCATTCATCAATGTCACACTTCCATACATCGCTGTTCAATTCTTGACAAAGGTCAAGTACAGCTTGCCAACTGTCCATGACCGCGGACGCGGCTATTCGAATAGTTTTGGCCTCTGCAGATGGGTACACTTCACCCACAAGATTCAATCCATCTGCCAGGAATAATCCACGGATTGTCATACACTAGTATGCGGGGTTCAGATGATCGAACAAAATCTTTCACTTGCCTACTCTAGTATAGGATCCTTCCCTAGGAGCCCGAGACACGGCTTTCTCCGTTCCGGCACCCCTAGTTTTGCCCGCTACAGGGTGCTGTATGAATGGATGAGACCACCCGGTTCGGAAGTATAAAGCACAATGTGCACTTCTATAAAGGATGATGCAAGGTATCCCATACTAAAGCAAACAAGCTACGGACTAAGCCCCTTCCCATTTAGGGGTAATGTGGTCGTACGATATGGTTGGCTCACATAGTACCTCACTCATCATCATTTCCAAAAATTCATTTCATAGTCCTTAGTCATTCTTATTCTTTTTTAGAAACTCAACTTGGATGAACAATCTTCAGCCAAGGTTTTCTAGTTCAATCCATAACTTCCAGTAGGGTTCTCATCGAGATTTCTTCATTTTTATTAGCGGCTAAGCAAGCTACTCTGAGTGATGCTACAACTAAGGTAGTGCTGGATAAACTCAGTTTGATGATCTTGTTAAGCAAGACATCACTGCACATTCTTATTCTACTATAGCAATTCAATCATGCAATTTAATTTGAAAACAATTAAATATGCAATTTGGAAATCTAGGTATTAGGGTATGAGTCAAAAGATGGCTTGCCTTGGTTGGCAAAGTGTCCGGGATAGTCTTCTCCTTCTTCTGGGTAATATCCTCCTTCGGGCTCTTCTTCGGCGATACTAGCGTCTATTAATGATAAACAAGATTGCACACAATCACCAAACCGATACAAACAACACTCCAAGCATACACACAAGCTTATCAACATAGATAGATGCTATCTCACCCTATTTGAGTTGAATTCAAATTAATTTAGACTCCATTGAATTTTAGGGTGCAAGTTTGAGTTCATAACTAGGATTTAAGTTTATAATATTCTCTTGTAAGTATAAACTTGAACAAGGTAAAGTATTTCTGATTGGTATTTGAAGTTGTAGCCTAGCACCAGAGGATTCATAAAATTTCTATTTATAGAAATTAATTCTATCCAATTCCGAAGTGAGGAAAAAGGCTTAATTATCTATGATAACTAGTATTTCCTCTAAAAGGTTCAATTTTGAAAACTAATGGTACCAAAATATATATATTACTATTTGTGAATTTTGAGAGTTGGTTTCCCTATTTTTATGAATTTTATTTGATTTGAGATAATTTTTCTAAGGTGAAAAACCTCATGTTTTGTTATTTTTGCTGGATTAAAAATATTATTCTAAATGGGTTCAAAGCACTTCCAGAGGCTAGGTAATATTCTAAACTTTCCAAAAAGTATTTATTTGCTAAATTTGCAACTATGAATCTCCGGGAATTTGAATTTGAAGTTGCAGTAATTCCAACAATTCTTAAATGGTTCTAAAAATAAAAACTAGGTGGACTAGATTTAAAATAGGCCGGCGTCCCGGACTCGGGCTGGCCCAGCTATGGTCACCAGGCGTGCGTGGGAAAAAAAGGGGGCTGACCAAAGGGGCCCGCCTGTCAGGGCTTTATAACCGAATCGGTATCGGGGGTTCTTCTTCCCCCAGCCCGACGGACATAGTGAGCGAGAGACTGGGAGAGGGACGGTGGCGGTGCCCACCGGCGGATGACAGGAAGCGCCGGCGGAGATGTCTAGGCGGCGGAGGCTTCTCCACTCGGCCGCCCTGGACCGACGGTAGGTCGGGGGGGAGCTCTAGTTTCCGGGAACGCGCGGCGGCCGTGCGGTGACCTGCGGGGATGGCGTTGCCGATGAGCTCGAACTATGGAGAGAGAGAACTGGAGAGTATGTCTGGGAGGTAGAGTGAGGTGGTGTGAATCTTTTCGGCCAAGAATGGTGGCCTTTTATAGGCCAGAGAGGTGGTATGGGAGGGTGGCCTGGGGCGGCGGAACACCATGGCCTCGGGTAAAGAGGAGGAAAAGGGAGGGTGCTGGGGGTGGTCTCGTGCTGCGGGGATCCTAGAAAGACTGCCGGCGCGTCCGGAATTGCTGCGGCGGTCTGCAAAAGTGGAAAAGCCTGAGGAGGTTCGGTTGCCATGGCCTCGGTTCTCCGGCCATATTTCGGTGAGGGGAGGTACGGGGAGAGAGGGGGAGGGCAAGTGGGAGTGTGCAGGGATTCTAGGGCAAGTGGCCATCCCCAGGGAAGGCTGGTCAAGTGGTCCACTTGCAAACCAATCCAACTCTAATTTCTGCCTACAAGGTGTTTGTGGAAATGGCCGCAAGAAAATAATTTTTGAAATTTGAAAATTTTCAAGTTTGGGTGCTAATTATATTGGATAGGGATGCCAAATATTTTTTTGTTAGGTCCAAAGGTGCTGTTTGGCTAAAATCTTATTTTGATTTGGGTATGTCTTATGAATAGAATTTAAACTTTGGACCATTTTAAAATAGGATTGGGGGAGGAATTTGTTGAAAGTTAAACCTACAATATGAACTATGTTATCAGATCTTGGATGACTTGTAGAAAAGCATCCATGCCTAGTTCAACATTTTCTTAATCCAATGGGTTGAAGTGGTCTAGTCAATAATATTTCCTAGATTGTTTCCTTATTCTTTTCTATCTAGGGTTTTGTGATCTTTCCTATTTATTTCTATTTTCTTTCCTCTTGTTTAGGATTGCAGGCTTCTCTTAATTTCCCTCACTAAACACACATAAGTAAATACCACAAAGTCATATGAAACAAACATGCACACACACACACACAAAGTTTTATTTTATGCCAAAATTTACTGCTAGATTTTATGATAGCTGTTTACAAATTTTTTGGTTGTTACAGTCTTCCCCCCTTAAAAATAATCTCGTCCTCGAGATTCACAAGCTAAGAACTAAAGAGATCAGGAAATTCAGTCTCGAGATAGTCTTCTCTTTCCCAAGTGGCTTCATCTTCAGTGTGGTTGCTCCATTGAACCTTCAGAAACTGGATACTTCGAGTTCGGGTGGTTCTGTAAGCTTTCTCTAGGATACGAATAGGTACTTCACGGTAGGTCAAATCTTTATTGATATCCATAGAGCGATGATCAATATTTTTGAAGATTTCTGGCTTCTCTGGAACTTCAAGACATTTCCAAAGCAGGGACACATGAAAGACATCATGTACTTCAGACAATTCTGGGGGCAATTTTAGCTGATAGGACACTTCTCCTCGGCGAGATAGTACCTTAAAAGGTCCAATATATCTTGGTGCAAGCTTTCCCTTGACTTGGAATCTTTGCTTTCCTTTAAGTGGTGACACACGAAGATAAACAAAATCTCCGACTTGAAAAGTCAGCTCTCGATGTCTCTTGTCAGAATAGCTCTTTTGTCAGGACTGGGCTGCCTTAAGGTGCTCACGGATTATGCGAACCTTTTCTTCAGCATCTTGAAGAATATCAGGTCCAAAGATTTTACTGTCTCCAGTCTCAGACCAATTTAAAGGGGTACGACACTTCCTTCCATATAAAGCCTCAAATGGTGCCATTTGCAAACTTGCTTGATAGCTGTTGTTGTATGAGAATTCTGCGAAAGGCAGACAATCTTCCCACTTGGTGCCATAAGCTAATACACAAGCTCGTAGCATATCCTCCAGAATTTGGTTCACTCTCTCAGTTTGGCCATCAGTCTGCGGGTGATAAGCTGTGCTGAAAGCTAACTTGGTTCCCAAAGCTTGATGTAGACTCTTCCAAAATCTTGAGGTAAATTGGGTACCTCGGTCGGACACAATGGTTTTAGGAACTCCATGAAGACTAACAATTCTGGATAGGTATAAATCTGCCAACTGGCCTGAGGTATAGGTGGTCTTGACAGGGATAAAGTGGGCAACTTTGGTCAATCTATCCACAATGACCCAAATAGAGTCATTTCCACGGCTAGACTTTGGAAATCCGGTGATGAAATCCATTCCAACGGACTCCCACTTCCATTCTGGAACTTGCAATGGCTGTAGCAGTCCTGCAGGACGTTGATGTTCAGCCTTGACTCTCTGGCAAATATCACACTTGGATATATATGAAGCAATTTCTCGCTTCATTCCGTGCCACCAAAATTGTTCCTTCAAATCTTGATACATTTTGGTTCCACCGGGGTGAATGGAATAAGGTGTTTCATGGGCCTCCTTCATAATGACTTCTTTTAGTTCAGAATCAGCAGGCACACAAATACGTCCTTTATACCAAAGAACTCCTTGATCATCTTCTTCAAATCCTAGCACTTTGCCGGTACTAATTCGATGCTTGATTCCTTCAATGCTTACATTGCCTTTCTGTGTTTCTTTGATTTGGCTCATTAAGCTAGGTTGAAGCTCAAGATTAGCTAGAAATCCTTGGCTAACTAGCTCCAATCCAAATCTTTCAAATTCTTGATGCAACTTGGGTTGCTCCTCCTTGATCAACATGTTTAGCATGCATGGCTTCCTACTAAGAGCACCGGCCACTACATTGGCCTTTCCAGGATGGTAGTGAATTCCAAGATCATAATCCTTAATTAACTCTATCCACCTCCTTTGCCTCATGTTCAACTCCTTTTGGGAGAAAATATATTTCAAACTCTTATGGTCGGTGTAAATCTCGCAGCGATTACCCATGAGGTAGTGTCTCCATGTCTTTAGAGCGAGAACTACGGCTGCTAACTCAAGGTCATGGGTTGGATAGTTTTCTTCATGAGGTCGGAACTGTCGAGACAGGTATGCTATGACCTTGCCTTCTTGCATTAACACACATCCAAGTCCAAGTTTGGAAGCATCGCAATAGACATCAAAACTCTTGGTGATATCTGGCATGGTTAAAACTGGTGCGGTAACCAACCGCTTCTTAAGTTCTTGAAAACTTTCCTCACACTTAGGGGTCCATCCAAATTTCTTGTCCTTCTTCAACAATTGGGTCATGGGTCGGGCAATACTAGAAAACCCTTCAACAAACTTGCGGTAATAACCCGCTAATCCGAGGAAACCTCTAACTTCTATTTGGGTTGTAGGTGCTTCCCAATCCACGACGGATTGGATCTTCTTGGGATCAACGGAAACTCCTCCGGCTGATAATACATGTCCTAAGAATCCCACTTCTTTTAACCAAAATTCACACTTACTAAACTTGGCATAAAGTTGATGTTCTCTCAGGGTTTCCAGGACTAATCTCAAATGGTTGGCATGATCTTCTTCGGACTTTGAGTAAACAAGGATGCCGTCAATGAAGACAACGACAAACTTATCCAAAAACTTCATGAATACCTTATTCATGAGATTCATGAAATAGGCAGGGGCATTGGTTAATCCAAAGGACATTACGGTGTACTCATACAATCCATATCGTGTGGTGAAGGCTATTTTAGGTATATCAGTTGCACAGATCTTCAGTTGATGGTATCCAGTCCTGAAATCTATCTTTGAGAAGACTTGTGCTCTGGTCAATTGGTCAAACAGGTCATCAATCTTTGGGAGAGGATACTTGTTCTTGATGGTAACATCATTTAGCTTGCGGTAATCAGTGCACAGTCGGCTGGAACCGTCACCTTTATCCACAAACAAAACAGGTGATCTCCAAGCGGACGAACTCGGCCTAATCAAGCCTTTACTCAAGAGGTCATCAAGTTGTTTCTTTAATTCCACTAATTCAGCTGGGTTCATTCGGTATGGTCAATGGGCTATCGGTCCAGTTCCGGGAATAAGCTCAATGATAAACTCGATATCCCGATCCGGTGGCATACCGGGTAGCTCATCGGGAAAAATATCCAAATATTCACATACTATGGGAACTTGATCCAAAGTGGGTCCAGAGATAATGTTGTGGCATCGGGTGGTTTGCGGGGGTTTGACAGACACATGCTTTACTACAATTTCTGTGTTACTTGTCATGGTGATGGTCTTTTTAGCACAATCTATAATTCCCTGATGTTGTGACATCCAATCCATACCAATGACTACTTCCAATCCTTTGGTTCCTAATACAATCAAACTCGCTAGGAATCCTATCCCATGGATTTCTATGGGCACTGCCAAGCAGGTCCAACGAGCCTTTGTTATTGACCCAGGTATTTGTACTGTCATGATATTTTTCAGGGGTGTTTGTTGAAGTCCACTTTTATCCACAAAAGACTCGGTGACAAATGAGTGTGAAGCTCCAGAATCAAACAGAACTCTTGCAAGAACAGAATTAACAAGGAACATACCAAGAACCACATCGGTAGCCTCCTGAGCTTCTTCAACATTCATGTGGTTGAGACGGCCTCTAGGGTGCGGCGGGTTCCTTGGTACATAGTTCTTGCCACTTCCATCAGGGCGTTGATGTTGAGCAGGGGCGGCAGGCTTTGGTGCCTCATTCATCTTTTTCGGGCACTCATTGGAGTAGTGCCCCTTGAGTCCACATCCATAGCAGGTAACACCAGACTTGTCACCTGGCTTGGGAAGAGCAGGTGTGCCACTAGGCCTTGGAGTGGTAGAGTTGAAGTTATTACCACCAGAGTTTGGGGGTGCACGGTTGAAGTTGTTGCCCCCTGAACGGTTGGGGTAGTTGGGGCGCGGTGCAGATGCAGGCGCCCTGTTGGGTCAAGGAGCGAAACTCGAAGATGGATTTCCCCTTGGCTTCTGTGAGTTGCTGGAGTTGCCTTGATACATCATACGGCGTTTGCGGTTCTCAGAAGCTTGCTTGAGCTTGCCTTCCATCTGAATGGCAGAGTCTACCACTGACTCCAAATCCGCAAAGGGAATGCTGACTAAGACACACTGCATCTCATCATGCAGTCCATTCAGAAACCTCTCTTGCTTCTTTTCATTAGTGTCAGCATCATCTGGGGCATACCTTGACAATGTAAGAAACTTGTCGTGGTAATCAACCATAGATAGGGATCCTTGCTTCAAATTTCTAAACTCATCTCTCATTCTCTTGACTAGACCCATTGGGACATGGGCCTTGCTGAACTTGCTCTTGAATTCTTCCCAGGGCATCTCATACCCATTTGCTTGCATGGCGCGGGTGCTATCCCACCAAGCTCTTGCGGCTCCCGCAAGGTAGTGGGTGGTGTAAAGAACCTTCTCATTTTCACCAACTCTGGTGACTTCCAGATTGTTTTCCATAGTACGAAGCCAGTCATCGGCATCCAGAGGTTCTTCAGCCTTTGTGAAAGTTGGCGGATTGGTGTTTTGAAAACTCCTCAGCTTGGATCGGGGTTCACCATGCCCATTGCCATTACCATTATTATCCCCTCCTCCATGGCCATTTCCATTGGCATTGTGGTTCATGGCCATCTAGGTGAGTTGCTGGAGAGTGGCCAACTTGGCCTGGCGCTCAGCTCGGGCGGCTTCTCGATCTTCCATAATCATCCTTAGCAATTCTGCCACTTCCGGGTTTGGTGGTGGTGGAGCACGAGTCATCTGAAGATAAGGGGTATAAGACAAGAGGGAAAACTAATTGCTAAGTTCTAAGAGTTCATGCTGATGCAATTAATCTTTCTAAGGCCTTAAGGGCCAAACTCATTTTTCATTCATCAACACACAACACATCAAGTTCACACATTACAAATGGTTGACAGCGAACCATTGCGACTCGTCTACTAGATAGAGGGGATACAACTCACACCTACACGAAGTGCTCTTAATGTGAACTACTCACTCGATAACGCTTAGATAGGTGATCTAAACATCCAGAGCCTCGGACTCATCATCGAGGTCCACCACGTGTGCATATTTCTCCTCCTCATCAATGAACTCATCATCATCTTCATCCTCCTGATCTTCCATGTCCATGTCCTCAAGATAATCCTCGTCATCACTAAGGAGGGCATCTTTCTCCTTGCGGAGGTCAATGCCTTCCTCCTCCACCTTCTCGAGATGATTCTCGAGATCACTAATGCAATCCTTCAGCTCGGTCACCTTTGCCTTCAACTTCTTAATGGTGTCATCTCTAGCTTGGCGCTGGCAACGAAGGTGCCTACGCTCTTTGGCAAGGAGCTCGATGGTGCCCCTAGCCTACAAGAGCGCGAAGTGGTCGAGGTTGGCCTTGGCACGGGCACGATCAGCTTCCTGCCGTGTGGAGTACAGCATGAAGTCCAGATGGTCCACATGGTGCCTCAGCTCATGGTGTAGTGGCGGCATCTCCATGGGGCGTCCAGTGTCATCACGCCGAGCATAATGCTGGAAACGAAACCCCTTGATCTCCTTGACGTGGAGTCCGCACAGGCGTGCGAGCATCTCCTGTATGCCTCTAGCCAAGCCATCAGCCCAACTGTTCTCCATGATCTCAAACTCGATCAACATGGAAGTAGGGTCTCCCATCTTGCCACGGACACTAGCCACGACAAGCCACTGAAGTTCCCCTTCCGGGTGATCATGGAGCCGAACGCCCGTGAATTCCGGGAATGGGCGGTCAAGGTGGAGAGCCAGAGCGGTGAGGTCACGCTCAAAGATGAGATCCCCATCACACCCTAGCTGATAGTGCTCGGTGAAGTTCACGGCCATCTACAAAATTTTAAGATAGATTTAAGTTAGTGAGCGACTCAAGTGTGCAAAATTTTAAGTATGCAAAAACCGGAAAGTGTATGTGATTTGTGACTAAAGAGGATAAGAGTAAGCATTTTGTTTGTTTTCTTTCTAACGCCCATTCTAACTAAGGTCTCCTATGGTTAGCCTAGGCTCTGATACCAACTTTGTGACACCCCGAATTTACAATGAATTCAAAGTGCCCGTTATGTATTCCACCACAATCCCAGAATCATTGTTGTGATATACATAACGTAGTTGGTAACCAGTTCCATAGATATTACAATACGAGTGGTTCAAATACAAATGGTCATAGTGACCAAGTTCATAATACAACATAATAGTAGCAGCGGAATTAACGTCTTCAGGCCCATGCCTTCACCCTACAGGCAATGCTGACTAGGAGATGATCTTAGTTCTGGTACTCCTCTTCGTATCCTTCCTCCAGATATTCTTCCTCATAGTCTGGCCAAGTTAATAGCCAGGGACAGAGCCATGAGTACATTGGATGCACTCGCAAACCATCTTATAAATGAAAAACAAAGGAGATATGCAAGGCTTATATAGTGGACTATGCACTAAGTTTAATTTGCACAAAGCTAATTTTCTTTCCCAAAAGAGTTCATTAAGAGGTAAGAAATATTTAATTCTCTATTCAATCTTGGATGGAACATTAGGTGTTGATCATAATCATGAATCCGGTCATTCATCAATGTCACACTTCCATACATCGCTGTTCAATTCTTGACAAAGGTCAAGTACAGCTTGCCAACTGTCCATGACCGCGGACGCGGCTATTCGAATAGTTTTGGCCTTTGCAGAGGGGGTACACTTTACCCACAAGATTCAATCCATCTGTCGGGAATAATCCATGGATTGTCATACACCAGTATGCGGGGTTCAGATGATCGAACAAAATATTTCACTTGCCTACTCTAGTATAGGATCCTTCCCTATGAGCTCGAGACACGGCTTTCTCCGTTCCGGCACCCCTAGTATTGCCCGCTACAGGGTGCTGTATGAATGGATGAGACCACCCGGTTCGGAAGTATAAAGCACAATGTGCACTTCTATAAAGGATGATGCAAGGTATCCCATACTAAAGCAAACAAGCTACAGACTAAGCCCCTTCCCATTTAGGGGTAATGTGGTCGTACGGTATGGTTGGCTCACATAGTACCTCACTCATCATCATTTCCAAAAATTCATTTCATAGTCCTTAGTCATTCTTATTCTTTTTTAGAAACTCAACTTGGATGAACAATCTTTAGCCAAGGTTTTCTAGTTCAATCCATAACTTCCAGTAGGGTTCCCATCGAGATTTCTTCATTTTTATTAGCGGCTAAGCAAGCTACTCTGAGTGATGCTACAACTAAGGTAGTGCTGGATAAACTCAATTTGATGATCTTGTTAAGCAAGACATCACTGCACATTCTTATTCTACTATAGCAATTCAATCATGCAATTTAATTTGAAAACAATTAAATATGCAATTTGGAAATCTAGGTATTAGGGTATGAGTCAAAAAATGGCTTGCCTTGGTTGGCAAAGTGTCCGGGATAGTCTTCTCCTTCTTCTGGGTCATATCCTCCTTCGGGCTCTTCTTCGGTGATACTAGCGTCTATTAACGATAAACAAGATTGCACACAATCACCAAACCGATACAAACAACACTCCAAGCATACACACAAGCTTATCAACATAGATAGATGCTATCTCACCTTATTTGAGTTGAATTCAAATTAATTTAGACTCCGTTGAATTTTAGGGTGCAAGTTTGAGTTCATAACTAGGATTTAAGTTTATAATATTCTCTTGTAAGCATAAACTTGAACAAGGTAAAGTATTTCTGATTGGTATTTGAAGTTGTAGCCTAGCACCAGAGGATTCATAAAATTTCTATTTATAGAAATTAATTCTATCCAATTCCGAAGTGAGGAAAAAGGCTTAATTATCTATGGTAACTAGTATTTCCTCTAAAAGGTTCAATTTTGAAAACTAATGGTACCAAAAAATATATATTACTATTTGTGAATTTTGAGAGTTGGTTTCCCTGTTTTTATGAATTTGATTTGATTTGAGATAATTTTTCTAAGGTGAAAAACCTCATGTTTTGTTATTTTTGCTGGATTAAAAATATTATTCTAAATGGGTTCAAAGCACTTCCAGAGGCTAGGCAATATTCTAAGCTTTCCAAAAGGTATTTATTTGCTAAATTTGCAACTATGAATCTCCGGGAATTTGAATTTGAAGTTGCAGTAATTCCAACAATTCTTAAATGGTTCTAAAAATAAAAACTAGGTGGACTGGATTTAAAACAGGCCGGCGTCCCGGACTCGGGCCGGCCCAGCTACAGTCACCGGGCGTGCGTGGGGAAAAAGGGGGGCTGACCGAAGGGGCCCGCCTGTCAGGGCTTTATAACCGAATCGGTATCGGGGGTTCTTCTTCCCCCAGCCCGACGGACATAGTGAGCGAGAGACTGGAAGAGGGACGGCAGCGGTGCTTACCGGCGGATGACGGGAAGCGGCGGCGGGGATGTCTAGGCGGCGGAGGCTTCTCCACTCGGCCGCCCTGGACCGGTGGTAGGTCGGGGGGGAGCTCTAGTTTCCGGGAACGCGCGGCGGCCGTGCGGTGACCTGCGGGGATGGCGTTGCTAGCGAGCTCGAACTATGGAGAGAGAGAACTGGAGAGTATGTCTGGGACGTAGAGTGAGGTGGTGTGAATCTTTTCGGCCAAGAATGGTGGCCTTTTATAGGCCAGAGAGGTGGTATGGGAGGGTGGCCTGGGGCGGCGGAGCACCATGGCCTCGGGTAAAGAGGAGGAAAAGGGAGGGTGCTGGGGGTGGTCTCGTGCTGCGGGGATCCTAGAAAGACTGCCGGCGCGTCCGGAATTGTTGTGGCAGTCTGCAAAAGTGGAAAAGCCTGAGGAGCTTCGGTTGCCATGGCCTCGGTTCTCCAGCCATATTTCGGTGAGGGGAGGTACGGGGAGAGAGGGGGAGGGCAAGTGGGAGTGTGCAGGGATTCTAGGGCAAGTGGCCATCCCTAGGGAAGGCTGGTCAAGTGGTCCACTTGCAAACCAATCCAATTCTAATTTCTGCCTACAAGGTGTTTGTGGAAATGGCCGCAAGAAAATAATTTTTGAAATTTGAAAATTTTCAAGTTTGGGTGCTAATTATATTGGATAGGGATGCCAAATATATTTTTGTTAGGTCCAAAGGTGCTGTTTGGCTAAAATCTTATTTTGATTTGGGTATGTCTTATGAATAGAATTCAAACTTTGGATCATTTTAAAATAGGATTGGGGGAGGAATTTGTTGAAAGTTAAACCTACAATATGAACTATGTTATCAGATCTTGGATGACTTGTAGAAAAGCATCCATGCCTAGTTCAACATTTTCTTAATCCAATGGGTTGAAGTGGTCTAGTCAATAATATTTCCTAGATTGTTTTCTTATTCTTTTCTATGTAGGGTTTTGTGATCTTTCCTATTTATTTCTATTTTCTTTCTTCTTGTTTAGGATTGCAGGCTTGTCTTAATTTCCCTCACTAAACACACATAAGTAAATACCACATAGTCATATGAAACAAACATGCACACACACACAAAAAGTTTTATTTTATGCCAAAATTTACTGCTAGATTTTATGATAGCTGTTTACAAATTTTTGGGTTGTTACAGCTGCCGGCCCAAGGGAGACCAACCGGCACCAGGCTGCCGGCTGGGGTAGAAGGGCCGAAGGGTGGGAAGATTAAGGAAAAAGTTGAGGGAGCCGGGCTAAGGCAGGCCAGCAAATGGTCGATGATCACAGTTTCTCGATGTTTAGGCTGCGCAGCCACGTCAAAGAGGTTCGAAGCTAGAGCTGCCTCGCTCGACGTTGGCACTGTATGCGGACAGGCTAGTTTCAAGCCAGCTATCATTCCAGCTATCCCAAAACTCGGGGGCTAGGGGGAAGGGGAATTGGCCCTTAGAAGTGGGCTGGCTCCAGTCCCTCACCGGCTGTCCAATCAGTTGGCGCTGCGACATGACCAACAAGAGAGCGTCGAAATTGAAATCTAGCATTCACAAAGAAGTGGCTAAAGCCAGAGATCTGGAGGTTTACTCTAGTCGCGGCAAGAGTTATGCAAAGGCCCGGGAAAGGGAGACGCGCCGGCTCCGACCTCGCCCGTGCCGGCATAGGACTTAGCTTCTGTTTCTGTCTCCTCAAGCCGGTGCTAACTTGCGTCTCCTGAAGCCGGCCAGCAGAGGCATTTCTCCCTCCACGCTGAAACCGGAAGACCTCGCCAGGAACTTCTGCGTAAGTTGGTGGCCGTCTTAGCCCCTACCTACAAGCTTGCGCAGCGACGGTTCAAGCGCGGGAGGGATCCTAACTGTGAAATCGTCACCGCGCTCCGATGGAAGCAGAGAACATTCATGCAAGAACAAACACATGGCAAGTGAAGAAAGATAAACTTGTAGAAAATTAGAAAGTTCTTAACATCCAGCGGGCGATTACATAATATAGGCCACGCTAAGGGCCGAGACCACAGAAGATACTCCCCCCCTAAGTTCCTGGACCTCCATTGATGAAGCCATCATCAAGGAAGGGGCTTTGGGGGCGCTCGCCGATCATGGCCAGGGGGAGTAGGCGCAGGCGCAGCCGGAGGTGTCGACGACGCAGACGCAGAGGACGGGCGACCCAGCGCGGTGGGTCAAGATGAGGGACCAGCCGCACTTCAGGTCGTAGTCGTCGATGAACCTCGTCCAGCCGTCGGTGAGGTAGCTCTTCCCCTGCTCGTCATGGAGGATCTTGACGAGGTACAAGGGCTGGCCACCGCTGCCCTCCTCCACCATGATGCTCGTCGGGGGGTTCCTCCCCATGGTGCCGACGAAGCTGTGAGGGAGCAGCAGGCGTTCCTCGCACCTGGCCCGCAGGTGCACCACGGAGGTGGTGAACCCATGCTTCGGGGTGTAGGAGAGCCGCTGCTGTGGCGGCTAGCGCCGGTGCTTGCGTGTTTTGGCGGTGGCCGCACCGGATGAGCAGTCGACGCCTCCGCCGGCGAGGCCCAGGGGGGCTGCTCTGACCGCAATCGCGGCGCCGACGAGGGCGGCCGCCGTCTCTAGGGGAGTCGCGGCGAGGCCGGCGATGGAGGTTGTGCCCGCAAGGGCCGCGACATTGGTGGTGGCCAAGGGAACCACCCCTGCGGAGGCCGCGGCGACGGCAGCGGCGGGAGCCGCCTTGGCAGACTCCGCGACGGCCACAGCCGCGAGCACTGCCAAGGTCTTCTTGTTGCGGCTGCCCGGTGGGCGGCCGCGTCTGCGCGGAACCAGCGGCATCGCCGCCGGGTCCTTCGCCCTATTCCGGCTCCCGAACGGGCGGCCGTGCTTGCGCCCGCCCGATCCGCAGGGGACTCCGGCCCCGGCCCTGCTAAGGGCTCCGGTCGATGACATTGACGCGAAGGAGCTGAGCTGGAGATGCGGAGGGAACCGCTCGGCGAAGAGGAAGAGTGAAGGCGCTCGGGAGTGGGGAAAAACCCTCGAGAGCTCGAAGACTTTAAAGGGCAGCGAGGCATGGAAAGTCGAGTCGGTTTAATGCGAGTAAATCAAACGCGTGGTGTTTCGATGGGACGCATCACTAACGTAGGCCTCGTCTCGCCACATGACGTTCTCTGAAATCATTACGGAGACCGAAGAGTCCAAGTGACAAGACAGGACACTGCGGCACTGCACTGGCCATAGCGTGGGATCAGAGCCCAAAGCGACACAAGTTTCAAGGGGCCATGTACCGGCTAGCGGCCGCATGGCGGTCGCCAGCCGGATCGGTCTTGGAGCCGGCACGTCCCGAGACGGCCGGTGAAGCTCCATGGGACTTGGCCTCAAGACCAACAACCTCCAGGCCGGACGAAGAATCCTGGGACTTCGATGGAAACGAACAAGACTTCGGCGAGGAAAAGAACCCGCCGAAGCCCCATGCAAACTCATGAGACTTCGCCAGTTTCGGGGGCTAGTGTCGTGGGGATGACTTCTGGGGCATGCCGAGGGCCGTGCTATCTGCCGGCTGGCGTCCCAAGAATCTCCACGGCGCTAGGGTAAGAAGACTGGCTCTGCCCAAAGGGCCGGTTGCGCCAGCAGCTGGCTGGCGACTCCACCGAGGAGAGCCAGAGCCGGGTGATGAAGACAAGATTCCTCCAATGGCTATTTCGCCAAAAGTGGCCTGGCCCCGACAAGATCGACAGAGGCAAAGGACAGGGATGACGCACGCCACATTCAGACTCCACCAACCAGAGAGCAAGAGCCTTCCCCACGAAAGGATCCGAGGCAAAAGGGAGGGCATATGCCTCCCAAATGCAGGTCCAAAGGGGGAAAAGGCGCTTTATAAAGTGCGATTGTCAGAACAGGGCCAGAGGATCACGCCAAAGACGCAGCCACGGAGGAGCCGGCAGCCGGACGGCCGGCCACCTAACCTGTAACCAGACTCCCGCCTATATAAGGGGGGTCTGGATCCTTAGACTAGGGAGATCTGATCTTCTTCTTCCTCCTCTAGACCGAACAGCTCGAGGAGCATTGTAACCACTGTCGAGATAATACGAAACAAGGCAGGAAGTAGGGGTTTTACCTCCGGCTTGGAGGGCCCTGAACCTGGGTAAACCGAGGTGTCTCAGTTGGCACAATCCTGAGCTAGACCCATCGTAACACACCGTCGAGCCCCTTCGTTAAGCCACCCCCATGGCTACTGTCTCTAAATTCCCATGACACACTTTGCTTAAGCCGACAATCTATTTCTTGCAACCTAATACCCAAGATTTGTTCGGATGATATCCTACAGGTGGATTATTAGTCATAGATGCAGTTGGATTACGGTCTATGTATTATGTTGTAATGCCCAACTGAATCTCATAGTGATCTTCATGACATGTACATGCATTGTTATGCCTTCTTTATTTTGTCAATCGCACAACTATAATTTGTTTACCTAGCATGTTATTTATCTTTATGGAGAGACACCGCTAGTGAACTATGGACCCCGGTCCATTCTTTTACATATAAATTACAATCTACTGCAAGCACCGTTTACTTTCCGCAAGCATTATTTACTTACTGCAAACAAACATCTTTTTCCACATGATATGTTTAATCCTTTGTTTTCAGCAAACCAGTGACATTGACAACCTCACTGCAAGTTGGGGCAAAGTATCTTGGTTGTGTTGTGTGCAGGTTCCACGTTGCTGCTGGCGCCGGTAGTGCGCCCTGCCAAAAGCCAGTTAGCAATAACCTTCAGAAGTGGTTTCTTTCTCCTACTGGTTGATTAAACTTTGGTTTAATACTGAGGGAAAATTTACTGTTGTGCTTATCACACCTTCCTCTTGGAATTCCCAACTGGTCCGTCAACACCGCACCATCAACAAGTTTTCTGGCGCCGTTGCCGGGGAGAAAGAAGATTTCTGCAAGGAGAGTCTCTCCCTTCCAATCTTTTTACTTTGTTATTGTTTTGCTTAGTTTCTTTATTTTATTTTGTTGCTTCTTGTTTATCAAAAATACTAAAAAATTAGTTCCTACTATAGTTGTTATTTTTGTTGGTCTGTTACTGTCTTGCTTTATCATGCTTTCTATCAATGGTTGGTTTCTTTGAAACTAGATCTTATTGGCAAGGTGGGTTCACAGAAGAACAACAAAAATATTATGAGGAACACCGCTTTTCACAAAAAGGGAAACACTTATGGGAACAAATTAATAAATTGTATATCATTGCTAGAAACGTGTGCTCTACTTATAATGTTACTTATTGCTTTGATAAATCTTGTTGTTGTAGGAGTTATAAACACCTCCCTTTCCAATATGAGTATAATAATAATGTTACCATATCTTCTTATGTTAAGGGAAATTATGACTTTTATGATGTGGAACAAATTGAAGAATTTATTGCTTGGAAGGGTGCATTCGAACTTGCTTATTTGCTTGAAAATACCGATGATGCACCTTATAAATATGAGGTTTATGATATACTTCAATTTTGCTTTGATAATTATAAGGAAGAAAATGGCTATATTCTTAAATATCTTAATAGATGCTCTCCACCAGCAGAAGAGACTAATGCCTTGCAGGAGCCTATGGAAGAAGAAATTGCTGAAACTGGAAGCTCATTGGATGAAAAAGAGGAGGAGAGTCATGATCAAGAGGAGGAAGAATGGAGCAGCTACCCATGTCTACCTCCCAATAAGAGTAACTCTTTAACTAATACCTTATTTGATCGCCCTCCATGCTTACCAAAGGAGGATGAGTGTTATATTGATAATTGTGATGATCCCACTATTCTGGAGCTTCATATGGATTGTGTGCTTGCAGATCATGAAAAACATGCTTTGTGTGATATTTATATTGTTGAGTTTGTTCATGATGCTACTGAAAATTATTATGAGAGAGGAAAATATGGTTGTTGAAATTTTCATGTTACTAAAACACCTCTCTTTATATTGAAAGTTCTGAAGTTGCTCTTGTTTTATCTACCCATGCTTGTTACTATGTGCTTCTTTGATTTATTTTCTTACAAGATTCCTATGCATAGGAAGTGGGTTAGACTTAAATGTGTTTCATATTTGCTCCTTGATTCTCTCTTTTGCTTCAATTCATATTTCTTATGTGAGCATCTTCTCAAATTACTGAGCCTAGCTCAAAGGCGTTAAAGAAAAACACTCTTGGGAGATAACCCAATGTTTTCTTTTCAGAAATTTTTCTTTTTGTTGAGTCTGGGAAGTTGTTACTACTGTAATGACCTGTCCTTATCATTTTTATTTTGTTTTTGTGACAAGAAGAGCCTCTAATTGCAGGAAGGTAAGATTTGGGGAAGTTGTTGTCCCAAAACAGATTTTTGTGCTTTGGTGTAAAAATTTGTGAAAATTCCCAGAATGTCGTTTTGATCTGCGATTTCTTGTGCACATGCCCCAGGTTATTATCTAACTTTCATTAGTTTTGCACTTTTAGATTTGAGCAACAGAAGATTTTCAAAAAAAAAAAGATCTTTACCAGCTGTTCTGTTTTGACAGATTTCTGCCACTATTTGCATTTGCCTCTTGATCTCTTTCTTTTTTAGTTCTTTTGATCACAGAACTTTTGGTAGAAGTTGCTACAGTATCTAATGTGTTAATAAGTGTTGTACTTGAGTTGAAACTGAACCGAAAGTGGATCTACTATCTTGCATAAACTAATGTTGCTAATGAGAATTGTGTGAAGTTTTGTATGAAGGAAGTTTTCAAGTGTAGGGAAAGGAGAATGATGAGATGAGATGAAGTATGGACAAAAGCTCAAGCTTGGGGATGCCCATGTCACCCTAAGAAATATCCAAGAAGTACAAGCGTCAAAGCTTGGGGATGTCCCGAGGCACCCCCTTCTTCATCAACAAAAATATCAGGTCATCTTTCAAGACACTATATTTTATTGCTTCATATGCTCTGTGTTTTTCTTGGAGCATCTTTATTTTTGCTTTCAGTTTTGTTTTGTTTTGTTTGCTGCAATAAATGGTTGGACCCCAATATATTTCTTTTGGAGAAGACACACTCCATTTTCATTGCCTAGAACACTCTAGTTTTCACTCTTATCGTTCCACGAGTGTTCTCTTTTTCTAGTACTGCGTTTAGCTTTTGTTTTTCGCCTTCGTTCTTGTTCAGAACTTATTAGTTCTTTGTAGCTAGGTGTTTTTAGACCTCTGGTATTTGTTTATTTTCATCTTTGAGAGTTTTTTCAAATAGGTTGATTGGTGTTGGAAAAGAGTTAAATGTTTCATCTTATAGTGATGCAAAAAGGGAGCTTGTTTAGACTGTGGCTTAGACTTTTGCATGTCATGCTTGATATTATTTTGTTTATATGCTTAGTAGTTATTGTTGTCGCATGACTTCTCTCAAATAACTGAGAGTGTTTAATGTGCCTTTGAAAGAATCATGCGTTGTTTTTATCTTATAGAAGCATAATATTGTGGTATTCTCCATTGATGCTTTATTTGGGTGACTTGGCACATGCTTACACCATGTTTGACTTTAAACCAGTCGCCTCAAGCCTCTATGATCATTTGATTTTTGACTTGTAATATCACTTTATGCTTTGATTGATAATGTTTTGTCGCTATGCATGATTATGGCCGTTATTGCTCTCTTAGTTGGTCGCTCCCAGTCTTTTGCTAGCCTTCACCTGTACTGAGTATGAGCTCTACTCGTGCATCCAACTACCAAAAACCAAAGTTTACCAATGTGTCCACCATATCTACCTATTAGCATTTTGCTATTCCAAGTATATTCATCATGCTTTTATCAATCTTCCAAATTAATTTTTTATGAGAAAATTAGTTAGTAAAGCTCTCACGAACTTGATGGCACATTTACTTTCTTATACTTAATAAACCTGACCATTGTGGCTCTCTTATGATGATTATATGCTTGCAAGTTGTAAGTTGGGAGTTGGCTCAGTGCTTGGCGTGGTGGTGATGATGTAAATCACCATCCAGTTGGGAACCCCAAGAGGAAGGTATGATGAGCACAGCAGCACGTTTTTCCCTCAGTTATGAAACCAAGGTTAATCAATCCAGTAGGAAAATGCCAAACTCCAGAAGGTGATGCCTGCTAGCTTCGCGACAGCTTCGGACAATTTATAGGGCACCTCGTCCAGTGCTTTGCTTTGCGCCAGCAGCAACGCGGAACCGGCACACAACACAACCAAGAACTTTGCTCCCAACATACGATGAGGTTGTCAATCTCACCGGTTTGCTGTAAACAAAGGAATGAGCATATCGAGTGGAAAGCAATAGTAGTATGCGAGAAAGTAAACAGTGCGAGTAAAGTAAATAGGTGATAGCAATATAAAGGAAATTGGACTGGGGTCCACAGTTCACTAGTGGTGTCTCTCCATAAGATAAATAACAACATGTTGGGTAAACAAATTATAGTTGGGCAATTGATAGAATAAAGATAACGTGCATATGTCAAGAGGATCACTATGAGATTTACTCTGGGCATTACAACAAAATACATAGACCGCCATCCAACTGCATCTATGACTAATAATCCACCCACGGGGAATCATCCGAGGACCCCGTGAATATTAAGTTACGAACAACAGATAATTGCATTAAGCAAAGTGTGTAATGTAAACAAAGCATATGTCCTTGGACATAAGAATGTTGTTTTCTCCCTAGTGGCAACAGCACATCTACAACCTTAGAGGTTTCTGTCACTCCCCCAGATTAAATAGAGGCATGAACCCAACTATCGAGCATAAATACCCCCTCTTGGAGTCACTAGTATCTACTTGGCCAAGATAGCTACTAACAACAGAGAGCATGCAAGATCATAAACAACATAGAGATAACATAAGATAATATTCAGCACATCAACTTAATCATAACACCAATATTCATCAGATCCCAACAAACACAACATGTAGAATTACATAACGGTGATCTCGATCATGTAAGGCAGCTCACGAGATCTAAACATGAAGCACATGGTGGAGAAGACAACCATCTAGCTACTGCTATGGACCCATAGTCCAAGGTAGACTACTCACTCATCGCGCCGGAGGCAAGCATGGCGATGAAGAAGACCTCCGGTGGTGATTCCCCTCTCCGGCAGGGTGCCGGGAAGAGCTTCTGGACCCTCCCGATCCTAGGTCGACGACAGCGGTAGATCGCGATGTGTTTCTGGAAAATTGATCGGGTCCTTAGGTTTTTCCCGTGGGGGGTCTTTATAGGCGAAGGGGCAGTGTCAGAAGTGGACCAGGCTGGTCTCACACATGGGGGGCGTGGCCAGGGGCTGGGCCGCACCGCCCTGTTGTGTGGCCAGCCCGTGGCCCCTCTCCGTCTCCTCTTCGGTCTTCTAGAAGCTTCGTTAAATAATAGGAGGTTCGGCTTTTATTTCGTCCAATTCCGAGAGTATTTCCTGTGTAACTTTTCTGAAACACAAAAACAGCAGAAAACAGGGAACTGACACTGTGGCATCTTGTTAATAAGTTAGTTCCGGAAAACGCATAAAAACGCCACGAAGTGTAACAAAACACGAAGCAAATGGTGTAAAAATAAGCATGTAGCATCAAAAATTATAGATACGCTTGAGACGTATCAAGCATCCCCAAGCTTAACTCCTGCTCGTCCTCGAGTAGGTAAGTGATAACAAAGAAATAATTTTTGAGGTGACATGCACCTACACAATCTTGATCATCTATGTAAGCATTGAGTGCTAGGATCAAAAGAACTTAAAACATGGGCATGAAAGATATATTCTTGATAGAAGAAACTTAGCAACCATGTTATAACATGAAAAAGAAGACAAACAAAAGATCATGAAAATGAAACAATGAAAGTCAAACGTGTGTTCAAATTATAAGGAAAAACATAGCAAATGGTTTTCAGCTTGTCCTTCATGGAATAGCAAAACATAAATGCATAGACACCTTCAAGTTTAAGAGGGCAAATAGATACAAATAATTTAAGAACAAGTGAAACCAACATCATGAATCAATCAATGAAGACTTTGGGACAATGCACATTATACTAAGAATGACAACTATGCTCTCTTAGACGGTGCATAAAGGTAGAAGGTGGTGACTCAACATAAAAGTAAAAGAAAGGCCATTCGCAGAAGGAAGCAGTGACTGAACAAGTGCTAGAGCTTTTTATTTGTAAAACAGAGAGATAAAAAATTGGGTTTTGAGAGGTGGTTGTTTTTGTCAACGACTGGCAATGGGGTTCTTACTATCTTTCATACAAAAATGAAGCAAGTTTTTTAGAGAGAGATTGTCACTTTTGTGCTCTTTTATAAAGCTTGGCACTCCTCCTCACCTTTTTTCCTTTCACAAACCATGGCTAACCGATTCCATCGGGTGCCCACCAACATTCACATACCATGGAGGAGTGCCTTTTTTTCTTTCTTTTTTCCTCTTTTTTTTTTCTTTTTGGAATAAACAATATGGAAGATAGCAAATCCGACCACTACGTCCCCATGAGCTGAAAACAGTGTCACAAAACAAGAAGTATTTTGAAGGTTTTTTGAAAGGTAGCACATGAAAATTTACTTGGAATGGCTTACAAATACCATGCATAGGAATTTATAGTGGACACATTGGCATAACTTGGTTTTAGGAGTTGGATGCACGAGTAGAGCTCATACTCAGTACAAAACAAGGGCTAGCAAAAGACTAGGAGCGACCAACTAAGAGAGCAATAACGACCATAATCATGCAAAGCGACAAAGCAACATTAAAAGAAGCATAAGATGGCATCAAAAGTCAAAAACTAAATGATCATAGAGGCTTATGGCGACTTTGTATGAGTCAAACATGTGTAAGCATGCGCCAAGTCAACCCAAATAAAGCATCAAGGAAAAAACCAAATTAATGCTTCCAAATAATAAAAACAACTGACGAGGGTTAACTCGACAAATGTCCTAGATGAAGGACTTAGGATCGGGGAGATAGGGCGTCGGATGAACTCGAAGATAAAGTTTAATCGAAATAGGTGTATGTCGAAAGTAAACTTGGGTGTTCAACCTGGCTTGCTTTCTATCTGCCCCACACCGTCCCCTCCTGGCCCCTATATATAGATGGCCAGGTCTCGAGGATCGGGTAGGGTCCGATACAGATTACAATATCGATATACGGTAAAGACTCGTATTCGACTAGTATTACAATTGGGCCTAGCTATACGGGCCTTAGGGGTACTCAACTAACGGGCTCTATTAACTATACCCTTGTCAGTAGCCCCTGAGATTCTACCAGAATTGTAGATTCGGGTTGAATCTCTAATCTTCAAATCTTCGACTTGATCAATTCTTCGACTTCTTCTTATCTTCAAATCTTTGATTTGGTCTTTCGACTTATATTTGTAATAATTTGTTCGCAAGGGGTCTTGATGAACAAGCCTGACAACTCTGACGGATCAAGAGGTCAGTTAACTGCCGGAACAGATACTTGTCACCTACTTCAGATTCAATCCCCTTGGACTTGAATTCAGGATACCGGTCAAACCCATTCTTCTGCCGCATTTAGGACTTACAAAGAATGAATCCCAGTGGTTCTCAGGGTACCCAGTGCGTCCACCAGGATTTTCTTCGCGTCGTAGACACGGATACATACCAGCAGAGCGCATCCATGTGCGTATACCAGGCCACACAGGACGGATCCCGGGGTCTTACCTTCGTGACAAGTCACGGCATTCGAGTTGTGTTGCGATAACGCAACTGAAGAATCTCATGTCGCAGTCAAATCTTGACTGAAAATATTTGGGTTTCTTCAACCATAAAACTCGCTCCCGATGGGAGTAACACTCCTGCACTTCTCGAATTATAATGCTTTGCCAAGAAATATCGTCGGGTGCGCGCTCAGCGCTCCCGATGGGAGTAGCCCCCGAGGCTATACTCGAAAGAGATTTTTTCGAGTATAGGCTCGAAATAGAGTGCAATCCATCATACTTCAACTCGAAATACTTCAACTTCAATATACTTCATCTTCGAGATACTCTAAGAATGCCTTGTCGTCGAATATGCTTCCACAACTCCATTAAAGATTTCCAGTCACCATCTTTTAAGAGTAGTAGCCCCCAAGGCTATAATCGAAAAATCCTTCACACATAATCTTCTCTAAGAATTTTGCATTTGTCGGCGCCATTTCCTGTTTGATAATATATCCTTTATGACATCAATGAATACGTCACTCTGTATCATTGCGAACCGTTGCATGGGCAGTACTGTAAATTTCTCAATTTTTGACCGTTAGTGGGCTGCCGTTTCCGCTCTTTGCGCCACGTCTCGGCCCACGATCCTTCTCCCAGAAGATATATAAGGGGCGTAGTGGGGGATTTTTACTGTTTACCAGCTCGTTCCCTCCGCCGCCTCCATTGCTGATCTCCTCTGCCTCCTTCTCTCGTGCATAGCCCCCAAGCGCACTTCGTACTGGATGCGCGTGAAACACCTGGCCACTAAGAGCACCATGGCCAAGTCTTCTGCCACCAACTGGGTTCGCTCCACCATCACAAAGAAGGAGGTGGAGAAGGCTACAGCGGACGGCCTCATCGCCGCCGAAGATTCCATCAAAATCCCCAGTACTGAACGGATCCCGAAGCCCCCGAGCGGTTATCGGGTAACGTTCCTTGCTTTCCTCCTCCGCGGTTTCTCTCTTCCTGCCCACGAGTTTCTCCGTGGGCTTCTGTTTGTTTACGGTGTGCAGCTCCACCAGCTCACACCGAATTCTCTGCTGCACATCGCCTGTTTCGTGACTCTCTGCGAGTCCTTCTTGGGCATTGAGCCCCACTTCCTTCTGTGGAGGTCAATCTTTTGACTCCGCCCCAACGTTTCTTTGGCTAGGAAACCCGAACTGGGCGGAGCCGTCGTTTCTGTGCGCCCTGAGGCGCAATACTTTGAATTTTCCATGGCCACGTCTGTTCAAGGGTGGAGAACAAAGTGGTTCTATATCAAGGACCGCAAATCCTCTCCTGAAGATGAATACGGCCTTCCTCCCTTTGACGCTTCCCAGGAAGTGAAGAAATTGGCATCGTGGGATACGCTCCCCTCAGATGCAGAAGTAGAAGAAATTCTTCCTCTTCTTTCCCGCATCAAAGCTTTGAAAGGAGGTCAAGGAGGTGCTCTGTCGGGTATGCAACTCATGGCGTTTTTCATTCAACGTCAAGTTCAACCCCTACAACACCGCCTTACCAGACTTTGGGATTACTCCGGCTTGGAAGATCCTACTCGCATATCTGAAGATCTGATATCGAAAGAAGAAGTCGACAAGCGAGTCAGGAATCTTACCAAGCTCACCAAGGAACATGCAGTTGCGGATTTAACCGCTGAATTTTTCGACTCCGTGCACCCTCTGCCTGAGTTATGTATCTTCGCGTTTACTTATTGTCGAACTTTGCTTGGTTCGATTTGTGTTTATTCTTGTGCCATTGCACTCTGCTAATTTATTCATATGCAGGGTCATCAATTCATTGTTTCTCGTCCTCCTCTTCCAGAGGCAGGGCCCCTACCAGCTGATCTTGCCTCTACTGCATCTGAAGCCCCCGAGGCTGACGAAAGTCAGGATGGAGATGATGTCGAAGAATCAGAAGAGGAAACTAGCTCGTCGACATCGCCTCCTCCCGTACTAGCTGAAGATGTTGGTGTCGACAAGAAAAGGAAACGTGTCGACGAAATTGCTTCATCGAGTTCCGCAGCGGCTGGTAAAGCCCCCGTTCTTGCAGAAGATATGGAGTACTTCGACATGCTTGCATCGTAAGTATTGTAGTCGAGTTCTTCAATTGCATTGTTCTTGCCTTATTTTCATAACTTATATTTTTCATGCAGTGATGATGAAGAGCCACCAACATATACGACAGCTACTCCTCCACCTTCTCCTATGGCCACTGATGAGCCTATCGAACCAGATGTTGCACCGAGGGCTACCAGGTCCGGTGTGAAGAAGGTTCCTTAAGCCCGATACCCTAAACGCTCAAAGAGGGCCAAAGAAGCCGAAGTTTCTCTGGAAGCCCATGCATCTACGGTTTCCTCTGATGACGTGAGCAATTCTTCTGTACTTTCTTTCCTTTCATGCACTTCTACTCTTACACACTTCTTTTCTCAGGCTTTAGTGAAGAGATTTATTGCCCTGGGCACGGAGTGTGCGGGGTACCTAAAGGTTGCGAAAGCTTCCGAAGGTACAATCTTGATGTCCAGTCATTACTTTTCTTCTGTGCTTTTCCTTTTCCCACTTATCTGACTCCCTTTTGTCTTCTTTTGTAGCTGCCTTAGCAACAGCCAATGCTCGAATTGCGTCGCTGGAAGCGGAGCTCAATGCTTCGCGAAAAGCTTATGATGTGGCGGCCGCTGCTAAAGCGAATGCTGAGAAGTCGCAGAAAGCTGCGCTTGGCGAGGCGAAGAAAGCTGAAAAAGCTTTAGCTGAAGCCAACAAGGAGCATGCTCAACGAGAGCAAGCCGTGGCGGAGCGTCTTCACACCATGTCTACTGCTGCTAAAAGTAAGTGCTTCGCCTCGTCTTCTGTTGTCGTCTTCTGTTGCACTGGTGTATTTGTTGACACTTGTCTCTTCTTTCTTTTCTATTGCTCAGAATTCACGGGGGTATCTCCGTCGTCCTTGCAAACGGACGATGATCCTCTTATGGATGCGGTTAACCTACTCGAGGAAAACTGGATATCTATCCAGGAAACTTTTGAGTTGGTTAGCCGTGTTTTATGACGGCTGTTTGCCGGCTTGTGGCCGAAGAAAAGGGCGACAGTTCCGAATGATAACTTGACTGAACTTGTCAAGTCCTTTGATACCACTGAGGACCCCACTCTCCAGCTGAAAGGTCTTTCCATTAAGCGCGGCGCCGAGGGTGCTATTGCACTTTCCCTTGCTCATGGGACGGATTTCGACTGGGAGAGGGTTAGCTCCCCTCATGGCCATACCCGTGACGAGATGAAGGCTTTTTTCGAGAGGGCGAAGAAGTTGGCACCTGCATTGTTGACAACTATTTCTCCTTCGGCAGCTTCTGCGGTGCCTGCTGCACCAGCTTCAGCGGCGGAAAATCCAGTACCACCATCGACTTCTGGCGAAGAAGTTGCCGTGCCCTCCTCTGCCACGGAACACAATGTTGAGGTGGCGTAGACTCGGCTTTCCTTCTAGTTTTTTAGTTTTTCTCCTTTTGGATGCAAGAATACTCTAGTTGCGTGTAACCCGAGAACTTTAGTCATAGGGTCTTGCACTTATGTAAATATATTTCCAGCGTATGAAGTATTATGTTGTCTCTCTGAAATGTTTTCTCCTTTTTCCTTTTTGGCTTGCATTCGATGCGTGTCAATGATCCTTTGACTCACGGTCCTGCTCCTTCTTCTACCCGTGTGTTTGGTTCTCAGATTCCGTCGACTCCTAGTCGATGCAGCCGATGCGCAGAGTACTCTTCCAGAATTTCCGATCTTGAGGCTCGCCTGACTTTAGCCAAGCGTCAAGCACAGATGGCTATTAACAAAGCTAGCAAAGCCAGTGGTTATATGAAGCAAATATCTTCA
The DNA here is from genome assembly GCA_007115705.1 of Dactylis glomerata. Lineage (NCBI taxonomy): Eukaryota > Viridiplantae > Streptophyta > Magnoliopsida > Poales > Poaceae > Dactylis > Dactylis glomerata. The sequence continues at coordinate 1,990,437 of QXEO01000480.1, read as the reverse complement.
CTAGACGAAAAGGTCTCCAGCTTGACGGCTAAGATTCTGCATAATGAAGAATGTGAATCCTTTATCCTTGGCATTGTCGAGTCTGCTTGCGAGATGTTACGATGTGAGTTTTCTTTTGACTCCTCCTTTCCCTGTTTGTGCACTGCTGTTCTTGTGACACCTTTTACCATTGTAGGTACTTGTTTAGATTTTGCTGCTGAAGAACGTCGAGTTGCTGAGCGAAACGCGGCCTTGGAGAAAATGTCGACTGGCTGTGAGACTTTGTGGTATGATCCTCGACGCCGGGGCGCCATTGTATTGCTTCAAGACCGTGCCCAGCATATTGGCGAGTCAGTTGATGGTTGCCGGCGAGCTCTCACAACTATGCACTCCGTTATGCTTCCTCGTAATCCCTTGCCTGCAACTTTCCCACTTCTTCTTGATGCTTTCAGATCCAGCCATCGTATTCATAGGTTGATAGAGCTGAACTTAGTGGCTGGTGCCAATTTTGCTCTCGGGTGGATACGCAAGTGGCACCCCAGGCTGAATTATAGCATGATGTCCCTGGGTTTGGCTCCAGGTGGAGCTAGCCTTTGGGTACATATGGAGAACACGCTGCAACCTGCTCGAAGACTCGTAGCTAGGCTTCTAGAGGCGGATGCTGCGTTTTTCCGTGAGTACCATTATTTAGATCCTTTAGGCGTAGATGATTCTAACAACCCGATGTTGTAATATGTTTTCGTATGTGTGTAACGCGAGAGTATTTCATTTTGCGACTTGTATGTCGAAAAAGTTTGTCCTCGGAGCGTTTTTGTGCTTTACCGCATTTCTTCCTTCGAAAGACTCGTAAACTCGAATACGAGGAACATTTCGTCTTTATTATACTTTGTAATGTAAGATACATGGGGTGACCCAAGAGATCCGGCCTGTGACCTGTGTTCTAGATCTAGAGGGCATTGCCCCTGGTATAACTCGTGGCTTTTACAGCCTTTATTGTTCTACTCTATTGTCTTATGATGCTTATGTCGTCGTGGCTTTCCCTTTTTCCTCTGCGCCTGTGTCTTCTCCTGATGCTCCTACTCGTGGTTTCTTCGTTTCGGGCTCCGCGACGCGTCCATCGGGTAGCTTGACGCCCTCTGTAGTCGCGCTTTTTGCATTTTCTGCATGGTTTGCTATGACGCCAAAATTTTGCCCCATCTTGTGGAACTCCCTGTCGCAGAGATCTGAAACTTCAAAACTTCCTTTCACTATAATTATTCCTCTTGGTCCTGGCATCTTAAGTACCAGATATGTATAGTGGGGTACTGCCATGAATCGCGAAAACGCGGGTCGTCCGAGGATCGTGTGATATTGAGATGGCCAGTCCATGACTTCGAAGTCTAGCTTTTCTCTTCTATAGTTTTGTCGGTTGCCGAAGCAAACATTGAGTGCTATTCGACCCAGTGGGTAATTGGCACTTCCTGGTACGATTCCATGGAAGGAACAATCTGTTGGCTTCAGGAACTCTAGTGATATATGCATTGCTCGGAGTGTTTTCGCGTATATCAAGTTAATTCCACTCCCTGCATCCATGAATATTCTGTCGACATCATACGCGCCGATTTGAGCTTTGAGTACCAAAGGCGCGTTTCCCGGCTGAGGTACTGTTATAGGGTGATCTTCTCTGTTGAACTCTATTGGTTGCTCTGACCAGTGCAGATACTCCGTTGTAGCTGGAGGTGATATGACTGCTAAGTTGACTTGTCGAGTTATGCTCTTCTCTTCTTTGTTCGACTTGGGTACAGGTTGTATCATTGATATGATGTGTCCTTTTGATGGTACATACCCTTCGTCGTCGTCCTGTCCCTGGTTTTGCTGGTCTTGTCCTTGAGGCGCTCCATTGTTTCCTTGCTGCTTTGCCGGAGGGTTGTTGCTTCCTTCGAATCCTTGTCGCCTTGCTTCGATTTGCTTATTTACTGCCGCCTCTTGAAATTTAAGAATGTTGTGCAATCTTTCATTGCATGCCTTGATACTCGCTTCCCATCGACGAACGCTGAGTGTATATGACAAGGTCCATTGAGCATGTCTTCTGGCGAGGGGTTGTATTCTCTGGATTCTCTTACGGAAAAAATTTTATAGTCCTCTTTTCCGTAACTTCGATATCCTGAACTTCTTCGATCGCTTCCTTGGTAACTGTTATCTTTGTATCCCGCGGCGACTTGGCTATGAGGGCCATAGTTGTCGAAATTTCTGGACCGTCTTCTTTGACTTCCGTATCTATTTCTTCTATCGTCTTCTGGAGATCGTGTCCTCTTATTGTTGCACGCATCTTCTCCATCTGCAAACCTGTTTGCTGTGTCCATAAGGTCTGACACTGTTTTCGGCTTGATTCTACCCATTTCCTCGACTAGGTCTCTTCGTCTTAATCCAATGATGAACGCATCTATTGCTCTTTCGTCTGAAACTTCGACTGCTGAATTTTTAATAAGGCTCCACCTTTGGATGTATGCTCGTAATGTCTCGTCGCGTTGTTGCACACATGCTTTGACTTCTTCTATTGACGTTGGTCGTTTGTATGTCGACCTAAAGTTGCTTGTGAATTGCTTTGTGAGGTCTTCCCAGCTTCCAATAGATTCTTTCTCTAGCTTGCTCAACCATGACCTTGTTGCGCCGGTGAGGTGTAGTTGCAAACTTTGCATTGCTATTTCCTTGGTTCCTCCTAATATTTCAACTGCTTGTAAGTAATCTGCGAGCCACGATTGTGGTTCCTGTGATCCGTCGTATTTTTGCTGATCATGAGGTAGCTTGAATCCCTTGGGAACTGGAGTGGTGCGAACCCTGCGGGTAAAGCATGATGCCCCCATCTCTTTTTCGTCGTCTTCATAGTCGCGTTTTTCATTTGGGGATCGTGACCTTCGGGTTCCGCCGTGCTGCTTTGGTGATGGTGATCGAGATCGGTGTTTGCTACTTCTGCGCCGAGGACTATTGTGCCGGCGAGGTGACCTTGCTTTGTGCACTTCCTTGTGATGACATGCTTCTTCTCCTTTTGCTGATAGCTTGTGGCCCACCATGTTGAGTCCGTTCAGTGCTACTCTATGCATATGTTCTCTAGGATCTCCTGGACTTGGTCGAGTTGTAAGTAGATATGCTTGTGCTGCCACTAGTGCTGCTTCAGGAGTTTTTGGTAGGATATTTCCCTGCTCTTCGACCGATAGGAAGGACGAGTCGAGGTTTTTGGAAATACTTTTCCTGTCGGAGTACTCGAGGTTGTCGTACCTTGAACCGTGTCGACGATTTTTCCTTGCGTTGCTGTATGATGCGTCGCTTCATGCTTTTCGAGCAGCTTTGCTAGCTGCAATGGCTGAATCTTTCCTTCTTTGTATCTCTGTTTTCTCCTTTGCTAATTGCTTGGCCTGCTGCCTTAGGGCGTAGTGATACCCCAAAAGCAGGTTTTTGCTGGAATTTGATGGTATTGGCGTGCCATGTTCTACGGCTTCTCTTATTATCCTCCATTCGTCGACTGATAGTCGAATTTTCTCCCTGGTTGTGAGGGATTCCGGTGTTTGCCCTTCTGCTAGGTGATTTGCTCCTCTGTCAATATTTGCTGGGTTTAATACTGGATTGTCGTTTTTGTCGAATTCTTCTGAGTTATCTCCTATAATAGCGAACACCTGGCACTGTTTGCCGGTGTTGCCCTTGAAGCTTGAGAAGATCGAGTTGCTATCCTCAGAAAGCTCTAATCCTGTCTTCCATGTATCTATTGATTTGTCTGAAATATCGTCGAGGCAGATCGTGAGATCTTCGAGTTGGACTTCCACGTCAAAATTTTCCTTTTCTTCGCTGTCCTCTGTGATATTCTCTTTTTGTACTTCCTCTGGGCTGACCGGCGAGTTTACCTCGCTGGAGGAGCCTTCAGAATATTCCATCATTGCTGTTGTTTTGGGCTCACTTGCCGACGGATCTTGTTTCGTCGGATCTGAGAGGCGAGATGAACCCGACGGTCCGATGAGGATGTTTAAGCTTCCGATTGTCAACTCCATCTCGTCAATTTCTGTACTGCTGTTGGCTAAAAGCGAAAAAGCCGTCGAATTCATGATTCCAACCCCCAAGATCCCCACGGTTGGCGCCAATTGACGAGGGTTAACTCGACAAATGTCCTAGATGAAGGACTTAGGATCGGGGAGATAGGGTGTCGGATGAACTCGAAGGTAAAGTTTAATCGAAATAGGTGTATGTCGAAAGTAAACTTGGGTGTTCAACCTGGCTTGCTTTCAATCTGCCCCACACCGTCCCCTCCTGGCCCCTATATATAGATGGCCAGGTCTCGAGGATCGGGTAGGGTCCGATACAGATTACAATATCGATATACGGTAAAGACTCGTATTCGACTAGTATTACAATAGGGCCTAGCTATACGGGCCTTAGGGGTACTCAACTAACGGGCTCTATTAACTATACCCTTGTCAACAACGCATGATTTTTTCAAAGGCTCATTAAGCAATCTCAGTCATTTGAGACAAGTCATGCTATAGCAAAACCACTAAGCATACTATCAAAAAGACATCAAGCACGACAGGCAAAAGCCTAGGCCGCAGTCTACACAAGCTCCTTTTTGTACCACTTTTTTGCATGAAACTTTTTCTCTTTTCCAACACCATTCGAATCTTTTTGAAATAACTCTTTTGATGAAAACCAACATGGACCAGAGGTCAAAATAAACCTTGATGCAAAGATATAACAAGATCTGAACATAAATCAAGGTGAAAAATGAAAGCTAAACGTAGTTCTAGAAAAAGAGAACACTCGTTGAACAATAAGAGTGAAAAATGAGTGTTCTTGGCAAATGAAAAGCAAGGCAACTTCTCCAAAAGGAATTTGTTGGGGTCCAACCATTTATTGCAGCAAACAAAACTAAACAAAACTGAACACTAAAACAACTGACGCTCCAAGAAAAATGCATAGTGCATGAAGCAATAAAAATATAGTGTGTTGAAAGGTGACCTAATTTTTGCCGATGAAGAAGGGGTGCCTCGGGGGCATCCCCAAGCTTTGATGCTTGTACCTCTTGGATATTTCTTGGGGTGCGTGGGAATCCCCAAGATTAAGCTTTTGTCCATTCTTCAACTCATCTCATCATTCTCCAATCCCTACACTTGAAAACTTCCTTCATACAAAACTCAACACAATTCTATTATTAACATTAGTGTAAGCATAATAACGAATCAACCCCTTTTTGCTTCAGGTTTCAACTCAAAACCACCACATATAAAGCATATACTACTGTAGCAACTTCCCCAAAAGTTCCATGATCAAAAGAACTCAAAAAGAAAGCGATCAAGAGGCAAACACAAATATGGCAGAAATCTGTCAAAACAGAACAGCTGACAAAAGGTCAAATTTTTAGAGGGTTTTCTGTTGCTCAAATCAAAAAGTGTTAAACTAATGAAAGTTTGGATATAACCTGGGGCATATGCACATGAAATCGCAGGTCAAAAAGATATAATGAGAATTTTCACGAATTTTTACGGTGCAGCACCGAAATCTATTTCAGGACAGCAACTTTCCCAAATCTTACCTCACTTAGAGGCTTCTCTTGGCACAACAACGAAATAAAAAGGATAAGGAGAGGTTATTACAGTAGTAATAACTTCCAAGACTCAAATAAAAGAAAAATAACTGAAAGTAAAACATTGGGTTATCTCCCAAGAGTGCTTTTCTTTAACGCCTTTGAGCTAGGCGCAGAAAGTGTGAATCAAGTAATATCAAGCGATGAAGCATTAGGGTCAACGGGCGCCTTACGCCTTCCTCTCTTACCTTCGCTCTTAACTTTAGGGAACACATGATTATTGCAAGGTGGAGAGATGAATCTTATGGTGCCTTTTCCCACATCTATAACGGCGCCTAGGAGCTTTAGTAGAGACCTTCCAAGCATGATTTGTCCTTTTCCTACACATTCAATAACAAGATAATCAGTAGATACCATTTTTCCTAGGACTTTTGTATAAACTCCTTCAGCTATTCCAACGGGAAATATAGTGGCATTATTAGTAAGAGAAATTTCTTCTCCCACCTCAGAAAGCTTCCAAAGACTCAAAGATTCATAAACATCCTTTGGCATAAGACAAAATTCAGACATAATATCACAACGAGCATGAAAAGTTTCACCACTAATGGTGATTTTTACCGTAGGGTACCAACTCCAAGGTTCAGAATTTATTGGCACATAATCAAAATGCTGACGCAGGGTACTATAGCAAGTATTCAAACTAGCAGTGTGAGTCTCAAGAGTATTAAGTCTATTAAAAATGCTCACAAGAGAGGAATCAAAATCAGTTGACATACTATAAATTGTAATCAACTTTTTTATAATATTGAAAGCTTGATCTCCATCACAATGAAGGAAATCCCCTTCTGTAGTAGCATCCAAAGCATATCTATAACGAAGAGCAAGTCCAAAGTAAAAGCAACTAAGAAGCAAACTTAAAGTCATTCTCGGTTCAGTTTTTCCATGCCAATCATAAATTCTAGACCAAGCTTCTTTGAAACTTTCCTCACTCTTTTGTTTGAAAGTGAAGATCATTTCCTCAGGCGACATAGTAGTAGCAACTAAACTAGACATAAAAAGCAACTATAAAGGAAACTAATTTTTTTTGTGTTTTTTGATAAAACGATGCAAGTAAAAATAAAGTAAAGCAAAACTAAAACAAAGTAAAGGAAGTGCGTGCGAAACTCCCCTTGCAGAAGTCTTCTATTTCCACGGCAACGGCGCCAGAAAAATCATGCTGGCGCGTAGTTGACGTGGGAAAATGTAGTTGACGTGGGAGCTTCTTCTTATTCAATCCCCGGCAACGGCTTGGCGTGGTGGTGATGATGTAAATCACCGTCCAGTTGGGAACCCCAAGAGGAAGGTATGATGAGCACATCAGCAAGTTTTTCCCTCAGTTATGAAACCAAGGTTAATCAATCCAGTAGGAAAAAGCCAAACTCCAGAAGGTGATGCCTGCTAGCTTCGCGATAGCTCTGGACAATTTATAGGGTGCCTCGTCTAGTGCTTTGCTTTGCGCCAGCAGCAACGCGGAACCTGCACACAACACAACCAAGAACTTTGCTCCCAACTTACAATGAGGTTGTCAATCTCATCGGTTTGCTGTAAACAAAGGAATGAGCATATCGAGTGAAAAGCAATAGTAGTATGCGAGAAAGTAAACAGTGCGAGTAAAGTAAACAGGTGATAGCAATATAAAGGAAATTGGACCGGAGTCCACAGTTCACTAGTGGTGTCTCTCCATAAGATAAATAACAACATGCTGGGTAAACAAATTACAGTTGGGCAATTGATAGAATAAAGATAACGTGCATATGTCAAGAGGATCACTATGAGATTTACTCTAGGCATTACAACAAAATACATAGGCCGCCATCCAACTGCATCTATGACTAATAATCCACTAATACGTCTCAAACGTATCTATAATTTTTGATGCTCCATGCTTGTTTTTACACTATTTGCTTAGTGTTTCGTTACACTTCGTGGCATTTTTATGCATTTTCCGGAACTAACCTATTAACAAGATGCCACAGTGCCAGTTCCCTGTTTTCTGCTATTTTTGTGTTTCAAAAAAGTTACACAGGAAATATTGTCGGAATTGGACGAAATAAAAGCCGAACGTCCAGATATTTAACGAAGCTTCTAGAGGACCGAAGAGGAGAGGGAGAAGAGCCAGAGGCTGGCCTCACCACCAGGGGGCGCGGCCCTGGCCTCGTCGCCCTATGGTGAGGGCCCCTTGGTCCACTTCTGACGCTGCCCCTTCGCCTATAAAGACCCCCTGACGGGAAAAACCTAAATACCCGATCACTTTTCCAGAAACACATTGCGATCCGCCGCCGTCGTCGACCCAAGATCGGGAGGGTCCAGAAGCTCTTCCCGGCACCCTGCCGGAGAGGGGAATCGCCACTGGAGGTCTTCTTCATCGCCATGCTTGCCTCCGGCGTGATGAGTGAGTAGTCTACCTTGGACTATGGGTCCATAGCAGTAGCTAGTTGGTTGTCTTCTCCACCATGTGCTTCATGTTTAGATCTCGTGAGCTCCCCAACATGATCGAGATTACCTTTTATGTAATTCTACATGTTGTGTTTTGTTGGGATCCGATGAATATTGGTGTTATGATTGAGTTGATGTGCTGAATATTATCTTATGTTATCTCTATGTTGTTTATGATCTTGCATGCTCTCCGTTCTTAGTAGCTATCTTGGCCGAGTAGATACTAGTGACTCCAAGAGGGGGTATTTATGCTCGATAGTTGGGATCATGCCTCTATTTAATTTGGGGGAGCGACAGAAACCTCTAAGGTTGTAGATGTGCTGTTGCCACTAGGGAGAAAACAACATTCTTATGTCCAAGGACATATGCTTTGTTTATATTACACACTTTGCTTAATGCAATTATCTATTGTTCACAACTTAATATTCATGGGGTCCTCGGATGATTCCCCGTGGGTGGATTATTAGTCATAGATGCAGTTGGATGGCGGTCTATGTATCTTGTTGTAATACCCAGAGTAAATCTCATAGTGATCCTCTCGACATATGCACGTTATCTTTATTCTATCAATTACCCAACTGTAATTTGTTTACCCAGCATGTTGTTATTTATCTTATGGAGAGACACCACTAGTGAACTGTGGACCCCGGTCCAATTTCCTTTATATTGCTATCACCTGTTTACTTTACTTGCACTGTTTACTTTCTTACATACTACTATTGCTTTCCACTCGATACGCTCATTCCTTTGTTTACAGCAAACCGGTGAGATTGACAACCTCATCGTAACTTGGGAGCAAAGTTCTTGGTTGTGTTGTATGCAAGTTCCATGTTGCTGTTGGTGCAAAGCAAAGCACTGGACGAGGCGCCCTATAAATTGTCCGGAGCTGTTGCGAAGCTAGCGAGCATCACCTTCTGGAGTTTGGCTTTTTCCTGGATTCGATAAACCTTGGTTTCTTACTGAGGGAAAATTTGCTACTGTGCTCATCATACCTTCCTCTTGGGGTTCCCAACTGGACGGTGATTTTCATCAACACCATGCCGCATCATCCACCCACAGGGAATAATCCGAGGACCCCGTGAATATTAAGTTGCGAACAACAGATAATTGCATTAAGCAAAGTGTGTAATGTAAACAAAGCATATGTCCTTGGACATAAGAATGTTGTTTTCTCCCTAGTGGCAACAACACATCTACAACCTTAGTGGTTTCTGTCACTCCCCCAGATTAAATAGAGGCATGAACCCAACTATCGAGCATAAATACCCCCTCTTGGAGTCACTAGTATCTACTTGGCCAAGATAGCTACTAACAATGGAGAGCATGCAAGATCATAAACATCATAGAGATAACATAAGATAATATTCAGCACATCAATTTAATCAAAACACCAATATTCATCGGATCCCAACAAACACAACATGTAGAATTACATAACGGTGATGTCGATCATGTAAGGCAGCTCACGAGATCTAAACATGAAGCACATGGTGGAGAATACAACCATCTAGCTACTGCTATGGACCCATAGTCCAAGGTAGACTACTCACTCATCGCGCCGGAGGCAAGCATGGCGATTCCCCTCTCCGGCCGGGTGCCGAGAAGAGCTTCTGGACCCTCCTGATCTCGGGTCGACGACGGCGGCGGATCGCGATGTGTTTCTGGAAAATTGATCGGGTCCTTAGGTTTTTCCCGTCGGGGGGTCTTTATAGGCGAAGGGGCAGCGTCAGAAGTGGACCAGGGTGGTCTCACACATAGGGGGCGCGGCCAGGGGCTGGGCCACGCCGCCCTGTTGTGTGGCCAGCCCGTGGCCCCTCTCCGTCTCCTCTTCGGTCTTCTGGAAGCTTCGTTAAATAATAGGAGGTTCGGCTTTTGTTTCGTCCAATTCCGAGAATATTTCCTGTGTAACTTTTCTGAAACACAAAAACAGCAGAAAACAGGGAACTGGGCACTGTGGCATCTTGTTAATAAGTTAGTTCCGGAAAACGCATAAAAACGCCACGAAGTGTAACAAAACACTAAGCAAATGGTATAAAAACAAGCATGGAGCATCAAAAATTATAGATACGTTTGAGACGTATCACTCAGCCATGCTGTTATGGGGCACACTTTCAACATTGCACTTATTCCTATTTAGTTGATATCATGATCTTTTGTTTATGGATGCTTATCTGTGTGAAAGGAGTTGGAAACTTGTAAGCTCATGGAGTTTGCATACGTGTTAGAGAAATGCCTGGGCCGCTAATCTAAACCATGCATCATTCATGGTGGAAATTTACAGCATAACCATAGTGAGCATTCGACGACGCATCTCGTAATAAAAAGCTATACCCAATGGTAAATAAAAGAGATGTCGAGGTGCTCATTGTCTGTTTGTCTTGTTATTTTGATGTGGGACAGTTTCCATATCATCGGGCAGGAGGTACCCCATTGGCGTTCTCAATGATACATGTATGCTTACAATGACAAGAACTTACTTGGGACCAAAGTCGATTAGCATGGTTTAAGTTCTCGTATTCAAGGGACATGAGATTTTCAACTTATGACTTGTCAAGCATATATCTCATATTTGCACTCACATTAACCTTAACCACTCAAGATGCCAATGATAGGGGCAATGAGAGCTCAAAGCTAATAAGTACCATAATTTTTGGAAGGTTTATAAAACTTGCAATCACTACTTCCTTCTGCGAAGGACCTTTCTTTTACTTTTATGTTGAGTCTTCATCTTATACCTTTATGCACCGATTAAGAGAGCATAGTTGTCATTCTGAGTATAATGTGCATAGTCCCAAAAAAAATTATTGATTGATTCATGATTATGGTATTGCTTGTTCTCAAATTATTTGTATCTAGTCACCCTCTTGAACTTTGAAGGTGTCCTATGCATTTATGTTTTGCTACTCCATGAGGGACAAGCTGAATACCACTTTTCTATGTTTTCTATATGCTCAAAACAAACAAACACCTTTCAATGCATTATTACTCATGATATTTTGTTTGTGTTTCTTTTCATGTTGTAACATGGTTGCTAAGTTCTATGGTCAGAATTATACCTCTTATGCACATGTTTAGAGTACTTTGATCTCAGCATGCAATGTTTTACTTTAAGTTGATCAAGATTGTGTTGGTGCATGTCACCTCAAAAATTATTGTTTTGTTATCACTTACTTACTCGAGGACGAGCAGGAGTTAAGCTTGGGGATGCTTGATACATCGCAAACGTATCTATAATTTTTGATGCTCCATGCTTGTTTTACACTAATTTCTTTGTGTTTTGTTTACACTTCGTGGCATTTTTATACATTTTCTGGAACTAACCTATCAACAAGATGCCACACTGCCAGTTCCTGTTTTCTGCTGTTTTTGTGTTTCAGAAAAGTTACAGAGGAAATATTCTCGGAATTGGATGAAACAAAAGCCAAAGTTCCTATTTACCTGACACAAAGATGGAGTCCAAAGGAGAGACAGAGAGGGGCCAGGAGGCAGCCACACCATAGGGTGGCGTGGGCTACCCCCTGGCCACGCCACCAGGTGGTGTGGGCCCCTAGTCCACCTTCTGACATCGCCCCTCCGCCTATATATTCACTTCATCGGGAAAACCCTAGGGCTCGAACACTTTTCCACAGAACAAACTGCAAGCCACTGCCGTCGTCGACCCAAGTTCGGGTGGGTCCAGAAGCTCTTCCCGGCGCCCTATCGGAGAGCGGAATCATCACCGGAGGCCTTCTTCATTACCATTCCTGCCTTCAGAGTGATGCGTGAGTAGTCTACCTTGGACTATGGGTCCATAGCAGTAGCTAGATGGTTGTCTTCTCCTCCATGTGCTTTATGTCTAGATCATGTGAGCTGCCTATCATGATCAAGATCATCATTATGTAATTCTACATATTGTGTTTGTTGGGATCCGGTGAATATTGAGTACTATGTCAAGTTGATTGTTGATTTATCATGTCTATGTTATTTATGATCTTGCATGCTCTCCGTTGCTAGTAGATATCTTGGTCGAGTAGATCCTAGTGACTCCAAGAGGGAGTATTTATGCTCGATAGTGGGTTCATGCCTCTAGTAATCTGGGAGAGTGACAATAACTTCTAAGTTTGTAGATGTGCTGTTGCTACTAGGGAGAAAACAACAATCTTTTGTTCAAGGATAATTGTATTGTTTACATTACACACTTTGCTTAAGGCAATAATCTGTTGCTTGCAACCTAATACCCAAGGGTTGTTCGGATGATATCATGCGGGTGGATTATTAGTCCTAGATGCAGTTGGATTACGGTCTATGTATTATGTTGTAATGCCCAAGTGAATCTCATAGTGATCTTCATGACATGTACATGCATTGTTATGCATTCTTTATTTTGTCAATTGCCCAACTGTAATTTGTTTACCCAACATGTTATTTATCTTTATGAAGAGACACCGCTAGTGAACTGTGGACCCCGGTCCATTCTTTTACATATAAATTACCATCTACTGGAGGCACCGTTTACTTTCTGCAAGCATTATTTACTTACTGCAAACAAACATCTTTTTCCACACGATACATTTAATCCTTTGTTTTTAGCAAACCAGTGACTGCAAGTTGGGGCAAAGTATCTTGGTTGTGTTGTGTGCAGGTTCCACGTTGCTGCTAGCGCCCGTAGTGCGCCCTGCCAAAATCCAGTTAGCAACAACCTTCAGAAGTGGTTTCTTTCTCCTACTGGTCGATTAAACTTTTGTTTCATACTGAGGGAAAACTTACTGCTATGCTCATCACACCTTCCTCTTGGGGTTTGATACGTCTCAAACGTATCTATAATTTTTGATGCTCCATGCTTGTTTTTACACCATTTGCCTATTGTTTCGTTACACTTCGTGGCACTTTTATGCATTTTCCGGAACTAACCTACTAACAAGTTGCCACAGTGCCAGTTCCCTGTTTTCTGCTGTTTTTGTGTTTCAGAAGTGACACATAGGAAATATTCTTAGAATTGGACGAAACAAGTTCCTGAAGTCTTATTTTGTCCGGGAGCTTCCAGAGATCTGAAGGAGAGTAGGAGGGGAGCCACAGGGGCCCCACACGCCAGGCCGGCGCGGCCAGGGCCTGGCCCGCGCCGCCCTGGTGTGAGGCCACCTGGCTCCACTCTTGACATCTCCCCTTCGCCTATAAAGACCCCCCGACGGGAAAAACCTAAGTACCCAATCAATTTTCCAGAACACATCGTGATCCGCCGCCGCCGTCGACCCGAAGATCGGGAGGGTCCAGAAGCTCTTCCCGGCACCCTGCCGGAGAGGGGAATCGCCACCAGAGGTCTTCTTCATCGCCATGCTTGCCTCCGGAGCGATGAGTGAGTAGTCTACCTTGGACTATGGGTCCATAGCAGTAGCTAGATGGTTGTCTTCTCCACCATGTGCTTCATGTTTAGATCTCATGAGCTGCCCTACATGATTGAGATCACCGTTATGTAATTCTACATGTTTGGTTTGTTGGGATCCGATGAATATGGGTGTTATGATTGAGTTGCTATACTGAAATATATCTTATGTTATCTCTATGTTGTTTATGATCTTGCATGCTCTCCGTTGTTAGTAGCTATCTTGGCCGAGTAGTTGCTAGTGACTCCAAGAGGGGGTATTTATGCTCGATAGTGGGTTCATGTCTCTATTTAACCTGGGGGAGTGACAGAAACCTCTAAGGTTGTAGATGTGCTGTTGCTACTAGGGAGAAAACAACATTCATATGCTCAAGGGCATATGCTTTGTTTACATTACATACTTTGCTTAATGCACTTATTTGTTGTTCGCAACTTAATACTTGTGGAGTTCTCGGATTGATTGGCCACAAGTGGATTACTAGTCATAGATGCAGTTGGATAGCGCTCTATGTATTTTGTTGTAATGCCCAGAGTAAATCTCGTAGTGATCTTCTTGACATATCACGTTTATCTTTATTCTATCAATTGCCCAACTGTAATTTGTTTACCCAGCATGTGTTATTTATCTTATGAAGAGACACCACTAGTGAACTGTGGACCCCGGTCCTATTTCCATCATATTGCTATCACCTGTTTACTTTACTCGCACTGTTTACTTTACTCGCATACTCTACTGTTTTCCACTCGATACGCTCATAACCTTTGTTTCAAGCAAACCGGTGAGATTGACAACCTCATCGCAAGTTGGGAACAAAGTACTTGGTTGTGTTGTGTGCAGGTTCTGCGTTGCAGCTAGCAAGCAAAGCTTGGACGAGGCGCCATATATAAATTGTCCGAAGCTATCGCAAACTAGCAAGCATCACCTTCAATCGTTATTGTCTGCTCTTCTCCTGATCGACATACCTTGGTTTCTTAACTGAGGGAAAATCTGCTGATATATTCATCACACCTTCCTCTTCGGGTTCCCAACGGGCTGGTCATTCACCACGCAACAAGCAACAATTTTCTGGCGCCGTTGTCGGGGATTAAAGAAGAATAAGCTCCCGCATCAACTACATATTCCCACGTCAACTTGGCACCAGCAACAATTTTCTGGCGCCGTTGCCGGGGAAGATTGGAAGACTTCTGCGAGGGGAGTTTTTCGCACACACATCCTTTACTTTGTTATTGTTTTGCTTTACTTTATTTATTTTACCTGCATCGTTTTATATCAAAAACCCAAAAAAATTAGAATCCTTGGTAGTTGTTATTTCTTTACTTTTAGTTCATCATGCTGTTCCCTAAGTACGTTCTGGAGGACCTCTCAGTAGATAGTGGTTCAATTATTGGAAAAAGTAACATTGATGAGTTCTTTAATCACATTAGTATGCATAAGGAAGTTGAGGAAAAATCTTTTGTTGAGCTAGCTCCTAGTATTGAAGTTGCTTCTGCTTATTTAATTCACATGTTGGAAACTAGGTTTGCTAGTCTTAATCCTTTTACGCAATACATGTTCCTTAAGCTTCATGAAATTGAAGATCCTGAAAAGAAAGCTTTTATTTTGGAAGCTTTGCGCTTAGAATTTAAAGATGTCGTTATTGAAGCTAGAAAAGTTCTTAAATGTTTTAATAAACTCGGTTCACCTATAAAAGTTATTAGTACTAACGATGAAGGAGCCGAAATACCTATACCTAGCAAGCTCTTGGGATTATGTGAAGCTTTCGAAAATAATTTTGACTGGATCTGTCCCAAAAATCTTTTTTGTGATTTGAGTGAACCAAAGCGTGATCACAAAGGGTCTTCTAAAACTTATGTGGATGAAATACAATGCCTTATTGGCAAGACTTCTGCAGTTGATCTTAATGCTCCTTCTGATGTTACTTGATTCGCAATTTTCTGCGCCTAGCTCAAAGGCGTTAAAAAAAGTACTCTTGGGAGATAACCCAATGTTTTATTTTCAGTAATTTTTCTTTTATTTGAGTCTTGGAAGTCATTACTACTGTAATGACCACTCCTTATCTTGTTTATTTCGTTTTTGTGCCAAGAGAAGCCTCTAATTTGAGTGAGGTAAAGATTTGGGGATGTTGCTGTCCTAAAACTGTTTTCGGTGCTGCACCGTAAAAATTCGTATAAATTCTCTGTATATCTTTTGGACCTGCAATTTCTTGTGCATATGCCCCAGGTTATATCCAAACTTTATTTAGTTGAACACTTTTTGATTTGAGGAACAGAAAACCCCTCAAAAATTCGACCTTTGTCAGCTGTTCTGTTTTGACAGATTTCTGCCAATATTTGTGTTTGCCGCTTTATCGCTTTCTTTTGAGTTCTTTTGATCACGGAACTTTTGGGGAAGTTGCTACAGTAGTATGTGCTATATATGTGGTGGTTTTGAGTTGAAACCTGAAGCAAAAAAGGGTTGATTATATGTTATGCTTAAACTAATGTTGCTAATAGAATTGTGTTGAGTTTTGTATGAAGGAAGTTTTCAAGTGTAGGGATTCGAGAATGATGAGATGAGTTGAAGAATGGACAAAAGCTCAAGCTTGGGGATGCCCATGCATCACCCCAAGAAATATCCAAGAAGTACAAACGTCAAATCTTGGGGATGCCCCCGAGGCACCCCTTCTTCATCGGCAAAAATCAGGTCACCTTTCAAAACACTATATTTTTATTGCTTCATGCACTATGTGTTTTTCTTGGAGCGTCAGTTGTTTTAGTTTTCATAGTTAGTTTAGTTTTGTTTGCTGCAATAAATGGTTGGACCCCAACAAATTTCCTTTGGAGGAGATGTACTCGTTTTCATTTGCAAAGAACACTCCGTTTTCATTCTTACAATTTCACCGAGTGTTCTTCTTTTTCCGCTACTGCTTTTGGTTTTCGTTTTCGCCTTGATTTGCGTTCAGACCTTGTCATATCTTTTCATCAAGGTGTATTTTTGCCTCTGATCTTTATTGGTTTTCATCAAAAGAGGTGTCTTTAAAATTTTCAAATGGTGTTGGAAAAGAGAAAAAGCTTTATGCAAAAAAATAGGGGTACAAGAAGGAGCTTGTGTAGACTGCGGCTTAGGTTTTTTCATGTCATGCTTGATGTATTTTTGATGGTATGCTTAGTGGTTTTGCTGTAGCATGAGTTGTCTCAAATAACTGAGCCTTTGAAAAAATCATGCGTTGTTTTTAATTGTTTGGAAGCATTATTTTGGTTTTCTCCTTGATGCTTTATTTGGGTTGACTTGGCGCATGCTCACAAATGTTAGACTCTTACAAAGTTGCCAATAGCCTCTATGATCATTTAGTTTTTGACTTTTGATTCTATCTTATGCTTCTTTTAATGTCGCTTTGTCGCTTTGCAAGATTATGGCCATTATTGCTCTCTTAGTTGGTCGCTCCCAGTCTTTTGCTAGCCCTCGCCTTGTACTGAGTATGAGCTCTACTCGTGCATCCAACTCCTAAAAGCCAAAGTCTTTCAAAGTGTCTACCATACATACCTACTAGCAATTTGCTATTCCAAGTAAATTTGACTTGCTTTTATTTTCTCTTCAAATTAAACTCTTACCAGTGTTATGCGAAATTCGGTCAGTAAAGCTCTCACGAACCGGAAGGCACACTTTACTTTTTCCTGTTCTTAAAAATTTGACATTGTGGTCTCTTATGTTGAGTTGTTATGCTTGCAAGTTGTAAGTTGGAGACTAGCCCAGCCATGCAGTCATGGGCAAGCTTTCAACATTGCACTTATTTGAGTTGATATCGTGATCTTTTGTTTATGGATGCCCGCGGTGTGAAATGAATTGGGAATCTTGTGGGGATCATGGAGTTTGTATATGTGTTAGGGAAACGCCGGGCCGCTAATCTAAGCCATGCATAATTCATGGTGGAAATTTGCAGCATACCCATGGTGAACATTCGACGACGCATCTCACAATAAATAGCTAAACAAATGGTAAATAAAAGAGATGTCGAGGTGTTCATTGTCTGCTTGTCCTGTCATTTTGATGTGGGCTTTTTCCATGTCATCGGGCACGGAGGTACCCCATTGGCGGTTCTCAATGATATGCATATATTTACAATGACAAGAGCCTTGCTTGGGACTCTAAGTAAAGTAGCATGAGGTTTGGGTACTCGTATTCAAGGGACACGAGGTTTTCAACTTATGATTTGTCAAGCATATGCATCATAATTGTTCTCGCATTAACTTTAACCATTCAAGATGCTTATGATGGGGGCAATGAGAGCTCAAAGCCGGTAAGTACCATAATTTTTGAAGGTTATAAAACTTGCAATCACTGCTTCCCTCTGCGAAGGGCCTTTCTTTTACTTTTATGTTGAGTCACCACCTTCTATATTTATGCACCATTAAGAGAGCATAGTTGTCATTCTTAGTATAATGTGCATTGTCCCAAAGTTTTCATTGATTGATTCATATTGTTGGTTTCACTTGTTCTCAAATTATCTGTATCTAGTCGCCCTCTTAAACTTGAAGGTGTCCTATGCATTTATGTTTTGCTCTCTTTGAAGGACAAGCTGAAAACCATTTGTATGTTTTTCCTTATGATTTGAACACATGTTTGACTTTCATTGTTTCATTTTCATGATCTTTTGTTTGTGTTCATTTGCATGTTTACGACATGGTTGCTAAGTTTCTATTGTCAAGATTATATCTTTCATGCCCATGTTTTAAGTTCTTATGATCCCAGCGCACAAATGCTTACATATATGATCAAGATTGTGTAGGTGCATGTCACCTCAAAAATTATTCTTTTGTTATCACTTACCTACTCAAGGACGAGCAGGAGTTAAGCTTGGGGATGCTTGATACGTCTCAAACGTATCTATAATTTTTGATGCTCCATGCTTGTTTTTACACCATTTGCCTACTGTTTCGTTACACTTCGTGGCACTTTTATGCATTTTCCGGAACTAACCTACTAACAAGTTGCCACAGTGCCAGTTCCCTGCTTTCTGCTATTTTTGTGTTTCAGAAGTGATACACAGGAAATATTCTCAGAATTGGACGAAACAAGTTCCTGAAGTCTTATTTTGTCTGGGAGCTTCCAGAGATCCGAAGGAGAGTAGGAGGAGAGCCACAGGGGCCCCACATGCCAGGCTGGCACGGCCAGGGCCTGGCCCGTGCCACCCTGGTGTGAGGCCACCTGGCTCCACTCCTGACATCGCCCCTTCGCCTATAAAGACCCCCCGACGGGAAAAACCTAAGTACCCGATCAATTTTCCAGAACACATCGCGATCCGCCGCCGCCGTCGACCCGAAGATCGGGAGGGTCCAGAAGCTCTTCCCGGCACCCTGCCGGAGAGGGGAATCGCCACCGGAGGTCTTCTTCATCGCCATGCTTGCCT
Organism: Dactylis glomerata; assembly: GCA_007115705.1. Classification (NCBI taxonomy): domain Eukaryota; kingdom Viridiplantae; phylum Streptophyta; class Magnoliopsida; order Poales; family Poaceae; genus Dactylis; species Dactylis glomerata. The sequence goes on along the minus strand of QXEO01000480.1, from coordinate 1,971,692 downwards.
TCGGAGCGATGAGTGAGTAGTCTACCTTGGACTATGGGTCCATAGCAGTAGCTAGATGGTTGTCTTCTTCACCATGTGCTTCATGTTTAGATCTCATGAGCTACCCTACATGATTGAGATCACCGTTATGTAATTCTACATGTTTGGTTTGTTGGGATCCGATGAATATTGGTGTTATGATTGATTTGCTGTACTGAAATATATCTTATGTTATCTCTATGTTGTTTATGATCTTCCATGCTCTCCGTTGTTAGTAGCTATCTTGGCCGAGTAGTTGCTAGTGACTCCAAGAGGGGGTATTTATGCTCGATAGTGGGTTCATGTCTCTATTTAACCTGGGGGAGTGACAGAAACCTCTAAGGTTGTAGATGTGCTGTTGCTACTAGGGAGAAAACAACATTCATATGCTCAAGGGCATATGCTTTGTTTACATTACACACTTTGCTTAATGCAATTATCTGTTGTTCGCAACTTAATACTTGTGGAGTTCTCGGATTGATTCGCCACAAGTGGATTATTAGTCATAGATGCAGTTGGATGGCGGTCTATGTATTTTGTTGTAATGCCCAGAGTAAATCTCGTAGTGATCTTCTTGACATATCACGTTTATCTTTATTCTATCAATTGCCCAACTGTAATTTGTTTACCCAGCATGTGTTATTTATCTTATGGAGAGACACCACTAGTGAACTGTGGACCCCGGTCCTATTTCCATCATATTGCTATCACCTGTTTACTTTACTCGCACTGTTTACTTTACTCGTATACTCTACTGTTTTCCACTCGATACGCTCATAACCTTTGTTTCAAGCAAACCGGTGAGATTGACAACCTCATCGCAAGTTGGGAACAAAGTACTTGGTTGTGTTGTGTGCAGGTTCCGCGTTGTAGCTAGCAAGCAAAGCTTGGACGAGGCGCCATATATAAATTGTCCGAAGCTGTTGCAAACTAGCAAGCATCACCTTCAGTCGTTATTGTCTGCTCTTCTCCTAATCGACATACCTTGGTTTCTTAACTGAGGGAAAATCTGCTGCTATATTCATCACACCTTCCTCTTGGGGTTCCCAACGGGCTGGTCATTCACCACGCAACAAGCAGGGTTTCCAACTGGTTCGTCAACACCGCACCATCAGTTGACAAGGTTAAAAACACACCTGGTATATCTCTCACTGATGTCACAAATCAAATTAACTCCTTTGACATGCGCCAGACTCTCCTCGCCGACCTCGACAACAAAACTGGTCCATTCATCTCGTCGGCCAACCTTGGCACTCATGGAGGGTCCTTCTCTTGTGGTCACTCTCTTGACAGCGACCGTTGTGGCGACTACCATCGTGATGATGATAGGAGCCGTAACGATAGATGTAATCATTGGCGCCGCGATGATCGGCGCCATGATGATAGGCACAATGGTAGGCACCATGACATAGGCGTGATGACCAGCACCATGATGATCAACGTCGTGATGACCCGCACGCAATGATCGGCATCACGATGATTGGCATGATGATCGGTGCCACGATGAGCCGCGTCGTGCTGAGGGTGGTAGGTGCCGTGGGAGCGACCGTACCGCTACCCCCTTCATTGATGTTCGTTGTCAGATATGCAAGATTTATGGTCACCCTGCCAGTGACTGCTGGTGGCGCCATGGTGATGATACTGATGATGAAGTGAATCGTAATGTCAATGAGGTGCATGCTGCTGCCTATGACATTGATACCAACTGGCACCTTGATTCAGGCACCACAGACCACATCACTGGAGCTCTAAACAAGCTCACCATCCACGGCAAGTACAATGGACATGACCGTGTGCACACTGCAGATAGCAACGGTATGCACATCAGCCACATTGGTCATTGAGTATTGCATACCCCTAGTAGTCCTTTGCATCTTAAAAATATTCTCCATGTTCCTAGTGCATCTAATAACCTGCTTTCCGTTCATAGACTCATACTTGATAATCATGTCTTTCTTGAGTTTCACCCTTTCTTCTTTTTGATAAAGGATATGGTCACCAGAATAACTCTGTTTAAAGGTCTTTGTCATGGTGGCCTCTACCCGCTAGTGCCTTTTTCTACCGGGTCTTCCAAGCAAGTTTTCAACACAATAAAGTTGTCATCCTCCACATGGCACCGTCACCTAGGACATCCTTCTTCCTTTGTGGTGCAGCAAAATATTAGGAAAAACAAACTTTCTCATTTGCCAGAAATAAATCCTTATGTATGTGAATCTTGTCAACTTGCCAAGAGCCATCAGTTGCCATATCCCGTGTCTACTAGTGTATCCACTGTTCCCTTGGAACAAGTGTTTTCTGATGTATGGGGTTCAGCACCTATTTCTGTTGGCAAACATGCATATTATGTAAGCTTTATTGATGACTATAGCAAGTTTACCTTGATATATCTCCTTAAAAAGCGCTCTAAAGTTTATCAAGTTTTTCTTAATTTTTAGCAACTTGTTGAGCACAAATTTGGTATAAAAATCATCACTATGCAAACTGATTGGGGTGGTGAGTATGAAAAACTCCATGGTTTCCTTAAAAAAAATTGGCATCACACATCATGTCTCATGTCCTCATGCCCATCAACAGAACGGTTCTGCTCAACGTAAACACCGTCACATTGTTGAAGTGGGTCTTTCTCTTCTTGCGCATGCATCCATGCCCTTGAAATTCTGGGATGAAGCTTTTCTCACTGCCACCTTTCTCATCAATCTTCTTCCCAGTAAAGTCATCAATTTTGATAATCACATAGAGCGCCTTCTTGGTACTTCTCCAAACTATGATGCTTTATGTATTCTTGGTTGTGCTTGCTGGCCAAATTTGCGTCCCTACAACAACAAAAAACATGCTTTTCGGTCTACTCGATGTGTGTTCCTTGGGTACAGTCCATATCATAAAGGTGTTAAATGCCTTGATCCTTCTACTGGTCATGTTTACATCTCCAGAGATGTTGTCTTTGATGAGCGTGTCTTTCCCTTTGTTAGTTTAAATCCTAATGCTGGAAAACGTCTTCAAAAAGATATTCTTCTTTTTCCTACACACATCATCTAATCATGGGGATGCACATATTGATGACTATATGCCATTGCATGTGGTACCTAATGTTACTAATGTACATGCTTCAGACATATCTCATACAACTATCTATCTATTATATTATTAGAACAACTAATAATGAACGGCTCAGATTAAACGGTAAAAGTGAACGCCTCAGATTTAAGAAGGGGAACTACTATTGGAAAAAACATGTCCGATCGGGCAGATATCAGGAGACATGGTGCAATAAAAATCTCTACTAATAATATTGCTACAGGTATGGTGACGGTCGTAAGTACGCTTTCAATCCACCCAAAATACGTCTTTGTCTATTTTTTTCTTGTTTTATCCTTCCACCGAATTGCATAATACTACAGACTACCACCGTACCGATTCATTATATTTTTCCTCCCGAGCAGGAGCAACCTAGCTGCCATGAACTCGCTGAGCCGCACCACGCTTCCACTGCCACACGGCGAAGACTTCTTGCGGTTGCAGCACCTCCCGCGCCACGGCCGCGGAGAAGATGACCAGGATGGACGCGCCGCACGTCCGCATCCTAAACACTGCACGCACTGCCACCGCCCACCGGCCTGCTAGCACAGAGACCTGAGGATCACCACCCTTACCCGAGCGCCGGTGAGAAAGGAGGATGCATGCCCTCCCCATCACTCACTAAAGAAGAGGAGAAGAGGAGATGACAGGCTGCTTTCGATGAACTTAAGAAGCACCAAGTGGTCCTAGCGCCGCGACCGGAAAATCAACTCCCCGCAATTAAGTCTGGTGTGTGGCGAGGGAACTCGACAGGAGGCATTGGGGATAGCTCGAGCGTGGAGAGGAAGGGGCCGGAGGCGCAGATGACTGGGAAGAATAGGTGGCCTGAGCGAGAGTGGAGGCGGGGGACGAGGCCTGGCTGCCACCGCCTCCGTCGAATCCACGGGCCGCCGCCGTCTGTCGAGTGTCGAGGGAACTTGACAGGAGGCGTTGGGGATAGCTCGAGCGTGGAGAGGAAGGGGCCAGAGACGCAGATGACTAGGAGGAATAGGCGGCCTGAGCGAGGGTGGAGGCGGGGGACGAGGCCTGGCTGCCACCGCCTCCGTCGAATCCACGGGCCGCCGCCGTCTGTCGATTGTCGACTCTAGAGTCTACAGCACCGGACGGGACGGCCCTGTTTCTCTTTATCCGGGAGGCCAACGTCCTGTTCTACATATCCCCATCTGGCCATTACGGTGTTCGGCGCCGTGACCTTGAGCCCGTGAGGTATTTCTGTGAATTTCATCCTACTCCTGTCCTCAAATTCTGATGTGATAGCGATTCAGATTAGACATCAGCAGACAACTAAAGAACTCCGTATGTAATTGTTAGTGAGCCCCGTGAGCACGGATTTGTTATCTCCGGATGGCGGCAATGAAGTGCACGTTCTGGTTGGGCTTAGTCCGACATAGGAAACGAATTGTGCACAATAGCGTGCATCTTGTAAGTAGTATTTTTTGTTAGCTTCTTGATCTGATGGCAGACATGATCTTATTTTTGTAGTTGATGCCAATCATTTGCCGATAGATCAGAGGTTGCTATTGGAGGAGGATGTCATGGCATTGTTGCGTACATCAACCTAGGATACAAGTTCAACTAAGTCTACTATGCTTTGTGGGATTGCACTTCAGACACTAATTTTGCGTCTTCAGTTCTGAGAAATTATCATCGGCATTATGAGTACACAATAGATTTTTTGTAGCATATGACACAATGAGCATGTTTAATTACCTCAATATGTAAGTAATCATGGTACAAGTAAGATCATGAGCATGTCTATCAGTCGGTTCTAAGATGCACACATTGGTCGTGTTAGCAGTTGTAGTTCTTCTTGAAAGAATCCGTTGCATTAGTCGATTAGGCAATGCCTCCCCGACCCTTAAGTGGTGTGGTTGACTTCAAGCACGGCAAATGGGCTTGTGCGGAGGAACAAAAGGGTTAGCTCTTGGAGGAAATAAAAATGACAAACAAAGGCCCATGCATTGTGTTCTTTTATATGTGTTAGAGCCAAGAGAGTGGAAAAAACCATATGGTCACCATAAGAATTAAAGCTACCGATGCTCTAAGGAAATAAGTTGTGTCGTTCTCCTATGTATTGGTCACATATTTGCCCTTGGTGTGTTTGTTCTGACTGTGGATGGCATAATATGGTGTTATCATTGTCAAGTTGGTGTGACGTGATTTTCACTATTATATGATACTAGATCCTTATGCGCACCTTGCCGCGCAATGCTCCCTTATTTACGAGGGTTAACTCGACAAATGTCCTAGATGAAGGACTTAGGATCGGGGAGATAGGGCGTCGGATGAACTCGAAGGTAAAGTTTAATCGAAATAGGTGTATGTCAAAAGTAAAATTGGGTGTTCAACCTGGCTTGCTTTCAATCTGCCCCACACCGTCCCCTCCTGGCCCCTATATATAGATGGCCAGGTCTCGAGGATCGGGTAGGGTCCGATACAGATTACAATATCGATATATGGTAAAGACTCGTATTCGACTAGTATTACAATTGGGCCTAGCTATACGGGCCTTAGGGGTACTCAACTAACGGGCTCTATTAACTATACCCTTGTCAGTAGCCCCTGAGATTCTACCAGAATTGTAGATTCGGGTTGAATCTCTAATCTTCAAATCTTCGACTTGATCAATTCTTCGACTTCTTCTTATCTTCAAATCTTCGACTTGGTCTTTCGACTTATATTTGTAATAATTTGTTCGCAATGGGTCTTGATGAACAAGCCTGACAACTCTGACGGATCAAGAGGTCAGTTAACTGCCGAAACAGATACTTGTCACCTACTTCAAATTCAATCCCCTTGGACTTGAATTCGGGATACCGGTCAAACCCATTCTTCTGCCGCATTTAGGACTTACAAAGAATGAATCCCAGTGGTTCTCAGGGTACCCAGTGCGTCCACCAGGATTTTCTTCGCGTCGTAGACACGGATACATACCAGCAGAGCGCATCCATGTGCGTATACCAGGCCACACAGGACGGATCCCGGGGTCTTACCTTCGTGACAAGTCACGGCATTCGAGTTGTGTTGCGATAACGCAACTCGAGAATCTCATGTCGCAGTCAAATCATGACTGAAAATATTCGGGTTTCTTCAACCATAAAACTCGCTCCCGATGGGAGTAACACTCCTGCACTTCTCGAATTATAATGCTTTGCCAAGAAATATCGTCAGGTGCGCGCTCAGCGCTCCCGATGGGAGTAGCCCCCGAGGCTATACTCGAAAGAGATTTTTTCGAGTATAGGCTCGAAATAGAGTGCAATCCATCATACTTCAACTCGAAATACTTCAACTTCAATATACTTCATCTTCGAGATACTCTAAGAACGCCTTGTCGTCGAATATGCTTCCACAACTCCATTAAAGATTTCCAGTCACCATCTTTTAAGAGTAGTAGCCCCCAAGGCTATAATCGAAAAATCCTTCACACATAATCTTCTCTAAGAATTTTGCATTTGTCGGCGCCATTTCCTGTTTGATAATATATCCTTTATGACATCAATGAATACGTCACTCTGTATCATTGCGAACCGTTGCATGGGCAGTACTGTAAATTTCTCAATTTTTGACCGTTAGTGGGCTGCCGTTTCCGCTCTTTGCGCCACGTCTCGGCCCACGATCCTTCTCCCAGAAGATATATAAGGGGCATAGTGGGGGATTCTTACTGTTTACCAGCTCGTTCCCTCCGCCGCCTCCATTGCTGATCTCCTCTGCCTCCTTCTCTCGTGCATAGCCCCCAAGCGCACTTCGTACTGGATGCGCGTGAAACACCTGGCCACTAAGAGCACGATGGCCAAGTCTTCTGCCACCAACTGGGTTCGCTCCACCATCACAAAGAAGGAGGTGGAGAAGGCTACAGCGGACGGCCTCATCGCCGCCGAAGATTCCATCAAATTCCCCAGTACTGAACGGATCCCGAAGCCCCCGAGCGGTTATCGGGTAATGTTCCTTGCTTTTCTCCTCCGCGGTTTCTCTCTTCCTGCCCACGAGTTTCTCCGTGGGCTTCTGTTTGTTTACGGTGTGCAGCTCCACCAGCTCACACCAAATTCTCTGCTGCACATCGCCTGTTTCGTGACTCTCTGCGAGTCCTTCTTGGGCATTGAGCCCCACTTCCTTCTGTGGAGGTCAATCTTTCGACTCCGCCCCAACGTTTCTTTGGCTAGGAAACCCGAACTGGGCGGAGTCGTCGTTTCTGTGCGCCCTGAGGCGCAATACTTTAAATTTTCCATGGCCGCGTCTGTTCAAGGGTGGAGAACAAAGTGGTTCTATATCAAGGACCGCAAATCCTCTCCTGAAGATGAATACGGCCTTCCTCCCTTTGACGCTTCCCAGGAAGTGAAGAAATTGGCATCGTGGGATACGCTCCCCTCAGATGCAGAAGTAGAAGAAATTCTTCCTCTTCTTTCCCGCATCAAAGCTTTGAAAGGAGGTCAAGGAGGTGCTCTGTCGGGTATGCAACTCATGGCGTTTTTCATTCAAAGTCGAGTTCAACCCCTACAACACCGCCTTACCAGACTTTGGGATTACTCCGGCTTGGAAGATCCTACTCGCATATCTGAAGATCTGATATCGAAAGAAGAAGTCGACAAGCAAGTCAGGAATCTTACCAAGCTCACCAAGGAACATGCAGTTGCGGATTTAACCGCTGACTTTTTCGACTCCGTGCACCCTCTGCCTGAGGTATGTATCTTCGCGTTTACTTATTGTCGAACTTTGCTTTGTTCGATTTGTGTTTATTCTTGTGCCATTGCACTCTGCTAATTTATTCATATGCAGGGTCATCAATTCCTTGTTTCTCGTCCTCCTCTTCCAGAGGTAGGGCCCCTACCAGCTGATCTTGCCTCTACTGCATCTGAAGCCCCCGAGGCTGACAAAAGTCAGGATGGAGATGATGTCGAAGAATCAGAAGAGGAAACTAGCTCGTCGACATCGCTTCCTCCCGTACTAGCTGAAGATGTTGGTGTCGACAAGAAAAGGAAACGTGTCGACGAAATTGCTTCATCGAGTTCCGCAGCGGCTGGTAAAGCCCCCGTTCTTGCAGAAGATATGGAGTACTTCGACATGCTTGCATCGTAAGTATTGTAGTCGAGTTCTTCAATTGCATTGTTCTTGCCTTATTTTCATAACTTATATTTTTCATGCAGTGATGATGAAGAGCCACCAACATATGCGACAGCTGCTCCTCCACCTTCTCCTATGGCCACTGATGAGCCTATCGAACCAGATGTTGCACCGAGGGCTACCAGGTCCGGTGTGAAGAAGGTTCCTCAAGCCCGATACCCTAAACGCTCAAAGAGGGCCAAAGAAGCCGAAGTTTCTCTGGAAGCCCATGCATCTACGGTTTCCTCTGATGACGTGAGCAATTCTTCTGTACTTTCTTTCCTTTCATGCACTTCTACTCTTACACACTTCTTTTCTCAGGCTTTAGTGAAGAGATTTATTGCCCTGGGCACGGAGTGTGCGGGGTACCTAAAGGTTGCGAAAGCTTCCGAAGGTACAATCTTGATGTCCAGTCATTATTTTTCTTCTGTGCTTTTCCTTTTCCCACTTATCTGACTCCCTTTTGTCTTCTTTTGTAGCTGCCTTAGCAACAGCCAATGCTCGAATTGCGTCGCTGGAAGCGGAGCTCAATGCTTCGCGAAAAGCTTATGATGTGGCGGCCGCTGCTAAAGCGAATGCTGAGAAGTCGCAGAAAGCTGCGCTTGGCAAGGCGAAGAAAGCTGAAAAAGCTTTAGCTGAAGCCAACAAGGAGCATGCTCAACGAGAGCAAGCCGTGGCGGAGCGTCTTCACACCATGTCTACTACTGCTGAAAGTAAGTGCTTCGCCTCGTCTTCTGTTGTCGTCTTCTGTTGCACTGGTGTATTTGTTGACACTTGTCTCTTCTTTCTTTTCTATTGCTCAGAATTCACCGGGGTATCTCCGTCGTCCTTGCAAACGGACGATGATCCTCTTATGGATGCGGTTAACCTACTCGAGGAAAACTGGATATCTATCTAGGAAACTTTTGAGTTGGTTAGCCGCGTTTTATCATGGCTGTTTGCCGGCTTGTGGCCGAAGAAAAGGGCGACAGTTCCGAAGGATAACTTGACTGAACTTGTCAAGTCCTTCGATACCACTGAAGACCCCACTCTCCAGTTGAAAGGTCTTTCCATTAAGCGCGGCGCCGAGGGTGCTATTGCACTTTCCCTTGCTCATGGGACGGATTTCGACTGGGAGAGGGTTAGCTCCCCTCATGGCCATACCCGTGACGAGATGAAGGCTTTTTTCGAGAGGGCGAAGAAGTTGGCACCTGCATTGTTGACAACTATTTCTCCTTCGGCAGCTTCTGCGGTGCCTGCTGCACCAGCTTCAGCGGCGGAAAATCCAGTACCACCATCGACTTCTGGCGAAGAAGTTGCCGTGCCCTCCTCTGCCACGGAACACAATGCTGAGGTGGCGTAGACTCGCCTTTCCTTGTAGTTTTTTTAGTTTTTCTCCTTTTGGATGCAAGAATACTCTAGTTGCGTGTAACCCGAGAACTTTAGTCATAGGGTCTTGCACTTATGTAAATATATTTCCAGCGTATGAAGTATTATGTTGTCTCTCTGAAATGTTTTCTCCTTTTTCCTTTTTGGCTTGCAGTCGATGCGTGTCAATGATCCTTTGACTCACGGTCCTGCTCCTTCTTCTACCCGTGTGTTTGGTTCTCAGATTCCGTCGACTCCTAGTCGATGCAGCCGATGCGCAGAGTACTCTTCCAGAATTTCCGATCTTGAGGCTCGCCTGACTTTAGCCAAGCGTCAAGCACAGATGGCTATTAACAAAGCTAGCAAAGCCAGTGGTTATATGAAGCAAATATCTTCACTAGACGAAAAGGTCTCCAGCTTGACGGCTAAGATTCTGCAGAATGAAGAATGTGAATCCTTTATCCTTGGCATTGTCGAGTCTGCTTGCGAGATGTTACGATGTGAGTTTTCTTTTGACTCCTCCTTTCCCTGTTTGTGCACTGCTGTTCTTGTGACACCTTTTACCATTGTAGGTACATGTTTAGATTTTGCTGCTGAAGAACGTCGAGTTGCTGAGCGAAACGCGGCCTTGGAGAAAATGTCGACTGGCTGTGAGACTTTGTGGTCTGATCCTCGATGCCGGGGCGCCATTGTATTGCTTCAAGACCGTGCCCAGCATATTGGCGAGTCAGTTGATGGTTGCCGGCGAGCTCTCACAACTATGCACTCCGTTATGCTTCCTCGTAATCCCTTGCCTGCAACTTTCCCACTTCTTCTTGATGCTTTCAGATCCAGCCATCGTATTCATAGGTTGATAGAGCTGAACTTAGTGGCTGGTGCCAATTTTGCTCTCGGGTGGATACGCAAGTGGCACCCCAGGCTGAATTATAGCATGATGTCCCTGAGTTTGGCTCCAGGTGGAGCTAGCCTTCGGGTACATATGGAGAACACGCTGCAACCTACTCGAAGACTCGTAGCTAGGCTTCTAGAGGCGGATGCTGCGTTTTTCCATGAGTACCATTATTTAGATCCTTTAGGCGTAGATGATTCTAACAACCCGATATTGTAATATGTTTTAGTATGTGTGTAACGCGAGAGTATTTCATTTTGCGACTTGTACGTCGAAAAAGTTTGTCCTCAGAGCGTTTTTGTGCGTTTACCGCATTTCTTCCTTCGAAAGACTCGTAAACTCGAATACGAGGAACGTTTCGTCTTTATTATACTTTGTAATGTAAGATACATGGGGTGACCCAAGAGATCCGGCCTGTGACCTGTGTTCTAGATCTAGAGGGCATTGCCCCTGGTATAACTCGTGGCTTTTACAGCCTTTATTGTTCTACTCTATTGTCTTATGATGCTTATGTCGTCGTGGCTTTCCCTTTTTCCTCTGCGCCTGTGTCTTCTCCTGATGCTCCTACTCGTGGTTTCTTCTTTTCGGGCTCCGCGACGCGTCCTTCGGGTAGCTTGACGCCCTCTGTAGTCGCGCTTTTTGCCTTTTCTGCATGGTTTGCTATGACGCCAAAATTTTGCGCCATCTTGTGGAACTCCCTGTCGCAGAGATCTGAAACTTCAAAACTTCCTTTCACTATAATTATTCCTCTTGGTCCTGGCATCTTAAGTACCAGATATGTATAGTGGGGTACTGCCATGAATCGCGAAAACGCGGGTCGTCCGAGGATCGCGTGATATTGAGATGGCCAGTCCATGACTTTGAAGTCTAGCTTTTCTCTTCTATAGATTTGTCGGTTGCCGAAGCAAACATTGAGTGCTATTCGACCCAGTGGGTAATTGGCACTTCCTGGTACGATTCCATGGAAGGAACAATCTGTTGGCTTCAGGAACTCTAGTGATATATGCATTGCTCGGAGTGTTTTCACGTATATCAAGTTAATTCCACTCCCTGCATCCATGAATATTCTGTCGACATCATACGCGCCGATTTGAGCTTTGAGTACCAAAGGCTCGTTTCCCGGCCGAGGTACTGTTATAGGGTGATCTTCTCTGTTGAACTCTATTGGTTGCTCTGACCAGTGCAGATACTCCGTTGTAGCTGGAGGTGATATGACTGCTAAGTTGACTTGTCAAGTCATGCTCTTCTCTTCTTTGTTCGACTTGGGTACAAGTTGTATCATTGATATGATGTGTCCTTTTGATGGTACATACCCTTCGTCGTCGTCCTGTCCCTGGTTTTGCTGGTCTTGTCCTTGAGGCGCTCCATTGTTTCCTTAATGCTTTGCCGGAGGGTTGTTGCTTCCTTCGAATCCTTGTCGCCTTGCTTCGATTTGCTTATTTACTGCCGCCTCTTGAAGTTTTAAGAATGTTGTGCAATCTTTCATTGCATGCCTTGATACTCGCTTCCCATCGACGAACGCTGAGTGTATATGACAAGGTCCATTGAGCATGTCTTCTGGCGAGGGGTTGTATTCTCTGGATTCTCTTACGGAAATTTTTTTATAGTCCTCTTTTCCGTAACTTCGATATCCTGAACTTCTTCGATCGCTTCCTTGGTAACTGTTATCTTTGTATCCTGCGGCGACTTGGCTATGAGGGCCATAGTTGTCGAAATTTCTGGACCGTCTTCTTTGACTTCCGTATCTATTTCTTCTATCGTCTTCTGGAGATCGTGTCCTCTTATTGTTGCATGCATCTTCTCCATCTGCAAACCTGTTTGCTGTGTCCATAAGGTCTGACACTGTTTTCAGCTTGATTCTACCCATTTCCTCGACTAGGTCTCTTCGTCTTAATCCAATGATGAACGCATCTATTGCTCTTTCGTCTGAAACTTCGACTGTTGAATTTTTAATAAGGCTCCACCTTTGGATGTATGCTCGTAATGTCTCGTCGCGTTGTTGCACACATGCTTTGACTTCTTCTATTGACGCTGGTCGTTTGTATGTCGACCTAAAGTTGCTTGTGAATTGCTTTGTGAGGTCTTCCCAGCTTCCAATAGATTCTTTCTCTAGCTTGCTCAACCATGACCTTGCTGCGCCGGTGAGGTGTAGTTGCAAACTTTGCATTGCTGTTTCCTTGGTTCCTCCTAATATTTGAACTGCTTGTAAGTAATCTACGAGCCACGATTGTGGTTCATGTGATCCGTCGTATTTTTGCTGATCATGAGGTAGCTTGAATTCCTTGGGAACTGGAGTGGTGCGAACCCTGCGGGTAAAGCATGATGCCCCTATCTCTTTTTCGTCGTCTTCATAGTCGCGTTTTTCATTTGGGGATCGTGACCTTCGGGTTCCGCCGTGCTGCTTTGGTGATGGTGATCGAGATCGGTGTTTGCTGCTTCTGCGCCGAGGACTATTGTGCCGGCGAGGTGACCTTGCTTTGTGCACTTCCTTGTGATGACATGCTTCTTCTCCTTTTGCTGATAGCTTGTGGCCCACCATGTTGAGTCTGTTCAGTGCTGCTCTATGCATATGTTCTCTAGGATCTCCTGGACTTGGTCGAGTTGTAAGTAGATATGTTTGTGCTGCCACTAGTGCTGCTTCAGGAGTTTTTGGTAGGATATTTCCCTGCTCGTCGACCGATAGGAAGGACGAGTCGAGGTTTTTGGAAATACTTTGCCTGTCGGAGTACTCGAGGTTGTCGTACCTTGAACCGTGTCGACGATTTTTCCTTGCGTTGCTGTATGATGCGTCGCTTCATGCTTTTCGAGCAGCTTCGCTAGCTGCAATGGCTGAATCTTTCCTTCTTTGTATCTCTGTTTTCTCCTTTGCTAATTGCTTGGCCTGCTGCCTTAGGGCGTAGTGATACCCCAAAAGCAGGTTTTTGCAGGAATTTGATGGTATTGGCGTGCCGTGTTCTACGGCTTCTCTTATTATCCTCCATTCGTCGACTGATAGTCGAATTTTCTCCCTGGTTGTGAGGGATTCCGGTGTTTGCCCTTCTGCTAGGTGATTTGCTCCTCTGTCAATATTTGCTGGGTTTAATACTGGATTGTCGTTTTCGTCGAATTCTTCTGAGTTATCTCCTATAATAGCGAACACCTGGCACTGTTTGCCGGTGTTGCCCTTGAAGCTTGAGAAGATCGAGTTGCTATCCTCAGAAAGCTCTAATCCTGTCTTCCATGTATCTGTTGATTTGTCTGAAATATCGTCGAGGCAGATCGTGAGATCTTCGAGTTGGACTTCCACGTCAAAATTTTCCTTTTCTTCGCTGTCCTCTGCGATCTTCTCTTTTTGTACTTCCTCTGGGCTGACCGGCGAGTTTACCTCGCTGGAGGAGCCTTCAGAATATTCCATCATTGCTGTTGTTTTGGGCTCACTTGCCGACGGATCTTGTTTCGTCGGATCTGAGAGGCGAGATGAACCCGACGGTCCGATGAGGATGTTTAAGCTTCCGATTGTCAACTCCATCTCGTCGATTTCTGTACTGCTGTTGGCTAAAAGCGAAAAAGCCGTCGAATTCATGATTCCAACGCCCAAGATCCCCACGGTCGGCGCCAATTGACGAGGGTTAACTCGACAAATGTCCTAGATGATGGACTTAGGATCGGGGAGATAGGGCGTCGGATGAACTCGAAGGTAAAGTTTAATCGAAATAGGTGTATGTCGAAAGTAAACTTGGGTGTTCAACCTGGCTTGCTTTCAATCTGCCCCACACCGTCGCCTCCTGGCCCCTATATATAGATGGCCAGGTCTCGAGGATCGGGTAGGGTCCGATACAGATTACAATATCGATATACGGTAAAGACTCGTATTCGACTAGTATTACAATAGGGCCTAGCTATACGGGCCTTAGGGGTACTCAACTAACGGGCTCTATTAACTATACCCTTGTCACTTATTTAGGAGCGGTTGCGGCGAAGAACCCAAATAGAGAATGGAAACATCCGATGACGATCCACCAAAAGCGTATATAGATTTATTCATAATGCTACCATCTATGTTGTGCCTATCGCCTCTTCCTCCCATCCGTAGATACAGGGGCGGCGACTCCTCCCTCCCATCTCCACCAGCCAAGGAGCTAGTCTCTCTTTCTCCCCTTGCCGCTCTGACGGCAGGAGAGATGGGGGACCTCGTTCTCCTGTTCTATAGGTAGGGTTAGAACTTGTTTGCTGTGGTGCATCGCTGGGATAGTGGGAGCATCGTCTTGGCAAATAATTCTACCTCAACTTCACTCCCACACCAGCGGTGACCTTCACGGTGGCATCTCGGAGTTGATGGCAATGTGTGCTTGTCGATCTCTTCGATCGGCAACTTGGTCTTCTCGCCGTTCTTTAGATCTGGCAAACTCTGTTCTCGGCGTGTCATTGGTGTTTGTCGTTATCCAATGCGGTGCTGAGGGCCGAGGCGACGTGGATGCTCAGGAGCGAGGATGTTGCTTCAGAGGTGGTGGATCTGTCATTTCCCCCGATTTTATCGATAGGATGCGGCGGATCTTGGTCCAAGATAGCACGAGGACGTCCCCCAGTCGACTTACCATAACGACATGTGCCTCGCTGCTTGCAGCCGGCCTATTCATCGAGTCACAAAACCTCGTTGACGATGGTGCTTCTTTGAATCTGGCAATGGTGGACGCCTGACTTCTCTTCCAACGTCCGTCTAGGCGGCGTTGGAATTTGGCGGCAACCGTTAGTTTTGGCGAATGCAGGAAACCCTAAGGATGGTTCTAAATTTTATATCCTTTAGGATGCTATCCGCAAAGTTTCCAAGACAACTCTCTTTTCCTAGTGTGTCTTTTAGTTACATGTTTATGTGTTTATATAACTTGACTTTTAATTAATAAAATACGTGATTGCTCTTAAAAAATCTATGCTACGCCTTATCTTGTGGTTTATTGGCAGCTGGCCGGTGGACTTAACCCAGATGTATCTTATATTGATCATCATAATTTTGGCTCAACATGGTGGTCTAACTTGTTGCTCTTTCTCACGTCCTTGTGAAGTCGCTGCTACGTGACCAATGATAATGCAGCTTTTTAACAGTTTCTCGTCACAAAGTTGTGATTTAAGTGCACTGTAACAACTAATTTACACAAAAATATACGATCGTTACGCTGTTGTTTCACTCTAGGCACCAGCTGTAAAAGGCCACCGGCCGAATACATCCCATAAACACGCCACGTGGCCTAGAGTACCAACACGAAGTCAATCTGATCTAAACGCATGCACCACATTGAGAGACACGTGGATCAACAAAGCGACTTTATTTGATTCATCAATACTTATTGGAGAAGATATCGTCATGTGATTTTTGTTATAAAAGTCTAAAGTTAATGTTCCAAGATAATTACTACTCCTACTACATGGTATAAAATAAATTTTCATTTATGGCCCCGTAGCAACACACGGGTTCTATGCTAGTTGATTAAAAGAAGGATACAGAGACCAGAAAGGACACGTTTCGGGCCAGATTACTTAAATCACCCGACATCATTCCGAGTTCACGATGCTTTGTATGGATCAACACCCATATCAGTTTTAGCTACCACGATCTGTAGGTTGTCCACCACAGAGTTTCCCAGATCTTGATTAGTCCAGCTTTCCGACACCGGCCGAAACACGCAAAATAGGATGTGCATCATCGAGCGACAGATCGACCACAAGCCCTCTGAGTTTATGACAAAGTCGACGACGAGCCAACCTGTCGATGGCGCCACGTCGCTGAAAGGCCATGTGGTAGTTTGGATCGATGGATGCTCCAGACGGCAGAAGTACAAGGATGAAAGCACAGCATGGGATCGACGGTGGTTTCAGTGGCGCATGTATCCAATGAACGACAAAAAATCGTCGCCGTACAGCGAGCTGAACGCATATATAGACGCAGTACGCCGGTGACGAAGTCCAGCAGCCTGACTTCGCGCGGAGCGGGCTGCCGCCCGAGAAGAACTTCCGGCAGCCTAGAACTTCCGGAAGATAGTGAGGAAAACAAGATTGATGCAGCTCTGGCCGACGTTGATGTAGGGTCGACGCCGCAAGTGAGGAAAACAAGATTGATGCGACAGGCGATTTGACCAAAGTTAGCTCATACAGGAGCCTGGATGCATCGTATGGACTAAATTTCTGAGTACGAACTAAGATGTCAGCCCATCTGATAATTAAGGAAGACAGAAGTACATGAGCAAGCGGCCGACGAAAAAAAAATCACATGACATGGCGCAAAAACTTCAAGACGCATCAGCTGTATATACCAAGTATTATACCTGCAGGCCTGTTGTTTCCTAAGCTTTGTTGGCTATTTTTTCATCAATCACAGCCTGCCGAAAAGGATAGGAGATAATGTACTACTTCTGCCTTTTTTATGCTCATATTTAAACAAGACAAGCTTTGTGGACAAAAAATCACATGAGTAAATTGTTGGAAAAATCAGCAATTTACGAGAGGATTTAATCCATGAAAACAGTGAACAAAATATGGCAGAAAACATGGAAATCAAACTAACCATGTTTACAAGTGAACGGTATGAACAAAGCATATCTAGTATATCTAAATCGCTTGCTAGTCCGAGAAACTATAGCACAAAGGCGAAGATCAGGAAGACATACGATGTTGGAGCCGATGCGGAAGCAGAACCGCCGTTGGTGTTGTCGTCGGTGAGAGACATGTCGCCGAAGAGGTTGTCGATGTCGGGGAAGAAGTCCTCGTTGGGGAAGACGTCGTCCTTGTGGGCGTCCGTGATGAAGAAACCTTAAGTAGTCGCGCAGAGCGCTTCCCAAAAACCTTATCGCCTCTCTCCCGTACAGGATCGCAAGAGACGGGGTTCCGGAGGCCTACTGTCCCAGCTCGCGGTGCACGCCGTAAGACGGGATGGGGAAGACGGACGAGGCAGCGCAGTGCTCAGGAACAAGGAGGCAGTGGAGGCTATGTGTTGTATATTCGCAGAGAGGAGCGACCTCTCTTTTATAGCCACAGAGGAAGGCGAACAGGCAACGCGGGAGGCGAAACAAACAGCCAGAAGATGAACCGAACAGTCTCGTATTCATTTTCCACTCAGGCAAATCGTTTTAGCTTCCACGTGACTGTTCAGTTCCGTAGTCCAGTCATGCGTGACAAACAGAAAGGCTCGGCACCGAGGCACATTCCGCAAACCGCAGCGCGTGCGTCGTGATGAGGCGTGGCAAGGCGGGCGGCGGAGGAGGAGGAGCGCGCGTGAGAGAGCCTTCTTCTCACACACTCTTACCACAAGGGGGAGAGCTCACCTTATATGTTGGGCCAACTCCTTCTAAACTAGCAAGGTGGGATTAAACATTTGTCCCACCCCTTGTCATGCATGAATGGGCCACATGGGCCTCTAGGATTTAGAAATTATTAGATTTACTATTTATAGGCTGGGCCATAAAGGGCCAAAATTCTAACAATCCCCCACCAGATCCTAGAGGCACATAAAGTTGCCTTAGGTTCTAAAACATTGTTTATATACCGGTGCTGCAGTGGAGACTGTTAAGTTGAACTTCCACCTAGATCTTTATGCTACGCTGGACTGCTACTTGAACAGTGGACTAAGCCTTGAACTGTAAGTTTTCTACGAATCTAGTTTCACACAAAGTCATGACCGATACTAGGCTGCCGTGGGACTTCCCCACGGTTTGGAGCTTATACGTCATACTCCGAGGCCTTTCATGAGTTTATTAAAGAGCACCCAACTCTCATAGACTGCGATGTTTAACAGTCAGACTCACATAGGTGTGTTCTTCAAAAGATGTTCTGCAGGACAACATCTCTGCTTAAGTAAGCCACTTAGAACACATTAAGATAATATTAGCTTGCCTTGCAGATGAGGAGAGTACTGCATCTTCACGGAGTGGTATTATACAAAATAGGGATACTCTCCTCTCAATTGACCAACAGCTTGTCTCCCAGTTCTAATTCACGGGATCTCCGATCACATAGAGTGGGTTACCACTGTGGACAACTCATATTGTGGGTCTCATACCCATCTCCTTCGATGCATAATCTATCACGTTTCGTGATAGACCCTTTGTGAAGGGATCTGCCAAATTCTTAGATGTGTGGATATAATCCAGCGCAATAACTCCAGAGTTTCTCATTTTTCTAACAGATTTTAATCTCCTCTTCACATGCCTTGATGACTTTATGTTATCCTTAGAACTGTTTACTTTGATGATCACAGTTTGATTATCACAGTTCATAGGAATTGCGGGTATTGGTTTTTCAACCACAGGCAAGTCCATCAAGAGCTCACGAAGCCACTCTGCTTCAACAGTGGCTGTGTCTAATGCTGTGAGTTCTGCTTCCATAGTTGACCTCGTTAAGATGGTCTGCTTGCAGGACTTCCAAGAAACAGCGCCACCACCAAGTGTAAACACATAACCACTCGTGGCCTTTGTCTCATCAGCATGAGAAATCCAATTTGAGTCACTGTACCCTTGGGTACCCAGAGTAGTGAATTCCATAGGTCGCAGTGCCTTTCAAATAGCGCAAAACCCTTTCAAGGGCCTGCCAATGAACATCTCCAGGATTTCACACAAATCGACTCAATTTGCTTACAGCAAAGGAGATATGAGGCCTCGTAGCGCTGGCTAAATACATAAGCGAGCCAATAATCTGAGAGTATCTCAGCTGATCCTTAGCATCCTTAGGATCTCCCTGATTCTTTCGAACCAACATGCTAGGATCATATGGTGTAGGAGAAGATTTGCAGTCGCTATACCCAAAACAACTCAGGATCTTTTCCACATAGTGAGATTGAAGCAGTGTTATCCCACCATCATCATCTTTCAGTAGCTTGATGTTCAAGATCACATCAGCCACTCCTAGATCTTTCATCTCGAAACATCGAGATAGAAAGTCTTTGACCTCCTTGATGACTTCAAGATTGGTTCCAAATATCAGGATATCATCAATATACAGACATAGGATGACTCCCTCGCCCCCACCATGGCGATAGTACACACATTTATCAGCCTCGTTTACAACAAAGCCTACAGCAGTTAACGTTCTCTCAAACTTTTCTTGCCACTACTTAGGTGCTTGCTTGAGACCATACAAAGACTTCAGCAACTTGCACACCTTTCCTCCTTGACCATCTACCACAAATCCATCCGGCTGATCCATATAGATTTCCTCATCTAACTCTCCATTTAGGAAAGTCGTCTTAACATCCATTTGATGAACGAGAAGACCATGTGAGGCAGCCAAGGAAAGTAGTACTCGAATTATGGTCAATCTAGCCACATGTGAGTAAGTATCGAAGAAGTCTTCGCCTTCTTTCTGGGTATAACACTTAGCAACAAGGCGTGCCTTGTACTTTTCAATGGTACCATCGGGTCTAAGCTTCTTCTTGAACACCCATTTACACCCTACAGGTTTACACCCATAAGGACGATCGACAATCTCCCAAGTTCCATTAGCCAAGATGGAATCCATCTCACTACGGACAGCTTCCTTCCAGTAGTCAGCATCTGAAGATGCATAGGCCTCTGAAATGGAACTAGGAGCGTCATCCACAAGATACACGATAAAATCATCACCAAAGGACTTTGCAGTCCTCTGTCTTTTGCTCCTTTTAGGAGTCTCATCGTCATTCTCCACAGGATTTTCAAAGTGTTCTATCGGAACGGTGGGTTCAGGAATTTTAACTAATTCCTATCTAGATGAACTAGGCATCTCCTGATTCGATGAGTTAGGCATATCTTTCATAGGAAAGATATCCTCAAAGAAAGTCGCATCATTCGACTCCATGATCGTACCAACAAGCATATCGGGTACCTCAGATTTTACTATCAGGAATCAGTACCCAATGCTATGGAAAGCATAACCTAGGAAAACACAATCAACAGTCTTTGGTCCAAGATTCCGCTTCTTGGGAATTGGCACATTGACTTTGGCCAAACAACCCCAAGTCCGTAAGTAAGAGAGTTTTAACCTTTTCTTCTCCCATTCCTCGAATGGAGTAATTTCTTTGTTCTTTGTGGGAACTCGGTTAGGACATGACAAGCTGTCAATATAGCTTCCCCCCACCATGCCTGAGAAAGACCCGACATATCTAACATGGCGTTAACCAAATCAGTTAGAGTGTGGTTCTTTCTTTCGGCCACCCCGTTTGACTGAGGTGAGTAGGGAAGCGTCCTCTCATGGATTATACCATGTTCCGCACAAAAAGAATCAAACTCGTTAGAAAAATACTATCCACCATGATCAGACCTAAGATGTTTGATCTTTCGATCAAGTTGGTTTTCTGCTTCAGCTTTATAGATTTTAAAGAAGTTCAGAGCCTTATATTTTGATTTTAGAAGATACACATAGCAGTATCTAGTGGAGTCATCAATCAGAGTCATGAAGTATCTCTTTCCACCTTTTGTCAAAACACCATTCATCTCACAAAGATCTGAATGTATAAGCTCTAGCGGTGCCAAATCTCTTGCCTCTGCAGTCGTATGAGACTTGCGAGGTTGCTTAGCTTGCACACGCACTTGGCACTTGGAGCCTTTCACAGTAGTGAATTCAGGGATTAAATTCATTTTAGCTAGCCGCGTCATACAACCAAAATTAACGTGACAAAGTCGTGAATGCCAAACATTTTATAAACTATTGTTGCAAACATGGTTAACACCTTTATTACAAACGTCTGACAAAGATAGGCGGAACAAACCCCCGCACTCATAGCATTTACCAACAAAGTTTCCAAACTTGGATATTACAAATTTATTGGACTAAAAAACTATCTTGTAGCCATCCCGACATAGAAGAGATCCGCTAACAAGATTCTTATTGATTGAGGAAACATGATGCACGTTCTTCAGCCGCACGGTCTTTCCCAAAGTGAACTTCAGATTGACCGTACCAACACCACGAACAGTAGCATGAGAGCCGTTTCCCATCAATACGGTGGAAGTCCCTGAGACCTGATAAGAGGAAAATATGGAAATATCAGAACGAACGTGTACATTAGCGCCGGTGTCAATCCACCAATTAGGAGACTGACAAACTGAAAGGATAGTAGGAAGTATACCATACCCAGAGTCCTTCATCTCAGCATCACCAATGACAATATTTGCGGTCTTGCCGCTCTTCCCATGACGCTTGTCAAAGCGGTTTGGGCAACTAGGTGCCCAGTGTCCAGGTTCGCCACATACATGGCGTGCTCCTTTCCTCTTATCGGTCTTCTTCTTGAAGTTGGTAGACTGTGATGGTTTGTTCTTCCCATCAAACTTTCCTTTGCCATCAGATTTGTTCTTGTTCTTGGACTTGTGAGATTGGAAGTTTTTGTTCTGTACCACATTGGC
The DNA here is from genome assembly GCA_007115705.1 of Dactylis glomerata. NCBI lineage: Eukaryota > Viridiplantae > Streptophyta > Magnoliopsida > Poales > Poaceae > Dactylis > Dactylis glomerata. The sequence continues at coordinate 1,949,927 of QXEO01000480.1, read as the reverse complement.
ACTAGAACCTCCCTCGGCACCTCGAGCACGTGTGTCTTTTGCTCTCACCTTCTCTTCCACATCAAGAGATCCAATAAGATCAATGACAGAAAACTCTTGTCTCTTGTGCTTCAGAGAAGTAGCAAAATTCCTCCACGAGGGAGGAAGCTTGGCAATGATGCCTCCGGCAATGAACTTGTCCGGTAACACACACGTGAACTGCTCGAGTTCTTTAGCAATGGACTGTATCTCATGAGCCTGCTCAACAATGCCGTGCTCATCAGTCATCTTGTAGTCAAAGAATTGCTCCATGACATACAATTCACTGCCTGCGTCCGAGACCCCAAACTTGGCCTCGAGCGCATCCCACATGTCCTTGCCCGTAGTGAGGGACAGGTATGAGTCAACAATGTTCTCGCCAAGAACGCTAATAACAGCACCTCTCATGAGGTTGTCGGCTTCCTCAAAAGCTTTCTCCTCAATAGGAGTAAGCTCTCTCTGAGGCTTGCCCTTAGATGCATCAAAGCATCTCATGGTGGTGAGCCATATGACGGTTCTTGCACGCCATCTCCTGTAGTTGACGCCCTCGAAGACCAGGGGCTTCAGAGACACGGCATAGCCAACAGGGGAAAATTGCCTATGAAAAGCATAAGGTTTTTGGATTGTTGGAAAAATCAGCAATTTATGGGAGGATTTAATCCACGAAAACAGTGAACAAAATATGGCAGAAAACATGGAAATCAAACTAACCATGTTTACAAGTGAACGGTATGAACAAAGCATATCTAGCATATCTAAATCGATTGCTAGTCCGAGAAACTATAGCACAAAGGCGAAGATCAGGAAGACATACGGTGTTGGAGCCGGTACGGAAGCAGAACCGCCGTTGGTGTTGTCGTCGGTGAGAGACATGTCGCCGAAGAGGTTGTCGATGTCGGGGAAGAAGTCCTCGTTGGGGAAGACGTCATCCTCGTGGGCGTCCGTGATGAAGAAACCTTCAGTAGTCGCGCAGAGCGCTCCCCAAAAACCTTATCGCCTCTCTCCCGTACAGGATCGCAAGAGACGGGGTTCCGGAGGCCTACTGTCCCGGCTCGCGGTGCACGCCGCAAGACGGGATGGGGAAGATGGTCGAGGCAGCGCAGTGCTCAGGAACAAGGAGGCAGTGGAGGCTGTGTGTTGTATATTCGCAGAGAGGAGCGACCTCTCTTTTATAGCCACAGAGGAAGGCGAACAGGCAACGCGGGAGGCGAAACGAACAACCAGAAGACGAACCGAACAGTCTCGTATTCATTTTCCACTCAGGCAAATCGTTTCAGCTTCCACGTGACCGTTCAGTTCTGTAGTCCAGTCATGCGTGACAAAAAGAAAGGCTCGGCACATTCCGCAAACCGCGGCGCACGCGTCGAGGCGAGGCGAGGCGTGGCAAGGCGGGCGGCGGAGGAGGAGCGCGCGTGAGAGAGCCTTCTTCTCACACACTCTTACCATAAGGGGGAGAGCTCACCTTATATGTTGGTCCAACTCCTTCTAAACTAGCAAGGTGGGACTAAACATTTATCCCACCCCTTGTCATGCATGAATGGGCCACATGGGCCTCTAGGATTTAGGAATTATTGGATTTACTATTTATAGACTGGCCCATAAAGGACCAAAATTCCAACATAAATATCATTAGAGCAATGCAATATATCCATGCTTTTATAAATATAGGTTAAAATAAAGGTGTATTAAACTTTTCTAATATTTTAATGACAAGGCTGTTATAGAATATATTTGTTAAAAAATTCTGAAAGATATTACTTGAAGGATAGACAAGGAGTGCTGAGAATGAGAATGGACGTAAGAGATTTCAGTGCATACAGCTTTCAATCATCACACACCTAATAAGAAAAAATTATAGAAATCCAATCAAGTTACCGCAACACTTGGCTGGAGTCTACTATAATATTTGAACTCATACTTATAAAAGTTTGCAATAAATCAGAAAAAGGACCACATGTATTGGCTTGATATAGAAAAGAAATCATGGAAGTTGTGAAATCAAACTTTTTAACGTTTTCACTAATATCGTAATGATTCCACAAGTAAACTTAGTATAGTTTTTGAATGTCGTCTCTATCTAAGCATATTAGTATGTTTATACCTTGAAAAAAAGAAAATAACAAATAAACAAAAATCTAGCCGCGCAAATGCGTGGGTCAACCTGCTAGTTTAGGTTGATGCACAACACACTACTTCAAACACTACAGAAAATGATGACAATGAGTGGCTCAGAAACTCATGCCAGCAGTGCTGATTATGAGGAAGATCATGCTGGCACTGATTCCGCGGCTGAATCTACCGGCCCTGATCCCGATGTGGATCCGGCGGGGTCCCCGCCACGTCGCCCGAGCCGTCGCCCGCCATGTCGCCCGCGCCGTCGCCCTTCCCGCGCACATCGGGCCCCTCGCGCCGGTCTCACTCAGCGTCCCCCGAGCGGACGTCGCCGCACTCTATGTCCTTTGATGCTTCTCCGCCACCATTTCCTAGTCAGGAGAATGAGGAGAACGTGGTGCATACTCCCTCGCCACCGCCTCCGCCACTGCCTTCGCCACCACTTGTGGTGTCTCGGACACGACTCCAACACGGTATAAAAAAACCAAAAACATATATTGATGGAATTATTAGCTATTGTTTGTTTACTACAACAGGTGAACCAAGTACACTTGGTGAAGCTCTTGATGATGTTCGTTGGCGTGAGGCTATGAATGATGAGTATCAGGCCTTGATGGACAATAAAACTTGGCACCTTGTCCCGCCAAGATCTGCGCGCAACATAATTGACTGCAAGTGGGTTTACCGCATCAAGAAAAATGCTGATGGTACCATAGACAAGTACAAAGCATGTTTAGGTGCAAAAGGTTTTAAACAGCGGTATGGTATTGACTATGAGGAAACCTTCAGCCCAGTGGTAAAGTCAGCAACTATAAGACTTGTTCTCACTATTGCTGTTTCCCGTGGCTAGAGTTTGCGGCAGCTAGATGTCAAGAACGTGTTTCTTCATGGCATTCTGGAAGAGGAGGTCTATGTGAAACAGCCTCCAGGTTTGGAAGATCCTTATACTCCGCATTTTATATGCAAACTTGATAAGGCTCTTTATGGTCTGAAACAAGCTCCTCGTGCATGGTTTGCTTGGCTAAGTATTAAGTTGACTGCGCTTGGGTTTATTCCCTCCAATGCTGATACCTCACTTTTTCTCTATGATAAGCCTGGCGTTACTGTATATGTGCTAATATACGTGGATGATATTATAGTGACCAGTTCATCAGATGATGATATTACTACTCTTCATCATGATCTTCGAGAATATTTTGCTCTCAAGGATTTGGGTCCTCTTCATTACTTCTTAGGTATTGAGGTAAAGCAAGTTCACAATGGTTTATGTCTTACCTAGGAAAAGTATGCAGCCGACATTCTTGAAAAGATTGGTATGACAAAGTGTACATCAGCGCCCACTGCTCTATCCTCTAGTGAAGCGCTATCTTTGGTTGATGGTTCACTGCTTGGTCCTGAGGATAGCACATATTACAGAAGCATTGTTGGAGGTCTTCAATACTTAACTCTCACAAGACCTGATAAATCGTTTTCAGTCAACAAAGTTTGTCAGTTTCTACATGCTCCTACAACCACTCATTGGTCAGCTGTAAAACGCATACTCCCATACATAAAGGGGACATTGCAAGTTGGTCTCACGTTTAAACGTTCATCCTCACAGTTACTTAGTACTTTTTCTGATGCAGACTGGGCTGACTGCCCAGATGATAGAAAGTCTACAGGAGGCTATGCTGTTTTCTTTCGTCCAAATTTGGTCTCATGGAGTGCAAAGAAATAGCACACTCTGTCCAGATCGAGTACTGAGGCAGAATACAAAGCTTTGGCTGATGCCACTACTGAATTGATATGGACAGAAGCATTGCTTCGGGAGCTTAGAGTTACATTGAAGCAAAAACCATGCTTATGGTGTGATAATTTAGGTGCTACCTATTTGTCAGCTAATCATATTTTTTATGCCAGGACTAAACACATTAAGATAGACTTTCACTTTGTTCGTCAACATGTTGCAAACAAACTGCTTGTTATCAGGTTCATCTCCAGCAAAAATCAAGTTGCAGATGGATTTATAAAAGCTCTTCCTGTTAAGAACTTAGTTACTTTCAAGCGTAATCTAAACCTTCCGAAGTTTAGATTAAGGGAGAGTGTTAAACAATATAATATGTACTATACGACATGGAGTAGTACTCCACCTGTATACATACACATATGTACTTGCCACCGTAGGAGCTTTTCCTATGCCTATATAACATGCAACATGAAACCCTAACAGGTACTCATTTCCGCCCAAACTTCCACAGCCTCTAGGTAATCCCACTCTAATCTATCGTAAGCCTCCCTCATATCGAGCTTCAACGCACATAATCTATTTTTCTTTGCTCGGTTCCGCTTCATAAAGTTTAGGCATTCATATCTAAGGTTTTTCTCATATCGTAAAAAAAGAAGTTTTTCTCACGGCTTAAGTACAACATGTGCTGGGCCCTGCCAACATGGGCTTGGCCATCAATTGACAGTTCTCCAACATAGGCAGGGCCGGGCTGGCAAAGGACTATGTGTATTCTACCCATAGCCTAGATAGACTACATGGTTGGTATTCTCCAAAAAAAAAAAAACTACATGGTTGGTCTAAACAAAGACTGCGCATTGTACTCTTTTTTTCAGGACCAGTGCGAGACAGCGTACTCGAAATCTCGAAGATGGCATATGTACTGAAATCTCGAAGATGACAGTAACTACTTGCTGATAAGACGAGTACAATGGAGAAGCCGAGATTGCTGGTCAGAATGTAAAACTACCGAAATCTCAAAAAATCTACACCATATAGAAAATTAAGCAGTAAAGGCCGATCCAAGCAAAATATTATGAAGATGGCATATATCAGGTTCGACATTTAACAACACATCTATAAATATAAGTTTAAGCACAATCAACTTGGGACGGTGGGCGCAACATCAGAATGCCACAAACATAAGATGATACGACATCTCTAAAAGAGAAAATAAATTATCACAATCAGTAGGAGCGCAAGTACTATCGGCATGGCTACGGCGAGGCCGCCAAACAAGCCGGCAGCCGCGGCTGGGCCAGCAGCTCCGAGGATGAAAAAATACAGCCACGGGAGCGCCTCGAACAGGAAGCGCGGAATCATCAGGCCACCGGTACCGGGCCCGACCATCAGCACGGCCACGGCGGCCGCGCCAGCCGCGGCAGTCGGGAAGAAACACATAGTAAGAAGATAGACCACGGCGCCGACCACCGCAGCGATCAGGAGAGCGACAGCGACCCGCAGGATCCATCTACGCGCCACCTTGCTTTCGAAGAGGCGCTTGAAGAATTTGAGCACCCTCCGAGTGGCGGCGGCGGCCGCGCGCTTCACGGCGTCGTAGGCGGTGGCGGCGGCCGAGGAAACTCTGTCCACGGCTCTGGTTACGGCCTGGGAGACCGAGTCCGCGGCAGCGCTAGTGGCCTCGGCTGCACGGTGGATGAACCCGGCCGTGGCTGAACCGACATTAGTGGCCGCGGTGCGGACCCAAGACATGAAACCCATCGCTCCCAGCTCCGGCTTGCTTTCTGGAGGAGTATACCTGAGATTTGTGGAGGCGTGGTGTGATGATATGGTGAAGACGAACAGTATACCAGGGTATATATAGCGATGGAAGGAGAAGAGGCACCAGCAGTAAATTTAGGCGGCCGCATGCGCACGACGGAGAGTTACTGCGCGCGTGGCGCACATCTGTTGCAACCTCCGATGCCCATCGGGGAGGTGAAATGGATGCACGCGCGGGCGTCGCCAGCGTGCAGGACGATTTGGTTGGCCCTCCTAGCTGCAAATTTGCGACTGTTCGTGCAGCGCGAGGAGGTACTGCCAGTCAACGCGTTTTCAATTTCTTGGGAGTATTATTCACTGGGTGCATAAAACAGGGAACGTGAACGTGAATGAATGAGTAGCGGACAAGTTGGCAAGGGAATCTATTGGGAAAGAGTAAAGTCTGAAAAAAACTTTGAACTCGTAGGGCAGTGTTCACAACAAACCCTGAACTCCCAATCCCGGAAATCAGCACCCTCAACTCATCAATCCCAGTCGTTTCTTGCATGATGCTCGGTTGAGACAGGGTTCGCTAAACTGGCCATGGTCAATGCTAGGATCGTTGACTTTTCCTGTTGATGAGCTTCGTGTCCGCGTCTCTAAGAGCATCTCTAGTGGCTTGTCTAAAGGATAGTCTAAGCCAAATTTAGACCACCGATAGCTAAAAAATGTCTCTAGTGGCTAGTGTATCCGGTAGTCTAAAATTTAGAAATCCTCTAAACTAGCTACGCATTGTCCATATTTGGAGGACCAAATGACGACGTCTAAACGAAAATCTGCTCGCCCGCGGGCTCACTCCCGCGCCAATCCGGAGCAGTTCGAGACGAGGAGGACGCCCGCGCCACTGCCCCGAGCTCACCGTCGCCAACATATGCCTCGGTTTTTTATTTATTTAGAGAGAGATTGTGAGGGAGAGGAATGGGTAGGGGTGAGATCGACGCTGGAAATACAGATCGATCCAGGGCTCTAGGAGCGCCCACCTTGCCTGGATGCACCGGATGCGGAGCGCCGCCCCGTCGGTCTCCTTGCACACGGAGGTAGGAGCGCGTGGGAGGCGGGTCGCCTCGAACACAAAGGGACTTGATCTCATGGTGGTGCCTGGGACAAGGAGGCGTGGATTTCTAGCAAAGTTTAATTTCAGTTTGGTCGGATTCAAGTCACGTTGGTTCGATCTACAAACATGTTTTTTTTAATCTGTTGCTGCTAGTATGTCAGTACCAAAGATAGTTGCTGCTAGTTCTGTATATACGGAATATAGTTTGGTTGTTGTCAATATAGAAATTTAACTAGACAATATCTCCTTTGTATGTGTGTTCTGCAGATGCACAACTCAAATAAGAATATGGTAGTTACAAAATACTATAAAAGTATAGAAGAGAGAATATAAACCACATGTAGATAGACAATCTACTGAAAACTAAGGTTGTCTAAAAAGGAATCTTTTTGCACCATTGTCTATATGGAGATATAGACTACCAAATTTAGACAAGCCACTGGAGATGACGACGGAAGAGCAGGCGGCGGCTATCGGCACCGCGGCAACAGAGCGTTGACCCTTGCGGCAAAGGCGGCGTTAGAGCTAGTCCTGCTAGCCGTGGAACTGGAGGCCTTCCCGCTGTCCCTCCTACCGCTTCCCTGCCTCTGCACCATGGCGCAGTAGCAACATCAGCGGCACCCGTGCAACTGCGCTCGCCGATCGAGCTCTTCCTTTCCCAAGTACTCCACCTCTTCTTCTATGACTTCAAGGTTTTTTTCAGACTTTACTCTTATAACACATGCATTCTTTTAATTCCTACTGAGGTAACCGTGGAATTGGTAAACACCATAGCAAATCATGAATCATGTCACAATTCACTAATACTACCTAGTTACTCCATCTAATACACACCATCCCCCTCTCACGCTCTTGCATACAAGTTGAATTAGAAGTAATAAAGAACGGGGTAACAATATGCATCTACTCATATATCAAGAATATAATAACATATCAAATCTCATAGAATATCCAAAAAATAAGGATCCACCACATAGAAATTACATAATATGTGCCATAATCATGTTAGGCAACTCATATGGCATCTAAATAATCATAGCATAAGAGAGAAATAGAATAAGCTACTGCCACAAACTCATAGTCCAAAGGTGGATCACTCCCTCTTCATGATGGTGGTGATGTCGGAGAAGTTGTAGAAGCGATCGAGGGCGACTCCGGCAATGTTTTCCCCTCCAATTTTTGCTAGAACAACCTCTATTTCTCTGTTTCATGTTTCTCTGCCGCCCCCTCAAGGGAATGCCTCAGGGGGTCTTTATATAGTCGTTTTTAGGTCAGGTTGAGCAATCTGGGACGAAGATGGACGGCATCGGAGGTCCGAGGCTCAAACGAGCCTGGATGGCGCGACTTAACCAGGGACCCTCACCGTTAGTTCTCTTTTGGGTCTTGTGGCCTCCCTCGTTGACTTCTTGTGCTCTAGAAGGTTCTCATAATAAAATATTAACGCCCAAAAAATCCCAGGTCAAATTGAGTTCAGGAAGATCACTGAAACGTCAAAATACAAAAAATAGGGTTTTCTTGTCCTGCAGAGTTGTAACCAAAATAAGTGGGACCGATGGAAAATCCCCATAAATCAATGAACACGTGATTATAACAACTAATAACATCTTAAAATTTTGGAATATGCATCAATAAACTACAAATTTCGTGCATAAATTTTGCATGCATCAAGCTATCACTGTCAGATGGACACCTTAAAGATGTGGCACCACACCTTTTTGCTCTGATCCCGAGAAGACTTTATAGATCGTGTTTGGTCAAGGATTGCATCGACAGAGGGTGGTTGGACGATATTCCCACCAACCTCTATGCTCTTGCCATTGAGGAACTTCTGGCGGTCGCTGACCATGTGGAGGGGCTCACTACCACTATGGGAGTGTGGCAATGGTAGGGGCCTTGCAGGTCTAGAAGTCTCGTGCCCTGGCCAAGTACAGATTCTTCCTTTGCTGCGTGACCATTGTTGGACGACGGACGGACTTGAGAGACATGGACTCCCACGCCCACAGGCGTGCCCCATTTGCGATCAAGTGCAGGAATCCATCGCCCATTGATACGTCTTAAACGTATCTATAATTTTTGATGCTCCATGCTTGTTTATGCACCATTTGCTTTGTGTTTTGTTTACACTTCGTGGCGTTTTTATGCATTTTCCAGAACTAACCTATTAAGAAGATACCATAGTGCCAGTTCCCTGTTTTCTGCTATTTTTATGTTTCAGAAAAAGTTACACAGGAAATATTATCGGAATTGGACGAAACAAAAGCTGAAGTCCCTAATTACCTAACACGAAGACGGAGTCCAAAGGAGAGTAGGACATGGACCAGGGGCTAGCCACACCCTAGGGTGGCGTGGCCTAGGCCTAGCCCACGCCACCAGGGGGTGTGACCGCCTGGTCCACCCCTGAAATCACTCTTCCGCCTATATATTCTCCTCGTCGAGAAAACCCTAGGGGCCCAAACTCTTTTCCAAAAAACATACTGCAAGCCGCCGCCGTTGTCGACGCAAGATCGAGAGGGTCCAGAAGCTCTTCTCGGTACCCTGCCGGAGAGGGGAATCACCACCGGAGGCCTTCTTCATCACCATGCTTGCCTCCGGAGTGATGTGTGAGTAGTCTACCTTGGACTATGGGTCCATAGCAGTAGCTAGATGGATGTATTCTCCTCCATGTGCTTCATGTTTAGATCTAGTGAGCTGCCTATCATGATCAAGATCATCATTATGTAATTCTACATGTTGTGTTTGTTGGGATCCGATGAATATTGAGTACTATGTCAAGTTGATTTGTGATTTATCATCTCTATGTTGTTTATGATCTTGCATGCTCTCCGTTGCTAGTAGATATCTTAGCCGAGTAGATGCTAGTGACTCCAAGAGGGAGTATTTATGCTCGATAGTGGGTTCTGAAGGGTTCCGCAGCATAGAAAACAAAATTTTCCTATGAAGACGAACAGAAACAAGCCAAGATCTGTTCTACAAGATGCAAAACAACAAGTGGGAGAGATTAGATCTTCATACCCTTGAAGAAATCGCACAGCGGAAACGTTCAACAGAACATGGATGATGTAGTCGTACTAGCCGTCTCCTCCTCGCGATCCGATCCGATCCAACGCCGCAAGTGGCGACGCCTCGGAGTGATGCACACGTACAGCGCACCAACGACTCCGCCTTCCCGGTCCAGCGAGATATAGTGGAGTGGTAGATGGGATTGACAGCGCGATGGCGTGGTGTCTATGGTGGAGAGTATGCGCCGACAGGGCTTCGCCTGTTTGCGTGGTGGAAGAATAACGGAGAAAGGAGGCTTCATAAACCAGGCAGCGGCTCCGCGCAAATTAGGTCACCCCAAGAGACCGCCGCACCAAGTCTTTTTATAGGCATCTGATACTTGAAGCAGGGGCTAGGTCAACCGTGCATTGCGCCGCATGGCAAACCGAGCCATGCCGCGATCGATCTCATCTCGTGGGCGTGGTCGTGCGTCTGGGACGCTGGCGAGCCAACTCCAGCCGGGCTGACCTGCTGCGCCCGATCCTGGCCATGGGCAGCCGGCCCACTTGGCCCAGTGGCCCACCCGGTCACAACCGAGCGAGCCAGCCAGCTCCTCGCCCTGGCCTCCATCGAACGAGAGCGAGTGCGCCAGGGCAGCCTGGCCGCCTCGCTAGCGATGCATGCGAGCGAGCCAGGGCGCCTGGCCGCCGCTCCACCTCCCCTTTTTTTCTTCTTTTCTTTATTTATTTCTTTTAAATAAATATCATTAATATTTATTAATTCATGCAATTAATAAACATTATATTTTCCACCAGAATAATTCCATAACTCTCCGAAACACTTTCTCATATATCCTGAAACTACCCTAGCGTTGATTTGCGTTAAGTGTGTGACCCTACGGGTCCGAGAATGCGTGGACATGATCTCCATCAATAATCAATAGCGGGATCTGGAAATCCATATTGACTCCCACACACTCAACGATGATCATATCGGATGAACCATGATGTCAGGATTCAATCAATCCCGTATTTGTATTCCCTTCGTCTCGCGATATTTTACTCGCCCGAGATTCGATCGTTGGTATCGGCATACCTAGTTCAATCTCGTTCACAGCAAGTACTTTACTTGTTCCGTAATCCGATATCACTTTGTGATTAACTCCTTAACCACGTGCTTGAAAGCGGTGTTGATATCAATTACTGAGTGGGCCCGAAGTATATCTCTCCGACTCGGGAGGGACAAATTCCATCTCAATACATGCAACCCAACAAGTACTTTCCGATTACCTGAGAGACACCTTTATGATCACCCTTTCATAGGATAACGTTTGATAACCTCAAAGCTCTCTTCCGGTACTAGGGAGTTGCATTATCTCATGGTCTAAGGAACACAATACATGACATAGGAAAAAGCTTCGCAAATATGAACACAGTGACACGATCTAATTGTTGTGCTTTATTTGGATCTGTCCATCACGTCATTCTTCTAATGACATGACCTCATTATTAATCGACAACTCATGTCTATGGTTAGGAAACCTTAACCATCATTAATCAATGAGCTAGTTGAGTAGAGGCATACTAGGGACACGGTGTTGTTCATAAACCACACAAGTATTAATGTTTCTGCTTAATACAATTCTAGCATGGAGTATAAACATTATCATGAACAAGAAATATGATAATAACAATATTATTATTTCCTCTAGGACATATTTCCTTCAGTCTCCCACTTGCACTAGAGTCAATAATCTAGTCATACTTGCGCCTTTAACACCTATGGCATTCTGGTGTTATTCATACGCGTTGCACGTGGTAAACCTTATCTATGGGTCTGACACTTTCAGGTCCGTTTGTATTTGCAAATTCTTTTGCGTCAGCACGCATTATACTCATCTTCTATGAGATGGCATCGTATAAAATTGGTCTTCTGGTGAGACCTTAGTTTCTTGGCCGAGACTATGTTGCCACTATTGTCATACAATAGAACTACATAGTACTAGCACACTTGGAACTACACCTAGTTCTTTTGCTACTTCTAGAGCAACTATATACTTAGCCTTCGTTGCAGTATCCGTCACAATATTTCACATTGGAACTCATCCAAGTAATCATGGAACTTTCTACCATCTTATTATGCCACCTCAAAATAAATATCATAAAATTGAGATTAAATTTTACTGTATATGTGACAAAGCCAATGTAACACATTGCAATGAGCCATTTGTCACTTTAGCATACAGAATATATTCTTAGTTCTTCTAAAGTGTATAAGAATATCTTTACTATTGTCCAACGATCATCATATGAATGCTCGTAACCTTTTAGAGCATCGGACATATCTGGATCTACATATCATGATATACAAGATTGATAAAATCATTCTTGCGGTTTCACTCATCAAGTGTCAAAACAATTGATTCTTGCTCCAACCCTTTTCATGCAACAAGAACCGTTCTTATTGTTTCCATATTGAACAGATTCAATATTTCATCTATGTACTCTGGCAAAACTATATTAACACCTCAATCTATCTATATAGACATTGATGCTTAATATTCTAGTTTCATCTAAGTCTTTCATTAGAAATCTAATTTTAATGAAAACTTCACAAATATCAAGAAAAACACATAATTTCCAATGACCGGTATGTCATCTACATAAAGTATTGGAAATATGTCTCGGCACTCCCACTTACTTTCTTGTAATACAAGCATCTTCAAATATCTTGATGAAATTAACTCTTTAACATTTTCATCATAATGAAGATTCCAACTCCGTTATGCATACTTCTACCATTGAAGTTTGCATACATATCTAGCAACTGTTGAATCAATAAAACCCATTGGGTCGTGTCAAGTACACGTCCTTGGTGTGCATTTCGGTAGAGGAACGTTGTTTCATTTATTCAACTATCATATCTCAATATGTAATTGTTGCTAGAATAGTTCATATGACGAAGTCAGGGCCCATCACCGCTTCTTTGTATATTGTTGGTTACTATTATCTAATAATATCGTGTCCTCAAATCTTGCTATTTGATTACGACCAACTTGGTTAAATAGGAACTTTGATGTCCGTGACTACAACATATTGTAGGTGCGGAAGCCATGAATGTAGTTGCCGCTTCCAGAACAATTTCCGGAGCTGCGCTACTTTGATCACCTTGCTCAGGTTCAATAACCTCATCAAGTTCTATTTTCCTCCCACTTAAACCTTTCGTGAGAAAACTTCTTCATAAGAAATTCACTTCTTTAGCGACAATCACTATGTGTTCGGGTTCACAGTAGAAGGAATACCCATCGACATTCTTTGGGATAACCTACAAAGACTTACTAATCCTACTTTGGTTGTAAACATTTTACATATGCCGTGCATACCAAAATTTAAGAAAAGACAACTATAACTTGTACGGTGTCATTTCAGCAGATTATGATGGTGCTCTATTCAGTGAAAAGCGGTAGTCTCTAAAGCATAATCCACAAATTATATTGGCAATTTTATTTCATCATTGATCTAACCATGTCAAACAAGGTTTAATTATACCCAACGAAAACTCCATACTAGTATGGGGTTTCACGAGATGCAAGTTTGTGAAACAATTCACTTAACTCTTAGATGTTTGCTAAACTTGTAACTCAAATATTCTTCTTTATGATCTAATCATACAACTTGAATATTCTTGTTACAACAATTTCCACTTCATTAGTTGAACAATTTCAATTGTTTCATACTTCTTTCTCTTCAAATAGATATACCATACATCTATTCGAGTCATTGATGAAATAAAAAATACACCGCAATCGACTTCACACAATGGACTACATACATCAACATGTACGATCTCCATTTAGTTAGTCGATTATTCTGTCCATGGTCCATGAACGGAGTTTAATCATCTTTAGGAAAAATCTCACAAGCGTCAATCAATTTAAAATCAAATGACTCGAAAATCCATCAATATATAATTCTTTCATGTTTTGTTTCCAATATGACTTAAACAGCGGTGCCTCAAATAAGTGAAATTCGTTTTGTCTTGCGACCTTTAGCATCAATGGTATAAACGTTTATTTTACCAAAAAGATTTATAATAATCTATCCATCAATTATGGAAGACGGTAATAATTTGAACAACAATTGTTCTCATAATACCAGAACAAGATAACAATGTTCATAGCAAATCTTGAGGAATAGGCTTGATGCCGACGAAAAGCACAATAACACTTTTATTTGTTTCTCGATGTGCATTATCACCACATTCTTCTGCTGGTTATTTAGGCCATTGTAGTTCTTGTATTGTGTTGCTTTGTATGACATTTCATACCAACAATCCAGTATCGAATACCCAAGAATTACATTGTTAATGAGCAAAGAAATACATCTATAACATGTATATCGTTTATATACCTGAGCTGGACAGTTCCAGTCTTTTCCTTTTCTACCAAATATTTTGCAGATCCTATTTAGCGTTTCCTCTCTGTTAGAAGAATCTATCAACATCAATAGTGGCATCAATCATTTGACACATATTCCAAAGGATGTTAGTCAAATACTAATGGCTTTGGACTTTGCACATTGAGGTGGATCACTGGTGGGGCCAAGTCGATGGTGTATGGAATTAAATGGCCGGCCAGTTGGAAAACCCCAAGAGAAGGTTTTGATGAATATAGCAGCAAGTTTTCCCTCAGTTAAGAAACCAAGGTATGTCGATCAGGAGAAGAGCAGACAATACGACTGAAGGTGATGCGGACTGGCTTAGCGATAGCTTCGGACAATTTATATGTGGCACCTCGTCCAAGCTTTGCTTTGTGAGCAGCAACGTGGAACCTGCACACAACACAACCAAATACTTTGTTCCCAACTTGTGATGAGGTTGTCAATCTCACCGGTTTGCTTGAAACAAAGGGTATGAGCGTATCGAGTGGAAAGTGATAATAGTATGCGAGTAAAGTAAACAGTGCGAGTAAAGTAAACAGGTGATAGCAATATGATGGAAATAGGACCGGGGTGCACAGTTCACTAGTGGTGTCTCTCCATAAGATAAATAACACATGCTGGGTAAACAAATTACAGTTGGGCAATTGATAGAATAAAGATAAACGTGATATATCAAGAAGATCACTATGCGATTTACTCTGGGCATTACAACAAAATACATAGACCGCCATCCAACTGCATCTATGACTAATAATCCACTCCCAGGGATATCATCCGAACACCCCATGAGTATTAAGTTGCGAACAACAGATAATTGCATTAAGCAAAGTGTGTGATGTAAACAAAGCATATGCCCTCGAGCATATGAATGTTGTTTTCTCCCTAGTAGCAATAGCACATGTACAACCTTAGAGGTTTCTGTCACTCCCCCAGATTAAATAGAGGCATGAACCCACTATCGAGCATAAATACCCCCTCTTGGAGTCACTAGCAACTACTCGGCCAAGATAGCTACTAACAACGAAGAGCATGCAAGATCATAAACAACATAGAGATAACATAAGATATATTTCAGTATAGCAACTCAATCATAACACCAATATTCATCGGATCCCAACAAACCAAACATGTAGAATTACATAACGGTGATCTCAATCATGTAAGGTAGCTCATGAGATCTAAACATGAAGCACATGGTGGAGGAGACAACCATCTAGCTACTGCTATGGACCCATAGTCCAAGGTAGACTACTCACTCATCGCTCCGGAGGCAAGCATGGCAATGAAGAAGACCTCCGGTGGCGATTCCCCTCTCCGGCAGGGTGCCGAGAAGAGCTTCTGGACCCTCCCGATCTTCGGGTCGACGGCGGCGGCGGACCGCGATGTGTTCTGGAAAAGTGATCGGGTTCTTAGGTTTTTTCCGTCGGGGGGTCTTTATAGGCGAAGGGGCATCGTCAGAGGTGGCCCGAGGCACCCTCACACATAGGGGGCGCGGCCAGGGCCTGGGTCGTGCCGCCCTGGTGTGTGGGGCCCTCGTGGCCCCCCTCCTACTCCTCTTCGGATCTCTGGAAGCTTCCGGGAAAAATAAGACTTCAGGAACTTGTTTCGTCCAATTCCGAGAATATTTCCTGTGTAGCTTTTCTGAAACACAAAAACAGCAGAAAACAGGGAACTGGCATTGTGGCGACTTGTTAATAGGTTAGTTCCAGAAAATGCATAAACGTGCCACGAAGTGTAACGAAATAGTAGGCAAATGGTGTAAAAACAAGCATGGAGCATCAAAAATTATAGATACGTTGGAGACGTATCAAGCATCCCCAAGCTTAACTCCTGCTCGTCCTCGAGTAGGTAAGTGATAACAAAAGAATAATTTTTGAGGTGACATGGACCTACACAATCTTGATCATATATGTAAGCATTTGTGAGCTGGGATCATAAGATCTTAAAACATGGGCATGAAAGATATAATCTTGAGAATAAGAACTTAGCAACCATGTTATAAACATGAAAATGAACACGAACAAAAGGTCATGAAAATGAAACAATGAAAATCAAACATGTGTTCAAATCATATGGAAAAACATACAAGTGGTTTTCAGCTTGTCCTTCATGGAGAGCAAAACATAAATGCATAGGACACCTTCAAGTTTAAGAGGGCGACTAGATACAAATAATTTGAGAACAAGTGAAACCAACAATATGAATCAATCAATGAAAACTTTGGGACAATGCACATTATACTAAGAATGACAACTATGCTCTCTTAATGGTGCATAAAGATAGAAGGTGGTGACTCAACATAAAAATAAAAGAAAGGCCCTTCGCGGAGGGAAGCAGTGATTGCAAGTTTTATAACCTTCAAAAATTATGGTACTTACCGGCTTTGAGCTCTCATTGCCCCCATCATAAGCATCTTGAATGGTTAAAGTTAATGCGAGAACAATTATGATGCATATGCTTGACAAATCATAAGTTGAAAACTCATGTCCCGTGAATACGAGTACCCAAACCTCATGTTACTCAACTTAGAGTCCCAAGCAAGGCTCTTGTCATTGTAAGTATATATGTATCATCGAGAACCACCAACGGGGTACCTCCGTGTCCGATGACATGGAACAAGCCCACATCAAAATGACAGGACAAGTAGACAATGAACACCTCGACATCTCTTTTATTTACCATTTGTTTAGGTTTTTATTTTGAGATGCGTCGTCGAATGTCCACTATGGGTATGCTGCAAATTTCCACCATGAATTATGCATGGCTTAGATTGGCGGCCCAGGCGTTTCCCTAACACATATACAAACTCCATGATCCCCGCAAGATTCCCAATTCATTTCACACCGTGGGCATCCATAAATAAAAGATCACGATATCAACTCAAATAAGAAGTGCAATGTTGAAAGCTTGCCCCATGACGGCATGGTTGGGCTAGTATCCAACTTACAACTTGCAAGCATAACAACTCAACATAAGAGACCACAATGTCAAATTTTTAAGAACAAGAAAAAGTAAAGTGTGCCTTCCGGTTCATGAGAGCTTTACTGACCAATTTTCGCATAACACTGGTAAGAGTATAATTTGAAGAGAAAATAAAAGCAAGTCAAATTTACTTGGAATAGCAAATTGCTAGTAGGTATGTATGGTGGACACTTTGGAAAACTTGGTTTTTAGGAGTTGGATGCACGAGTAGAGCTCATACTCAGTACAAGGCGAGGGCTAGCAAAAGACTGGGAGCGACCAACTTAGAGAGCAATAACGGCCATAATCATGCATAGCGACAAAGCAACATTAAAAGAAGCATAAGATGGCATCAAAAGTCAAAAACTAAATGATCATAAAGGCTATTGGCGACTTTGTATGAGTCTAACATGTGTGAGCATGCGCCAAGTCAACCCAAATAAAGCATCAAGGAGAAAACCAAAATAATGCTTCCAAACAATAAAAACAACGCATGATTTTTTCAAAGGCTCATTAAGCAATCTCAGTTATTTGAGACAAGTCATGCTACAGCAAAACCACTAAGCATACTATCAAAAAGACATCAAGCATGACATGAAAAAGCCTAAGCCGCAGTCTACACAAGCTCCTTCTTGTACCACTTTTTTTTTTGCATAAAGCTTTTTCTCTTTTCCAACACCATTCAAAATTTTTGTAAACACCTCTTTTGATGAAAACCAATAAAGATCAGAGGCAAAAATACACCTTGATAAATAAATATAAGAAGATATGAATGCAAATCAAGGCGAAAACGAAAACTAAAAGCAGTAGCAGAAAAAGAAGAACACTCGGTTTTTGATAAGAGTGAAAACTAGACCGTTCTTGGCAAATAAAAAGCAAGGGAACTTCTCCAAAAGAAATTTGTTGGGGTCCAACCATTTATTACAGAAAACAAAACTAAACTAACTAAGAAAACTAAAACAACTGACGCTTCAAGAAAAACACATAGTGCATGAAGCAATAAAAATATAGTGTTTTGAAAGGTGACCTGATTTTTGCCGATGAAGAAGGGGTGCCTCGGGGGCATCCCCAAGCTTTGACGCTTGTACTTCTTGGATATTTCTTGGGGTGATGCATGGGCATCCCCAAGCTTGAGCTTTTGTCCATTCTTCAACTCATCTCATCATTCTCCAATCCCTACACTTGAAAACTTCCTTCATACAAAACTAAACACAAATCTATTAGCAACATTAGTGTAGCATAACATATAATCAACCTCTTTTTGCTTCAGGTTTCAACCCAAAACCACCACATATATAGCATATACTACTGTAGCAACTTCCCCAAAAGTTTCGTGATCAAAAGAACTCAAAAAGAAAGCGATAAAGCGACAAACACAAATATTGGCAGAAATCTGTCAAAACAGAACAGCTGACAAAGGCCGAATTTTTTAGGGGATTTCTGTTGCTCAAATCAAAAAGTGTTCAACTAACGAAAGTTTGGATATAACCTGGGGCATATGCACAAGAAATCGCAGGTCCAAAAAATATACATAGAATTTTCACGAATTTTTACGGTGCAGCACCGAAAACAGTTTCAGGACAGCAACATCCCCAAATCTTTACCTCACTCGAATTAGAGGCTTCTCTTGGCCCAACAATAAAATAAAAAGGATAAGGAGAGGTCATTACAGTAGTAATGACTTCCAAGACTCAAATAAAAGAAAAAGTATTGAAAATAAAACATTGGGTTATCTCCCAAGACTGCTTTTCTTTAACGTCTTTGAGCTAGGCGCAGAAAATTGCGAATCAAGTAACATCAGAAGGAGCATTAAGATCAACTGCTGAGGTCTTGTCAATAAGGCATTGTATTTCATCCACATAAGTTTTAGAAGACCCTTTGTGATCACGCTTTGGTTCACTCAAATCACTAAAAAGATTTTTGGGACAGATCCAGTCAAAATTATTTTCGAAAGCCTCATACAATCCCAAGAGCTTGCTAGGTATAGGTATTTCCGTTCCATCATTGTTTGTACTAATAACCTTTATAGGTGAACCGAGTTTATTAAAACGCTTAAGAACTTTCCTAGCTTCAATAGTAACATCTTTAAATTCTATGTGCAAAGTTTCCAAGATAAAGGCTTTCTTTTCAGGATCTTCAATTTCATAAAGCTTAAGGAACATGTGTTGCATAAAAGGGTTAAGGCTAGCAAACCTGGCTTCTAACATGTGAACTAAATAAGCAGAAGCAACTTCATAACTAGGCGCAAGCTCAACCAAAGACTTTTCCTCAACTTCTTTATGCATACGATTGTGATTAAAGAACTCCTCAATGTTATCTTTCCCAATAATTGAACCACTACCTACTGAGAGGTCCTCCAAAACGTACTTAGGGAACAGCATGATGAACTAAAAATAAAGAAATAACAACTACCAAGGATTCTAATTTTTTGGGTTTTTGATATATTATGATGCAAGTAAAAAATAAATAAAGTAAAGCAAAACAAATAACAAAGTAAAGGATGTGCGTGCGAAAAACTCTCCTTGCAGAGGTCTTCCACTCTTCCCCGGCAACGGTGCCAGAAAACTTGATGGGACCAAGTCGATGGTGTATGAAATTAAATGACCAGCCAGTTGGAAAACCCCAAGAGAAGGTTTTAATGAATATAGCAGCAAGTTTTCCCTCAGTTAAGAAACCAAGGTACCTCGATTAGGAGAAGAGCAGACAATACGACTGAAGGTGATGCGGACTAGCTTAGCGATAGCTTCGGACAATTTATATGTGGTGCCTCATCCAAGCTTTGCTTTGCGAGCAGCAACGTGGAACCTGCACACAACACAACCAAATACTTTGTTCCCAACTTGCGATGAGGTTGCCAATCTCACCGGTTTGCTTGAAACAAAGGGTATGAGCGTATCGACTGGAAAGTGATAATAGTATGCGAGTAAAGGAAACAGTGCGAGTAAAGTAAATAGGTGATAGCAATATGATGGAAATAGGACCGGGGTCCACAGTTCACTAGTGGTGTCTCTCCATAAGATAAATAACAAATGCTAGGTAAACAAATTACAGTTGAGCAATTGATAGAATAAAGATAAACATGATATGTCAAGAAGATCACTATGCGATTTACTCTGGGCATTACAACAAAATACATAGACCGCCATCCAACTGCATCTATGACTAATAATCCACTCCCGGGGATATCATCCGAACACCCCATGAGTATTAAGTTGCGAACAACAGATAATTGCATTAAGCAAAGTGTGTAATGTAAACAAAGCATATGCCCTCGAGCATATGAATGTTGTTTTCTCCCTAGTAGCAACAGCATATCTACAACCTTAGAGGTTTCTGTCACTCCCCCGGATTAAATAGAGGTATGAACCCACTATCGAGCATAAATACCCCCTCTTGGAGTCACTAGCAACTACTCGGCCAAGATAGCTACTAACAACGGAGAGCATGCAAGATCATAAACAACATAGAGACAACATAAGATATATTTCAGTATAGCAACTCAATCATAACACCAATATTCATCGGATCCCAACAAACCAAACATGTAGAATTACATAACGGTGATCTCAATTATGTAGGGCAGCTCATGAGATCTAAACATGAAGCACATGGTGGAGGAGACAACCATCTAGCTACTGCTATGGACCCATAGCCCAAGGTAGACTACTCACTCATCGCTCCGGAGGCAAGCATGGCGATGAAGAAGACCTCCGGTGGCGATTCCCCTCTCCAGCAGGGTACCGGGATGAGCTTCTGGACCCTCCCGATCTTTGGATCGACGGCGGCGGCGGATCACGATGTATTCTGGAAAAGTGATCGGGTTCTTAGGTTTTTTCCATTGGGGGGTCTTTATAGGCGAAGGGGCATCGTCAGAGGTGGCCCGAGGCACCCTCACACATAGGGGGCGCGACGAGGGCCTGGGCCACGCCGCCCTGGTGTGTGGGGCCCTTGTGGCCCCCCTCCTACTCCTCTTTGGATCTCTGGAAGCTTCCAGGAAAAATAAGACTTCAGGAACTTGTTTCGTCCAATTCCGAGAATATTTCCTGTGTAGCTTTTCTGAAACACAACAACAGCAGAAAACAGGGAACTGGCACTGTGGTGACTTGTTAATAGGTTAGTTCAGAAAATGCATAAAAGTGCCACGAAGTGTAACGAAACAGTAGGCAAATGGTGTAAAAACAAGAATGGAGCATCAAAAATTATAGATACGTTGGAGACGTATCAATCACCATCATCATATAATTGGTGTTCTTCTAGATTCCATTCTTTAGCATTCTTTTGGTATAGCAAAACAATTTAGCTGATACCTTTTCATTCATCCTATCATGACAACTTTCATGATGAAACTACTATAGCTCAGAAGGATGAATGCAAGTATAATAGTAGTTCCCAAACTTTTGCTGATCGAGACGCCTAGCGTCTTCAATCTTCGCATACATTCATACAATATGAGCATATGTTCTTTTACTAAATTATACTTAATCATTTGGCAAACAATCAAAGTTTTAGATATCAAATATCTTTTACCTCTTGTTTGTTTCTGAAACAATTCTTTTAGCTCCAATATCACATTGATTCTCAAACAATTTTGAAGATCAATTTCTCATGAAGGCAAATGTATGATCTTTAGATACTAAACTTGAATCATTGCTCTTGGATTAATACAACTTATTAAATCACGTGGAGCAAGTGAGGTTTGCTAAAATTGTGATAGGACTTAATCTTTGATCTTGAAATTCTAACTAAACGGCACTAGTCCGAAAAGTGATTATCCAGAATTCTATAGTTCTTTTAACTCAATTAAAACTAAGTGTCGGTGAAAATGGTTACCAAAGACTACAACGACTTATGCAAATACACTAAGATTTAGTTCAAGATAATTAGTTCAAGTTAATCAAATTACTAATGAACTCCCACTAAATTCAACATCCCTCAAAGTTGTTTAGTGAAGCATGATCCAAATTCACTACACCAAGACCGATCATCACGTGAGATGATGTAGCTTTAATGGTGAACATCAACATGTTGATCATATCATCTATATGAATCATGCTTGACCTTTCGGTCTGTGTGTTCCAAGGCCATGTCTATACATGCTAGGCTCGTCAAGTTTAACCCACGTATTTTTGCATATGTAAATCTGGCTTACACCCGTTGTATGTGAACGTATAGTTTATAGCACCCGATCATCACGTGATGCTTCAAAACGACGATCTTTCGCAGCAGCGCATACGAGGGGAGAACACATTTTATCTTGAAATTAAGTGTGAGGGATCATCTTATAATGCTACCGTTGCGATCAAAGAAAAATAAGATGCATAAAGGATAGAAGATTGGCTATACCATGTCACATATTGTATATGCATGATCTCCATCTCGTGCGCGCCGGCATGATCTCTACCACAAATAGCAACTACGACTATTGCTAACTACTTAGCGATAAAGTAAAGCTATTACATGGCATATAACAAGTTGACACGCAGGTCATACAAAATTATAAAGACAACCATATGGCTCCTGCCGGTTGTGAACTCATCGACATGCAAGTCGTGAAACATTACAAAACATGATCATCGCATACATCACATATATCATACACATCACATCTTGTGGCAATACCATATCACAAACACTCCCTGCAAAAACAAGTTAGACGCCTCTAATTTGTTGATTGCATGTTTTACGTGGCTTATGGGAGCTACGCATAAGAACGGTTCTTACCTACGCAAAGCCACAACATTGATATTATGGTTGCTAACATCCGTTGTAAATCCCATGACTACTATAGTGAGAGAAACTGGCATCCACCAGCCGCATGTGTGGAACAAGCCACACATCAAGTGCGGACCCAGTCTCGCGAACGAGGTCGCGTAAAGTTGGCCTGGACCGCTTCGATCTCACTATGCTGTGCCATAAGAAATACACAACATAGAGGTTTGCAACAGAAAACATCAACGCCCGCAACAACATTGTTGCATTTTACTCATGCAAAACATCTACGCATAGATCTCGCTGTGATACCACTGAAGGGTTTTGCAGCATAGAAAACAAAATTTTCCTATGAAGACGAACAGAAACAAGCCAAGTTCTGATCTACGAGATGCAAAACAATGAGTGGGAGAGATTAGATCTTCATACCCTTGAAGAAATCGCACAGCAGAAACGTTCAACAGAACATGGATGATGTTGTCGTACTAGCGATCTCCTCCTCGCGATCCGATCCAACGCCGCAAGTGGCGACGCCTCCGAGTGATGCACATGTACAGCGCACCAACGACTCCGCCTTCCCGGTCCAGCGAGATATAGTGGAGTGGTAGATGGGATCGACAGCACGACGGCGTGGTGTCTATGGTGGAGAGTATGCGCCGACAGGGCTTCGCCTGTTTGCATGGTGGAAGAAGAACGGAGAAAGGAGGCTTCATAAACCGGACAGCGGCTCCGCGCAAATTAGGTCACCCCAAGAGACCACTGCACCAAGTCCTTTTATAGGCATCTGATACTTGAAACAGGGGCTAGGTCAACCGCGCATTGTGCCGCACGCCAAACCAAGCCACACTGCGATCGATCTCATCTCATGGGCGTGGTCATGCGTCTGGGACGCTGGCGAGCCAACTCCAGCCGGGCTGACCTGCTGTGCCCGATCCTGGCCATGGGTAGCCGGCCCACTTGGCCCAGTGGCCCACCCGGTCACAACCGAGCGAGCCAGCCAGCTCCTCGCCCTGGCCTCCATCGAACGAGAGCGAGCGCGCCAGGGCAGCCTGGCCATCTCGCTAGCGATGCATGCGAGCGAGCCAGGGCGCCTGGCCGCCGCTCCACCTCCCCTTTTTTCTTTCTTTTTTCTTCTTTTCTTTATTTATTTCTTCTAAATAAATATCATTTAATATTTATTAATTCATGGAATTAATAAACATTATATTTTCCACCGGAACAATTCCATAACTCTCTGAAACACTTTCACATATATCCTGAAACTACCCTAGCGTTGATTTGCGTTAAGTGTGTGACCCTACGGGTTCGAGAATGCGCGGACATGATCTCCATCAATAATCAATAGCGGCATCTGAAAATCCATATTGACTCCCACACACTCAACGATGATCATATCGGATGAACCACGATGTCAGGATTCAATCAATCCCGTATCTGTATTCCCTGCGTCTCGCGATATTTTACTCGCCCGAGATTCGATCGTTGGTATCGGCATACCTAGTTTAATCTCATTCACAACAAGTACTTTACTCGTTCCGTAATTTGATATCACTTTGTGATTAACTCCTTAACCACGTGCTTGCAAGCGGTGTTGATATCGATTACCGAGTGGGCCCGAAGTATATCTCTCCGACTTGGGAGGGACAAATTCCATCTCGATACATGCAACCCAACAAGTACTTTTCGATTACCTGAGAAACACCTTTATGATCACCCTTTCATAGGATGACGTTTGATGACCTCAAAGCTCTCTTCCGGTACTAGGGAGTTGCATTATCTCATGGTCTAAGGAACACAATACATGACATAAGAAAAAGCTTCGCAAATATGAACACAATGACATGATCTAATTGTTGTGCTTTATTTGGGTCTGTCTATCACGTCATTCTCCTAATGACATGACCTCATTATTAATCGACAACTCATGTCTATGGTTAGGAAACCTTAACCATCATTAATTAATGAGCTAGTCTAGTAGAGGCATACTAGGGACACGGTGTTGTTCATAAACCACACAAGTATTAATGTTTCTACTTAATACAATTCTAGCATGGAGTATAAACATTATCATGAACAAGAAATATGATAATAACAATATTATTATTGCCTCTAGGGCATATTTCCTTCAGGTTCATGCCTCTGGTAATCTGGGAGAGTGACAACAACTTCTAACATTGTAGATGTGCTATTGCTACTAGGGAGAAAACAACAATCTTGTGTTCAAGGACTTTTGTATTGTTTACATTACACACTTTGCTTAAGGCGATAATCTATTGCTTGCAACTTAATACCCAACGGTTGTTCAGATGATATCCGGCGGGTGGATTATTAGTCATAGATACAGTTGGATTACGGTCTATGTATTATGTTGTAATGCCCAAGTGAATCTCATAGTGATCCTCATGACATGTACATGCATTGCTTGCATTCTTTATTCTGTCAATTGTCCAACTGTAATTTATTTACCCAGGATGTTATTTATCTTTATAGAGAGACACCTCTAGTGAACTGTGGACCCCGGTCCATTCTTTTACATTCATATTACCATTTACCTTTTACAAGCATTATTTACTTTGTTGCAAACAAATATCTTTTACCACACGATACGTTTAATCCTTTATTTATAGCAAACCGGTGAGATTGACAACCTCACTGCTAGTTGGGGCAAAGTACTTTGGTTGTGTTGTGTGTAGTTTTCACGTTGCTGCTGGCACAGAGCTACGCCCAGATAGGCGCCATAAACAAATTGTCTAGAGCCGTTGCCAAGCCAGCT
The DNA here is from genome assembly GCA_007115705.1 of Dactylis glomerata. Taxonomy (NCBI): domain Eukaryota; kingdom Viridiplantae; phylum Streptophyta; class Magnoliopsida; order Poales; family Poaceae; genus Dactylis; species Dactylis glomerata. Next base: position 1,924,359 of record QXEO01000480.1, on the reverse strand, counting down.
AGCATCAACCTTCGGAAGTTGTTTCTTTCTCCTACTGGTTCGATTAAACCTTGGTTTCATACTGAGGGAAACTTGCCGCTGTGCTCATCATACCTTCCTCTTGGGGTTCCCAACTAGGTGGCTAGCACCGCCAATCACCCATCTGCTGCTTGGTTGTGTGCTGGCGAGGATGGTGTGGGCCACTTGCCTTCACTGGTGGGACAGAGAGGATCGCCTTCCGCCTTAAGGGATCTTGCTCGCCGACTGGCTTCAATCTTGGTGTTGGAGGGCGGGTGACCTACGCGATTACTGGACGAGTGTCGCCCTTGTTTGCTAGTGCCTTCAGAGACACCAAATTGACATCATCTTCGATGGTGTTACTGATAGTGCTTGTTAGGCACCCAGTTGGGAACCCCAAGAGGAAGGTATGATGAGCACAACAGCAAGTCTTCCCTCAGTATGAAACTGAGGTTTATCAAACCAGTAGGAGAAAGAACCAACTTCCGAAGGTTGATGCTCGCTGGCTTCGCAACAGCTCTAGACAATTTATATATAGCGCCTTATCTGGGGCGTAGCTTTGTACCAGCAGCAACGTGGAACCTGCACACAACACAACCAAAGTACTTTGCCCCAACTTACAGTGAGGTTGTCAATCTCACCGGTTTGCTGTAAACAAAGGATTAAACGTATCATGTGGTAAAAGATAGTAATTTGCGAGAATGTAAATAATGCGAGTAAATAGTAAACGGTAATAAGAATGTAAAAGAATGGACCGGGGTCCACAGTTCACTAGAGGTGTCTCTCCATAAGATAAATAACATGCTAGGTAAACAAATTACAGTTGGGCAATTGATAGAATAAAGAAAGCATACAAATGTCATAAGGATCACTATGAGATTCATTTGGGCATTACAACATAATACATAGACCGTAATCCAACTGCATCCCTGACTAATAATCCACCCGCTGAATGTCATTCGAGCAACCGTTGGGTATTAAGTTGCAAGCAACAGATTATCACCTTAAGCAAAGTGTGTAATGTAAACAATACAAATGTCCTTGAACACAATATTGTTGTTTTCTCCCTAGTAGAAACATCACATCTACAACCTTAGAGGTTATTGACACTCCCCCAGTTTACTAGAGGCATGAACCCACTATCGAGCATAAATACTCCCTCTTGGAGTCACTAGCATCTACTCGGCCAAGATATCTACTAGCAACGGAGAGAATGCAAGATCATAAACAACATAGAGATGATAAATCAATAAATCAACTTTACTCAATATTCATCGGATCCCAACAAACCCAACATGTAGAATTACACAACGATGATCTTGATCATGATAGGCAGCTCACAAGATCTAAACATGAAGCACATGGAGGAGAAGACAACCATCTAGCTACTGTTATGGACCCGTAGTCCAAGGTAGACTACTCACACATCACTCTGGAGGCAGGCATGGTGATGAAGAAGGCCTCCGGTGGTGATTCCCCTCTCCAGCAGGGTGCCGGGAAGAGCTTCTGGACCCTCCCTATCTCACGTTGACGATGTCGGCGGCTTGTAGTATGTTTTCTGGAAAATTGATCTGGTCCTTAGGGTTTTCTCGCTGAGGAGAATATATAGGCGGAAGGGCGGCATCAGGAGGTGGGCCAGGTGGCCCCACCACCTGGTGGTGTGGGCCGGGGGTAGGCCGCGCCACCCTATGGTGCGTCTGCCTGCTGGCCCCCCTCCGTCTCTGCTTTGGACTCCGTCTCGTGTCGGGAAAAATAGGAACTTCGGCTTTCATTTTGTCCAATTCTGAAAATATTTCCTGTGTAGCCTTTCTGAAACACAAAATAGCAGAAAACAGGGACCTGGCACTGTGGCATCTCGTTAATAGGTTAGTTCCGGAAAATGCATAAAAACGCCACGAAGTGAAACAAAACACAAAGAAAATGGTGCATAAACAAGCATGGAGCATCAAAAATTATAGATACGTTGGAGACGTATCAAGCATCCCAATCTTAACTCCTGCTCGTCCTCGAGTAGGTAAGCGATAACAAAACAATAATTTTTGAGGTGACATGCACCAACACAATCTTGATCAAACGATGTAAAGCATTGAGTGCTGAGATCAAAGTACTCTAAACATGGGCATAAAAGACATAATATTAACAATAAAACTTAGCAACCATGTTATAACATGAAAAGTAACACAAACAAAAGATCATGAGTAATAATGCATTGAAAGTCAAGTGTGTGTTTCGAGCATATAGAAAAACATAGCAAAGTGGTTTTCAGCTTGTCCTTCATGGAGTAGCAAAACATAAATGCATAGGACACCTTCAAGTTTAAGAGGGTGACTATATACAAATAATTTAAGAACAAGCAAAACCATAATCATGAATCAATCAATAATAAATTTTGAGACTACGCACATTATACTCAGAATGACAACTATGCTCTCTTAGACGGTGCATAAAGGTAGAAGATGGAGACTCAACATAAAAGTACAAGAAAGGCCCTTTGCAGAGGGAAGCAGTGATTTTGCATGTGCTAGAGCTTTTCATTTGTAAAACAGAGATACAAATTTGTTTTGAGAGGTGGTTGTTCTTGTCAACGACTGGCAATTGGGTTCTTACTATCTTCCATACTAAGCAAGTTTTGAGAGAGATTGGCACATTTGTGCTCTTTTATAAAGCTTGGCACTCCTCCCCACTTTTCCTTTCACAAACCATGGCTAACCGATTCCATCGGGTGCCCACCAACTTTCACATACCATGGAGGAGTGCCTTTTTTATTTTATTTTTATTTTTTGAAATATAACAATATAGAAGTAGCAAATCCGACCACTACGTCCCCATGAGTTGAAAATAGTGTCACAAAATGAGAAGTATTTTGAAGGTTTTTTGAAAGGTAGCACATGAAAATTTACTTGGAATGGCTTGCAAATACCATGCATAGGAATTTATAGTGGACTCTTTGGAATAAACTTGGCTTTTGTTAGTTGGATGCACGAGAAGTATTCCCTCTCAGTATAGATGAAGGCTAGCAAAAGACTGGGAGCGACCAACTAAGAGAGCAATAATGGCCATAATCATGCATAGCGACAAAACATTATTAACCAAAGCATAAAGTGGTATCACAAGTCAAAAACCAAATGATAATAGAGGCTTGAGGCGACTTGTTAAAGTCAAACATGGTGTAAGCATGCGCCAAGTCAACCCAAATAAAGCATCAAAGGAGAAAACCACAATATTATGCTCCCATATAATAAAAACAACGCATGATTCTTTCAAAGGCATATTAAGCAATCTCAGTCATTTGAGACAAGTCATGCTACATCAAAAACTACTAAGCATACTATCAAAATAACATCAAGCATGACATGCAAAAGTCTAAGCCACAGTCTAAACAAGCTCTCATTTGTACCACTATAGGCATGAAACTTTTTTTTCTCTTTTCCAACACCAATCAACCTTTTTGAATCAACTCTTAAAGATGAAAACCAACATAGACCAGAGGTCTAAATACACCTTGATACAAAGAAATTACAAGATCTGAACAAAAATCAAGGTGAAAAATGAAAGCTAAACGCAGTACTAGAAAAAGAGAACATTCGTTGAACGACAAGAGTGAAAACTAGAGTGTTCTTGGCAATGAAAAACGAAGTGCATCTGCTCCAAAAGAAATATGTTGGGGTCCAACCATTTATTGCAGCAAACAAAACAAAAGAAAACTGTAAGCAAAAGTAAAGAAGCTCCAAGAAAAATGCATAGTATACGAAGCAATAAAAATATAGTGTCTTGAATGATGACCTGATTTTTGTCGATGAAGAGGTGGTGCGTCGGGGCATCCCCAAGCTTTGATGCTTGTACCTCTTGGATATTTCTTGGGGTTACATGGGCATCCCCAAGCTTGAGCTTTTGTCCATACTTCATCTCATCTCATCATTCTTCTTTCCCTACACTCAAAAACTTCCTTCATACAAAACTTCACACAATTCTATTAGCAACATTAGTGTAAGCACGATAGTAAATCTACTCTTTTGGTTCAGTTTTCAACTCAAGTATAACACCCATTAAAGCATAAGCTACTATAGCAACTTCCTCAATAGTTCCGTAATCAAAAGAACTCAAAAAGAAAGCGATCGAGAGGCAAACACAAATAGTGGAAGAAATCTGTTAAAACAGAACAGCTGGTAAAGATCGATTTTTCTGAGGATCTTCTGTTGCTCAAATCGAAAGTGCAAAATGAATGAAAGTTTGGAAATAACCTGGGTCATGTGCACAAGAAATCGCAGATCAAAAAGATGTTTTGAGAATTTTCACGAATTTTTACGGTACAGTGCAAAAATCTGTTTCAGGACAGCAACTTTCCAAATCTTACCTTCCTCCAATTAGAGGTTCCTCTTGGCACAAAAACGAAATAAAAATGATAAGGAGAGGTCATTACAGTAGTAATAACATCCAAGACTCAACAAAAAGAAAAAGTACTAAAAAGAAAACATTGGGTTATCTCCCAAGAGTGCTTTTCTTTAACGCCTTTGAGCTAGGCGCAGAAAGTGGAAATCAAGTATTTTCAAATGAAGCATTAAGATCAACTGCAGAAGTATTTTCAACAAGGAATTGTATTGTATCCAAATGAATTTTTTAAGATCCCTTATGAACACTCTTGGGTTTACTACTTTCATCAAAAGGGTTTTCAGGAACAATCCAATCAAAATTCTTTTCCAAAGTTTCATGCAATCCTACAAGTTTGAAAGGTATTGGTACTTTGATTTCCTCCTTATTTGTACCAACAACCTCTACACATGAGCCAAGCTTATTAAAACGCTAAAAACTTTCCTAACTTCTATAACAACATCTCTAAATTCTCTATGCAAAGTCTCCAAAATAAAATATTTCTTTTCGGAGTCTTCGATATCATGAAGCTTAAGAAACATTTGCTGCATAAAAGGATTAAGGTTAACAAACCAAGCCTCCAACATGTGAACTAAATAAGCAGCTGCAACTTCATAACTAGGAGCAAGTTTGGCTAAAGATCTATCCTCAACATCTTTATGCTTACTAACATGATTAAAGAACTCCTCGATGTTATCTTTCCCAATTATAGAACCACTACCTATTGAAAGGTCCTCCAGAGCGTACTTAGGGAACAACATAATGAACTAAAAGTAACGAAGTACCAACTATAAAAGAAGCTATTTTTTTGTATTTTTGATAAAAAGATGCAAGTAAAAAATAAAGTAAAGCAAAACAATAACAAAGTAAAAGATTGGAAGCGAGAGACTCCCCTTGCAGAAATCCTCTTTCTCCCTGGCAATGGCGCCAGAAAAATTGCTTGATAGTGCTTATTAGGCACCCCGTTGGGAACCCCAAGAGGAAGGTATGATGAGCACAACAGCAAGTCTTCCCTTAGTATGAAACCGAGGTTTATCGAACCAGTAGGAGAAAGAACCAACTTCCGAAGGTTGATACTCGCTGGCTTCGCGACAGCTCCAGATAATTTATATATGACGCCTTATCTGGGGCGTAGCTTTGTACCAGCAGCAACGTGGAACCTGCACACAACACAACCAAAGTACTTTGCCCCAACTTACAATGAGGTTTTCAATCTCACCGGTTTGCTGTAAACAAAGGATTAAACGTATCGTGGGGTAAAAGATAGTAGTTTGCAAGAATATAAATAATGCGAGTAAATAGTAAACGGTAATAAGAATGTAAAAGAATGGACCGAGGTCCACAGTTCACTAGAGGTGTCTCTCCATAAGATAAATAACATGCTAGGTAAACAAATTACAGTTGGGCAATTGATAGAATAAAGAAAGCATACAAATGTCATGAGGATCACTATGAGATTCACTTGGGCATTACAACATAATACATAGACCGTAATCCAACTGCATCTATGACTAATAATCCACCCGTCGGATGTCATCCGAGCAACCATTGGGTATTAAGTTGCAAGCAACAGATTATCGCCTTAAGCAAAGTGTGTAATGTAAATTATAAAAATATCCTTGAATACAAGATTGTTGTTTTCTCCCTAGTAGCAACAGCACATCTACAACCTTAGAGGTTTTTGTCACTCCCCCAGATTACTAGAGGCATGAACCCACTATCGAGCATAAATACTCCCTCTTGGAGTCACTAGCATCTACTCGACCAAGATATCTACTAGCAACGGAGAGCATGCAAGATCATAAACAACATAGAGATGATAAATCAATAAATCAACTTGACAAAATACTCAATATTCATCAGATCCCAACAAACACAACATGTAGAATTACACAACAATGATCTTGATCATGATAGGCAGCTCACAATATCTAAACATGAAGCACATGGAGGAGAAGACAACCATCTAGCTACTGCTATGGACCCGTAGTCCAAGGTAGACTACTCACCTATCACTCTGGAGGCAGGCATGATGATGAAAAATGCCTCCGGTGGTGATTCCCCTCTCCGACAGGGTGCCGGGAAGAGCTTCTGGACCCTCCCGATCTCGCGTCAACAACGGCGGTGGCTTGCAGTATGTTTTCTGGAAAATTGATCGGGTCCGTAGGGTTTTCTCGCCGAGGAGAATATATAGGCGGAAGGGCGGCATCAAGAGGTGGGCCAGGTGGCCCCACCACCTGGTGGCGCGGGGCAGGGGTAGGCCGCGCCACCCTATGGTGCGCCTGCCTGCTGGCCCCCCTCTGTCTCTGCTTTGGACTCTGTCTCGTGTCGGGAAAATAGGAACTTCGGCTTTTGTTTCGTCCAATTCCGAGAATATTTCCTTTGTAGCTTTTCTGAAACACAAAAACAGCATGAAATAGGGAACTGGCACTGTGGCATCTCGTTAATAGGTTAGTTCCGGAAAATGCATAAAAACACCATGAAGTGTAGCAAAACACAAAGCAAATGGTGCATCAACAAGCATGGAGCATCAAAAATTATAGATATGTTGGAGACGTATCAGTTACCCCTCGCCATCTGCAGTCATTCGCAAGATCCGCATGGAAGCCGATCTGTGGAAAGTTGCTGGCCTCTTTTGGGCCGAGCTGACCCTGGTAGTGGATAGGTGGAGGCTTGGCGAGTAGTTGGAGTGTGTTTTTCCTTTTCTGGCTTTCCTAGAATAGGCAGCATGGAGTTGCGTTCTCGACGTCTGTGTCGACCGCATTGTATTTCGGCCACTTGGTCCTTCTTCTATGAAACCGATACGTCTATCCAGGACGTATCCTTGAAAAAGGTTTCAGCTGTCCGTTTAAGCGGCTGAAGCTTGTGGTGTCATGCCAGATCTGATTTGAGTAAGAACATTCGATCATTAGGTGCAATATTGTTTCCTATTATTGCAGGCACACAAAGCAATGAGGTTATGATGTAGAAGGAGCAAGGCGGTCAGATCCAACATCGACTCCTTAGCTCCAACCAAGCAAATATTTTCTTTTTTTATAGAAGGAATATATTAATATCGAGAGATACCAATTATGCACACAACCAAAAAACAAAAAGAAACTATGAAAAATAAAACAATCCCTATGGTATTTTAGCCCTAGCAACAATAATATATCCTCCACCAAGACAACACCTCCAGGCTCTCCAAAAGCGATGCCTCCAAGAAGAGAACAGTGCACAAGCGCCATCGTCACCTGATCAAAGATCTTAGGTTTTCACTCTGAAGATAGTCCCCTCTCTCAGAACAATGCCTTCCACAAGGCCATTGCCATGCACAACCAATTGAGGCCAGGCCTTAGTTTTTCACCCTAAAAGGTAAGACTTTGAACTTCACCTATGCTGCCAGCCCCACTTTCATACTGTTGATGCAAGACCCAGGACACTAAGCAAGTCCCTCAACAAAGCAGAGACTCGAACCTCCATTGCTAGTCCTCCAATCCAGCCTCCATGATATTCTCCGCATCTGACTTCACTATGGACCAAATGTCACCTAATGGCAACAAAGAACGGAGCTTCGTGTCGCTCCCTCCAGAACCAAATAGTCGGAATAAAAGCATAGGTGCATACGACCAAATACCACCCGATCTAGAAAACTCCAGTCATAGGTGCACTGTTACATTCGCCGGTGGAGCCTTCCGAAACTCCCCACTCCGGCCATATCAAGAAGGACCATCCTCAGGAAGGCCTCTATCTTCGCACAAGAGGAACCATAGGTCACCCACCTTTATTAGGCAGATCGGCATGCCCCACGCCGCCGCCCATCGGTCTACCTCATCCGCGAAGATAAGGCCGCCACCGACAATAGACCCGCCGACGAGTTGTCCGCCGCCTACCCCAACATCGAAGTAGGCCACCACCCTGAGCCGCCGGGGGGGAGGGGCGCAGATGACCCATCGGCCACCACCAAGCATGATCGCGCCGCCGTAGACACCGGATCCGTAGCCGTAGGGGTCACCCCCGCCGCCAGCCGCACCACCAGGCCATCACCCGGCCGCCGCAGCCCTCGCCGAGGCAACCTGGCGCGGCGCGCCGCAGAACTACCGCCCGAGGCTGCCGCGTCGGATCCCGCCATGGACCCCACCACGCTAACCCTGACCAGCCCCACTACCGGCCCGTGGTCACCGCCGTCGATCCATCGCCTCATCTGTGCGCGGGACGCAAGAGGAGGACTTGCCGCCGCCCAGAGCATCACGGGCTTTGCATGCACGCGCGTGCCGGCGATGGCAGGAGGATGGAGATGGGAGGAGGGGGAGGTAGAGGCAGCGGCGTGAGGGTTTTGCCCGAGTCGCCCGGCGGGGTGGGTGGGGGTGATGCAGGGGCGTTGTTGTCAACCTGGAGCAAAGATTTTCTCTGACAGAGTCGCCTGAGTTCATTTGCTCCATGCAGGTAATGCTGGCCATGGAAGATCTCGTATGCAGAACGAACTGAGAACATAACCAATTGTATTAAATTTCCATCTAAATTGATCCTCTATGAAGGTTTAGAAAGACTAGCTAAATACCCGTGCGTTGCAACGGGAGAATAAAATAGTATAAGATGAGATATTATGAATAAAAATATTAATGAAATGATTGTTATATTTTCATGAACACCGCATTAAAAATGTGCTCCATGAAAAGTTGTTTTTAACCATATCGGTGTAAGTGCTTGTTATTTTTCCCTCTTCTCTCAATTGATGAAGGTTATTTTTTTCACTTTCCTCCCTTATTGATGAATCATCACCATACCGATGATCTTATATGTTTTAATGCCTCACTTTCTCACATCTTTCATCCTTTCCGTTGCCTCATTATTAAGCATCAGAGTATGTGCAGTAGTACACCGATTCCATTCCACTGCAAGGTGAACATCTCTTCAGCATACATACATGCATGAACGAGTGCACGCCACTGTAAAATTGTTCTAAATCTATCTTACCTGCATTGCAAAGCCAATTCATAAATATGATATAGAATCAGAAAAACTACAAATCAAAGTGCAGTTTTGTAAGCACCACTTGAGTCAACCTTATCTCCTAGCCCACCGGGGCAGAACAGCGTCTTGATCTCTAGAACAGAGAGGAGGAGACGAAGGCGGATAGCAAACTGCTATCACGTTGGGCAGCGTCGCGTCTGCCCAATATGTCGAGTCACCGCCGAGCCACTGTCACGTGGGTGCAACTCCGTGCCCACCGAGTTTCCGTCGTGTGGGTGTCGAGTTTATATGGAGCGAGCATGGCTCTCCTTGAGCCAGAGCAGACTACGAGCACCATATCCATATCCACATCGCTGTCTACCATGTTTCGTTCCTCTCGGCCTATCTAGAACCAGCATAGGCCCACGTGCCGGCTGCTCCCAGCGCTTCAGCGGTTCAGCCTGAGGCGGAGCCGACCTAGCTCGAGGCGGTGATGGTAGTCCCGCGGCAGTACGCACATGCCTTGTAAACCTCCCTTTTATAACTCTCTTCCCTTCAACACAGTGAGCAATAAGATGAACCTGTTTAAGTTCATAATGTTAAGTGCTAATACTGACACTACACAACCATGCATTCGATTTTTATTTTTATGTGTGTTGACACTGCACCAAGCGTTCAAATTCTGATGTATTTTTTGGAATGTACCACTGCGTTGACCATTTCTGAAACTCCCAAATTCAATTCAGTGATTCATAAACACACAGATGACAGTTCAATGATTCACACATCGCTATGGCTTTCGTCACTTATTTCAAACATACATGGAAGGAAAGAAAAAGAATGTAATGAAGCACGTTTTCTCTTCTTTGGCTCATTGAGCTAATCACATCAGTGAAACACTTATGTTTCGCTGCTTATTGACCAGGAGCCATTGTGGCTAGACTCATCCACACGTTCTTCCCAGATGGCCCGTTAATTAAGTGGTCAACACCCAGCAGCAGAGCAAAAGAGAACAGGACCATACTCTTGAAAGAAAAAGAGAAAACTCAGTTGTGTGAGACGCGTGTTGCTTTGCCTGCCCGTTCGTGGAGGCGGCATCCATGTCCGACCGGCGTCTCGTTCCCCTTCGCCGGCAGCAGACAGCTCTTCCCTTCTCCCCCATTACCTCTCGGGGTTTCTCTCTCTCTCTCATTCTCAGTCCGCGCCCCGATCCGTCCTGAGCCCCAACTGATCCCAATTGAGTCTGTCTCCTCCGGCTGCCTGTGCCCACTTGTGGCTCGGCGAGCAGTCCAGCGGAAGCTCCTCTACGGGGATGAGGCCGGACCTACTCCAATCGCGTCCGGTGGTGGCTCGGCGTCGTCTGTCCTAATAGCGGTCTGTGCCTGCTAGGCGTGCGCGCCGTGACTAGTGGTCGATCACAGCTTGATCTTCAGTCGTGGGGTTGCCGCCGTCCCTGCACACCGCGTCTAGATGTTGTCTCCGGGCTCAGCGAGTGTGACCAGACTTGGTCTCCACCTCCTAGTAGTAGCAGCTGTTCAAGTATACTAGCATCATCTGGGTAGCAGTACAGTGAACTCTGCCTCATGGGAGCGGACCTGGATCCCCGATACCGGCAAGTCGTGGCTGGCCGCGGAGGGTCGATTGTGTGGACTGGAGGATGGCCGCTAGCCTCCCGTCGGCCGCCGCCGCTCAGAGGAGATATGAGGGAGAGGATATGTGGAAGTAATCGCTGGTCAGCTTCTCAGGGATGAAAATACAAAACTGACGACCAAACATCCTAAAGGGACTGTGGGTTGATTTACCCTTTATGGAGGACAAAAACGCAAAATGATCGCCGTTTTATTGGTACAGATACAGATTTGACAGACTTGTTCCCACAAATTGCAATATTGCGCAAGAGCCGGGACAGAGAGCTGACCCCTTATCTCTACTAATAATACGGCTTGAGGACGTGATGGTTAGAAAACCGTGGTAGGTAAAAAAACTGATCTAAAATTTTGGTACGTCAAAAAAGTTTGGTCTTGATACGTCAAAAAGTTTGGTCGTACGTCAAAAATCCCAGACAGGATCGTACCTCTCCGTCTCCCCACGCGCACACCCTCCGTGGTCAACTCCTCCTCGAGGCCTCCCAACTTTTCCCTCGCCGGCTTCAATCCTCCTCATCCCCGGCGGCCCCAAGCCCCTAACTCCACCCAGACGCTCTCGATTTCAATCTCGCGCTGCAGCTCTCCGACACTGATACGCCCTCTTTTCCCAGCCTCCGGATAGGCCTGTAAGTGGGAACGGGCTGACCACGGCGCCGCTGAGCCGCCGCATCGAGAGCTCCGTCCATGGTGTTGGAGGCGTTGGCGGCGGACGCCATCACCGGAGGGACTCCCCGCCGCTATAGCCCCTCTCCCCCGTTATCCTTCTCCATCTCTCCGATTGCCTCCATCCCGTGCGGCGAGGTTCATACAAATTGAACCGCGGCGAGCGACACCGGGGACAGCTCCTCGAGCACGCGGTCCAGCGCCTGCTCTGGCAGGTTGAGCAGCCGGACTCCCGCTCCTTCACAGCCACCGCGGTGGAGCAGCAGCTGCGGGGGGAGGAATGAGGAGGAGGAGGCGCCAATTTCTTCCGTGGACTGCTTCCACGCTCAGAGCCTCCACGATTCGCGCGCCTCTGACGACGCCGCTACCGGACAACCGTGGGACCTCGCCGCACTGCCTCCACCTTGATTCAATCGCTCCCGTGGCCAGCCGCACTCCTCCCCAAGCGGCGGCAACGTACTAGCAGGCGGCGGCGAGCTGGAGAGTACGCGTTGGTCAAAGGGGACACGACAGTTCATAGATTAGCTGTTAGGCCTAATTTAATAGAGTGATGGTGGTATGTGCAGTGGGCAACGGACGCCGGCTAAACCTGACTGACTTAAACGAACGGAAGTGGCAGTCCCGTTTAGGTGAGGCGGACAAGAACGGCAGCTGGTGGACACCCACGGGCTTGTCCAATTACAGGCTGACCTCCGGAGATTATGAGACCAACCTTTGTTCGTCCTCCTCAGCCTGTGTCCACGACCTGATGACCGCAAGGGCTGCTACATGGGGCACCACTGGGAGCAGCATCGGCGCGGGGGCGGGGAATCGCCAGAGCACCGGGCGGTCATAGGCACCGCGGGGCCTACTCTATGCTGGGAAGGAGCCGGTGGGCACAGAAGGACTGTTGTAGGCTGCATAGGGAAGCCGAGGAGAACGTTTCGACCCACTGCAGCGACATCGCGCCTCCATCCCGACCGCAGAAGCAACGCCGGCGCGAGCAGCGGGCCGTGGCGCGGGAACATGAGCAGCTTCAGTGAGGAGGCCCCGTAAGATGGCCATGCGTCAGCGTCTATGGCGACCGCATCGACATGGAGGGAACCACCCGGGTGTTGCCCATGGCCGAGGCCCTCGACCCATCTCCTAGCAGGGGCATGTCTGTCTAGGCACAGCGCAGGCGGCGTCCAACTGCACCCACATCCATGGACTTACCAGCACGACTGACTACGACAGAGGCCCTCGGCTTCCACAGTCCTCCTTCAATCCAATTAGGCAGCGACACTATTTTTTTTTTGTTTTCAGAAGAAAACAATTTCTTTCTTTTCATGATGAAGAACGCGAGCCTTAACCTGTAGAGCAGGGGAGAACAATGGGGAATCTGATCACTTGGACATCTTTTCATGTTAGTACTCCAATTTCTGATATTTGTGGGCAAGCCCGTGTACTTCTCTAGCAAACAGTCAATTGTATGTAGTACTGATGTACGATTCTTCATTCTAAAACATGTAGTTCATTTAAGTACTTGCTTAATCAAATTTGCTTAGGTAATAAGGAAAAATTAATAGCAAAGACTTTACTTGTCTTTTTAGATAATGATGAACAAGTATATATGTACATGAACCTGGTTTATGACATTTTGACATAGGTACCTAATTTAATGGACAACGCAGAAGCACGACGGCAACAATATATTGGGAATTAGTGGAGTCGACTCATTGTTTCAAAATAACACAATATCAGTCCATATTAATATTTTTCAAGAATATATTTGTTCTTAATGTCTTTGTTATATGGTTTGCAAGGAGACAAATATTTGTGGGGGGTGGTGTTTTGAAACCCGGAGCATATGCTCTCGGTTTTTAAAATATGTTTTAAATAAAGTTTAAAATGTCAAAAAATTCAACAAAAAATTTCATGCGTAGTTCTTGATATTTTATGTTTTTACAAAGTTGTTTCACGAAAAAACGATATTTTTTGTGTTATGCGTAAAAAGAAAATTTTTGGTGCAAAAATAGGCGTTGCACGAGACATTTTATTATCTTTTTTTTACGCAAGACACAAAAATTATCAGTTTTTCACGAAACTTCACACATGCACATACAATGTCAAGATGTACGTGCTAAATTTTTATTCGGAATTTTTTGACGTTTCAATAATACTTTTTTTGGTGATGGGAGCATATGCTCTCATGTCCCGAATCAAATTTACGATTATTTATGAGATTCGACCCGGCTAAGTACTTGATCTAGATTGTTAAGTTTATTCATATGGCTTACTGTGTGCAGTTATTTTGACCGCTTTCATGAAACTAAGTTCTATAATATTTAAAGAAAAAGATTAAAACCAATGGTCTGCTTTTGACGTATTTAACCGTAGCAACGCACAGGAATTTTTCTAGTGTCTATAATCCACCTGTTATTATGCAATGCTTCAGCAATGGATCCAGATTGGGCTTTGTTGCCCACAAACTGCATGAGATCAGGCACAATATGCCGGGCTGCACAACCACCAATCTAGCCATCATTCCACAAGGATATCTTATTTCCATTGCCGACGATGCATTCTGTTGTAGTACAGAACAGCTCCTCCGTCTGTTTAGAAACCTGCCAGCACCATCGAGTGCGGAGAGCTGTGTTCATCAGCTTGAGGTTGTGAAAACTTAGTCCGCCATAAACCTTAGGTTTGCATAACGCATCTCATGCAGTTAAACATTGGCCATTCTTGGCGTCAGTACTGCCCTGCCAGAAGAACCTGCCACAAATCTTTCGTAGAGCTTCGAAAACCCATGGCAAGAGCTTTCATACAAAGTTTGCACATAACGGCCATGTGAAGTAACATATGGTTTGAACTGATAAAACTATCTGAAATATGGAGTTTGGGCAAAAAAATTAAACTGCCAACTTTTAATGAAATATGTTCGGCCTCCAAAAAAACTGGAAATGACTCCCCTGTCCCCACCCCCTATTCTGCGTATGCTTGTACAGCCCCCTTCTGCATGCATATTTGATAATTCATGTTCAACAGTAGTATTTGCTATTGTTCCAGCCGAGTAAGTAAAAAAGCACGCGTCCATACTCCATACTCCAGGTTGATCACTCCGTGCATACCAATGGCCTACGGACTGGACAGCATACTCTGAATCTCTGATCAGTAATCACAAGACGATGTTAAGTGTTCATCTGACCTTGGAGCACTCTGGACACGGAAGGCGGCCTCTAGAACGGCACTTTGTGCAAGCGACCAAATCAGCTGCATTCGTTTCAGCTCCAAGTGATTCGTAGATATCCTCCAGCATGTCGAATTTGAATGGTCCACCTTTCCTAACAGAACCTACTCCTTTGCATGTTGAACATGCTACCATACGAAGATCACCACAGCGCTTGCACATGTTTAAAGACCTGCAATGCAGTACTAGTTTTTAAGTGAAAGAACAGTAGTATCTGGGTTTCATATTGCAGACGCTACATTGTGTTTATGACGAGAAATTAGCAACAACATCATTGTAGTGCAATACTTATTTGATAACAATTTAGCCCACTACATTTTTTCAGAAAAAAATTCTCCAAGAGACGATTCATTTTTATTTCCACTTCTCGTATTTCAGTTTCTGTGGTTCATATATACTCATTCTTTTAGTTTGACATAAGGCAACAAGTATGCAATTTCATGTAAACTGATTCTGCCAATAAAGTAAACTATCAAATAAAATAGGTGGATTTGACAGTATGCTCCATGTTACAAATACATGGAATAACTCAAACGAACTGCAGAGTGGTGGCATGTTTTGCACTGTAGTATCTTGCATTTCCACTTATTTAAGTTTAATGCATAGCATGACACTATTGGATTGCAAAGCAAAAGTATACTGTTCAAATTGGCCCGGTCACCCCAATTAGCTCACTCCATTTGTTCAGAACATATTTCCTCAATACCAAGAGGGATTCGTTTTTATTTCCACTTCTCATATTTCAGTTTCTGTTGGTCATATATGATCTCTCTTTTAAATACTTGCAATGCAGCGCCGTTTTTTTTAAGCCAAAGAAGGGTACTTGGGTTTCAATGCAGACGCCCTATTTTGTATCTGGTTATACAATTGGCAACAACAAGATTGTAGTGCAATACTCACTTGATAACGAATTAGCTCACTCCATTTGGTCAGAATAAATTTCCCCTTCTCATATTTCAGTTTGTACTAGTCACACAGGCTCTCTATTTTAGTATGACATTGGGCAACTAGTTGGCAACTTTGCATAAACTGATCTCTACCAGAGAATAAAACAGACAAATAAATAGAAGTGCATGGATTGGACAGACACAAAAGGCAAACATAATCCACATTACAAATGCATGAACTGCACAGTGACAGGCATAATTTATACTATACTAGTATGTAAGCTCATCCTCCCAGCAGAAGTTCCCAAATGTGAGAAATTTCCCCTTAAGCAAATAAAGTTTATTTATTTAAGTTTAAGCTCAAGCAAAGAAGCACTTGAATTTCACCTTGCTTAAGTTTAAAGCATAGCATGACTGTATTGTCAGAGCAAATGTATCATGTTAAATCTTTCCCCAATGTTTTACTACATGCTTTCATTCTATTTTCATATGTAACTATTTCACTCTGTTCCTTCCGTACGAGGCTGCATTCTACGGCAGTAGCAGCGAGGACTATGAGTTTTGCTAGCATTAATGTGCATTCATCGGGGGTTGGGTGCACTAGTAACCAGATGACAGGCGAGCAAGCAAGAAGCGGACAAGGACCTTCTCTGTGAAGTGGCGACGAAGCCGTCGACCCTTTGCGCGGCGATGCTGAGGCCGAGCAGCAGGGCTCCCACCGCAAACCCGGCGATCTCGCTCTCCGTCAGTCCCTCCATGCCGAGGAGAACGAATCCGCGAAAATCTGAATGAACTGGGGGATGAATGAAGATTTGGATTAGGACAAAGAAAACACAGATATAATTCCTTGAAAAGAACAATCCAACCATGAAGAAATCAAAGATTCTTCACCTAGATCAGAAATCGATCTTAGCCTAGATGGGGATCTCCACTCCACGCCAATCCAGTGCCACGGAGGAGTGCTGCGAGCGAAATTGCTTGCAGGTCTGTGCTTTGGCGGGAGGATGTCCAGGAGTGTTTGGAAGAGAGGCTGTCGCGAAGAGGATAAGGGGCAGGCCACAGGCCGACGTGGACGCCCTTTCTTTTTTTGCTTCTATGATTTTTTCGAAGAGGGAAAGCATGGCCCGTCAATTGATTGCACACAATCGTTTTATTATAAAAATTTATTATAAAGTCAAGGTTTAGATTTCAAATGTCACAACAACATAAGCAGGACATGCCAAACTTCATGCGATTCTTCTAAAAATTCGCCAGTCACATTGAAAGATAACATGTGTCCGCTAGCGGACGATTGCATCTAGAGTTCATATGTTCTCGCTCACATCTGACAATACGTACGACCATATGTGATTCCTTTAAATGCTCATTTTTATATGTAGACTAGCACAATACCCGTGCGTTGCAACGGGTTGACAAATTATAAAATAGCTTTATTAAAAAGGAAAATTTGCTATTGTTACTTTTTGTCGTTTGCTGAAACGCACTGTCCGATTGTGTCTTTGCTAGATACCATTATAATTTTATGATATATTTGCCGGAACACACAGCGGTGACAAAAATAGGAAGTTTAGCACTTTTGTTAGGGATGACCAATTTTGAAGATAATGTGCCAACTTTTTATTTATAGAAATGTGGTGTGTTATGACAAGATACAATCGAACACTGTGTTTTAGCAAATGACACAATATAATGGTCTTGTAGCAAATTTTTCCTTATCAAAATTATCATATCTAGTAGATTTGTTCGGCAATCGGTTGGGATTTTCCGATTACCGCGGTAACCAAAACCTTAAAGCTATCCCATCTATAGATATATCATCCATCCATGTGAATATAGACCTATTTCTTACTCTATATATATACAAATGTATCCATAAAAAATGCACGCGTTTTATCCACTGACCAAATTAGATACATTTATCAGCTATCACTATGGGAAACAATCCAAGTGACGGTAGAAGCAGTTGGTAAGCAAAAGAAAACTGATGCAAACAAAATACAAAGATTGTAAGAAAATTCAATCAAAGCGATGAAGTAATCTTATTATCTACTACCTTCAGATCTAGCAAATCAAATGAATCATTAACAAAAACAACGCATACATTGTTTTAAAAACAACAAAGCACACAGAGACGTCCATACCAATCCCTTCTGCCGATCTCTCGCACACAGCAGCGGATGCGATGAACCTGTCTGTCATTCTCTCGCTGACAGCTACAGAAAGCAGGATTACGGCAAGCAGCAACAACAATTAGCTACGTACGCACGTCAATCCCAGCTGGGAAGCTTACAAGTCGGACAGAGAAAAAAGGTTTAGCTGATCAGATCATCTTGTTTGTTCTTCCTTTTCATGTTGTCTAGAATTAATCAGTCTATATGAGTGGGAAGAACGAGGCTGATAGGATCGAGCCGATGATGATCTCTGCATTCCAGTGTCGAGCTCTAGTACGTACGCAGCGTGTGTGCGCGCCTCAGATATGTACAATAGCCATGCCATCTTGGATTCTTGGGTCGATCGGTCTCTGTTGTTTTGATCGATTCGTGCTTCCTCTTCCTCTCGTACCACGACAATGATGATGATGATCAGTGGCGCGCGGAGGGGCTCCTCATGCCGCCGGCGGCGAGGCTGTCGACGTAGGAGAACTTCTTGGGAGCGAGGCTCGGTGCCTTCTTGAGCAGCATGGCCTCGCCGGCCTCGTCAAGCGTGCCCTCCTCCCTCTTCCGCATCAGCTCGTCTTGGTCGAAGTGCCAGCCCATGAAGTCGTAGAGCGTCATGGACGCCGGCGCCTCGTTGAGCTTCTCCAGCTCCTCCTTCGCGTCCAGCTTCCTCGGCGCGTTCATCTCCATCTGCCGCCGCGCCGCCTCGCTCGCCGTCAGGTTTGTCGCCGCCGCGTCCGCGCCCAGCACGTCCTCGATCCTTGACATCACGTTGTACGCCAGGCTCTCCAGCACGCGCGAGTAGCTCTCCAGGAGCGCGTAGCCGACATCCTAAAACATTGATCCATCGTGCAAGTTATGCATCATGCATTGAGAGTACGCCATTGTTATGAACACAAGTAATTGATACGAACCCTATTGTATTGGATCTTGGAGATGTCGAGCTGCGACTGCGGCGTGCCAGGGAACTGGAGCTTGAGGAGGTGGAGGATGGTCTCGGCGCGCTCCTCGAACTGCTCCCGCTTCTCGAAGCTGATGATGGAGCCCTAGGAAGACTTGGTGTCCTTGGTCTGCATCTTGCGCTTCCAGATGATGGTGGACGCCTCGATGCGGTTCTTGAGGTCCAGCACCTTGTGCTCCGTCGACAGGTCCATCCCTTCCAGGACCTCCAGCGGGTCGAACTCCTCGTCGGTGATGCTCCCGTAGATGGCGTCGCCGAGGCTCGTCTTCCCCTTCTTGGGGAGCGACTCGATGTAGATCTCGGGGATCTCCATCTCCACCAGCACCTGCGCGTTGATGGCCATGGCCGCCTTCAGCACCTGGTTCACGCACTCCTTCTGGTACTGCAGCCACTTGCGGGTCACCTCCGACATGCCCTCCGCCGGAACCTTCACCGTCGGCATCCACCACTTGTCGTCGTCGCGCTTGTTGTCCCCGCCCTTCTCGTACCAGAACTCGGACTGGTCCACGAAGTTGTCCATGTAGCCCTGCACCCATCATCGTCAAACATTAAAGTTTGGAGGACAGCACCTGGCGGCTCGATGCATGGGACTGAAGGACGGCGCCAGCGGGTTGAAGGCACGGGATGGGAGGGGGCAGCCTCCCCGGGCTTGAGGAACGAACACGGTGTTGCCGGCATCGCGGGACCCGTCTCGTGTGGGAGTAGGAGGAGTCCGCGGTAATGCTACACCTACGGACGTCTTACGAATTTTTTAGCGTTGAGTAGGAAAGCGATCCGACGTGTCCGGCCTCTTAACGAAAGAAAGAAAACATGGACGTGCCGCTAATTCCGCAGCGAAAGGTTAGAACTGCCTCGCGTTAAGGAAAAGAAGATCTTCCTCGTTCAATAAACCACGGCACCCTCATGCCTCCGCCGCATCGTCGTGAACGGCCGGGCCATGCGCAGGGTCGCTCACCTTCTTCCTCAACCAGCTACTCGCCGTCAGCGCCGCCCTACAGCGAACAAAGCGTATCGTATGGTAATACTACTGTCAGTCCCCATGGACACCATTAGCTCCTCAGATGCCATGGCTCTGTCGGTCTATCCAACTTGATTTTGTTACAGAATTCATGAAGTATTGGGTTTTAAGTTGTAACTCAACAAATTGATGCGGACTGCAAGGCTGTAAGAATTTTGCAAAAAAGCTTCCACGCCCCAATTGAGTCGTTCTGCATCGACCAATTTCCACTTTGTACCATCCAACGAGGTGCACAGGAAGCTGGAGTCAAACGGGGAACCTCAAACTTTCGTGGCACCATCTCATTACCGAGGTCTGTATCCGCCGGAGAGGTTGAGTTTGCCGCGCTGCTTCCGATGAGGGAAAGCTCGCCGCGCCACTAATGAAGGCCGAGAGTATGCCGCTCCGGTTCCTACGACGTGAAGGTCGCTGCCCTGTAGAAGAAGGGGAGGTTGCTGCGCATCTCGTCGTGCAAATTCCAAAGAAGGGTAGATCGCTACGCCGCCGCCGACGAGGGGCAGGTCGACTGGGAGAGACGGGGATATTTTGTTATTTTTTCTGCACATATTTTTCGTTCAGGAATTAACCACGGCTCCACGCTGGGTCCACGTCCCATGATTCGTCAGCGCGTAAGAGTTTCCGTAGCCAGTTTTCCCGTAGGTGTAGCATTACCGGAGGAGTCTGACCCGAATTGCGGCGCAGCAGAAATTTCGCGGGACCGGACGTACGAATTTTTTGACGTACGAAAAAAGACCGCTGGTTTTTTGACCTACCACGGTTTTCTGACCATCGCGTCCTCAAGCCGTATTATTAGTTTAGATTAGATAACTTGTAAAAAGGACATGACCTCAAGGAAGGACGGACCATGCCCGCGTCGGAGAGCTCTCGCGACGTCTCACTAGGGTTAGGGCGACCTCCATGGCCGGGATCTCCGATCTCGTCACGTTGGACCGCTACGTACTCGATCCCTGGATCGAATACTCGGCTCGAGGGAGGTTTGATTCTTCGTCACGTTGAGAGGCGCTTGGTGTTGCTTGATCGAGAAGGTATCGCGGTGGATGTTCGTCGGGCGGATTCGGCGAATTCGATCGAGGCGGGAACATCCATTGAATTTCCGTTCTACCACGCGGAGGTTGGTGACATTTGGGCTTCGCCGATCGCTCCCTCTCGCCTGGGCCGGTCTCCTTTGAGACCGCGTAGGGCGCTGGGGCCTAGGGCGCTATTTCCGTTGGATCTGGTTTGGCCTGCTCCGATTTTGGGCTGGGTCAGGATGGTTTGGATCCTCCTGCCGATCGGCCTTCCGACATCCCTCCTTCGATGGCGGCCACATGTGCGCCATTGACGTGTCCGGATCAGAGCTCGGGTGGTGCCGAAACCGCTAGGGTTATCTCCTTGCAGTCTCAGCCTCGTCCTCAGATCTCGCGCTTCCAACACATCTGGGACCGAGGGAGAGCGGCTGGAGCTCCTAGGGTTGTCTTCGTTGATAGAGAGATCAGACCGTCGATCCTTCACCCTGCTCAGCCTTCCTCTTGGCGGGGGACGGTGTTCGGGGATAGCCAGAGTTTCGCATCGGTTGCTCGCTCTGCTCCGATGTCTTCCTTTGGGCGTGGTGGGCGTGGGGGTCCTCAGTACCCCGCTCATCCTAACTACGCTCCGAGAAGGCCGCCCGGTGGTTTTGCGGCGGGTGCATTTGACGGTGGTGCGGTGAGATCAAATCAGCAGTACCAGCAAGGCGCGGGTCGAGATTTCCAGAGGGAAATCGAGATCGCGCTCAAGATCTTCATCAGCGTCGTGATTCCTACGACCAGGAGGCAGATCCGAGGGATCAGCATGGCCGCGACCTCGGGCGCCAGGCGAATCAGCGAAGGGGGAGCTACAATCCACGCGGCAACAGATCTCGCAGCAGAGAATCTCGGGAGGTACGTTTCAATCCTAACCGCTTGGGTGCCATTGCTCCTCAAGAGCGTCCAGTTGGATTAGCCCTTCGTGCTGATCCAAATCCGAACAATAGAGATCGATGGGCTCATAGATCAGAAATGAGAGAGGTGGATTCCGATAACTCTGCCAATAACTCGCATAGAGAGTTCGACGAGAGAGATGGTCCTGTTAACAATTCTGTAGCGGCTTCTAATCTGAATCTGAGAAATGATGATGGGCATACTGAGGTGCGCCAGCAAAATCAGAATCAAGATGAGCGTAGGGAGGCTGTGAATGCTGTCATTCCTGAGCGCAATGTTCACTTTAGAGAGAATAGGAATCAAGTGCTAGAGGATGGAGATATTTGTAGAATTTGTGGTGATGTCCATTCTAAGAAGTTTGTTTTCTATGAACCTCAACCTTGGGAAGTTGCAGCTCCCTTTGTGGGCGCAGCTGTTCCAGGTAATGGCTTTTTTGTTATTCCTGATATAAGAAATGCTGCTTCTGCAAAGAAAATTTACAAGGGTGTGGTGGAAATACTTGAAGGAGACAGCAAATCAGTTGGAGCATGAATTCACTCAATGGGCTGGAGTCAATTGCAACTGGAGGTGGTATACAAAGCCCATGTCAGCCAAAAAATTCTTAATGCATTTTCCCAGTGCCAGGGATATTGATGCTTGCGTGCACTTTGGAAGGACAAATCTTAGAACTGTGTAGAATGTGGTGGTCAAGGTTGTTCCCTGGTTTCCTGGCTATGGAGCCACTGGTGATTTGGACATTGCCTGGTTTCAGGTGAAGGGAATCCCTATTGATAACAGGAATTGCCCAGTTGCTGTCTATGCTGGGAGCACTGTTGGAAGGATTTTGGCTGTTGACAGACACAGCCTGAATAATGTTGATTATGTCAGAATTCAAATTGGTAACATGAATGTGGCTCTTGTTCCACCAGTTATTTCAAATGTGAATATTGGTGCTAGTTTCTATGATCTTGAGTTCACCAGGGAAATTCCAAGAGGCAGACCTCAGGCTGAAGCAATTCTAGCCCCTGTTGAGCATACTGACCAGAGTAGACCTGTTACTGATAGACCTCCTGTTGCTGGGCATACTCCTAAGAGGACCAGATTAGATACTTCTGGAAATAGTAGGAATGTGGGTAATCAGTCTGCTCCTAGTGGATTTATGAGAGATGCGAGGAATTCCTACCAGGCTCCCATAATTAACAGGAAATTCAGGTGGTGCAATCTACTCAAGAATCTGATTTAAGAGGAAAAAGGAAAGCTGCTGATGTTGTCCCCTCTGTGGACAGTGATGATGATGAATCTTCAATGGGAGATAAGGCTAGATTATTGTGCTATGGGGCACCAAAGCAAGTTGTTGGTGACTCTAGCACTTCCAGAATTTCTCCTGCTATGGATCATTATCCTGCTTACCTGGAGTATTTGTCAAGACCAAGGATTACTGATGGAGTGGTAGAAAATGTTGGGGAACCACTACAGAATGAGCTCACTTATGAGGAATTAATGAGGAACTTATTGAAATCAAGAAGTGATAAATGTTATATGTGGAGGGGACAGTTGGAGAGGATTCTAGGAGCCCAATTAGATCCTGTGGTTGAGTCTCCTTTAGACCAATCGATGGACTCTGATTTTCTTTCTTCACAGGAAGCTGCCATTTCCTCTGAGAATGGTGAAGCTAATGTGCTCAGATCATCTACAGTGCAGATTACTGAACTTCCATCAAGCCCAGTTAATACTGCTACTGTTAGAATCAGGTCCTCTGTACCTGCTATTCCTACTCCCAAGCAACCACTGCCTACTCGTGTGAGTTCCAGAATTCAAGCTGAAGGGAGAGCTCAAGTTAACATCCTGGAGAAAGCTGTGCAGACTACCAAGGAAAAGAATCTTGAAGGTAATGATACAGTTAATGTTAATTCCTTTTCTGTTCTCCAAGATGATGTGATTTTAGATAAGGCTTTAGAAATTGGGATTGATGTTGCTTCTATAACTTTAACTAATATTCATTTGCTCAAAGACTTGGAATCTGCTAGGGATAATCTAGCTAATAAGAAACTTGTTAAGAATGCTGTGTCTAAAGTTGTAGAAATAGAAAATGAGAAATCTGGTGAGGAGGACAATGGTTTGGATGGTGCTGATGATAATTTTGATGAGTTCACTCCTGTAGTTTCTAGGAAAACTAAGAAAAACTTGAAGAAATTGTCTGGTGGTAAAAAGTCAAATCAAGGGGTACCCCTCTGTGGTATAAAATCCCTTCGAAAAGGCAGTAATAATCACCCTCTGTGTGATATTATTACTGGCCCTAGGCTGAGAAGCCACAAAGCAAAAAACTCTAAATGATAGGTCTCATTATGAACTGTAGGGGTGTGGGGAAAAGGGTTTTTCTTTTTGTCTTCGTGATCTCATTTATGAACACCAATTTGATTTTATTGGGCTTCAAGAAACAATGAAGAGGAAAGTTGACAGTTCTTTTTGGAGAAAGTTTGATCTGGACAATTCATATAATTGGTTTTGGTCTCCCTCTGTGGGACGTTCTGGTGGAATCTTATGTGGCATTAAATCCTCTAGATTTAATGTCATATCCTTCTCTGTGGGCAGATTTTTTGTTAAAGCAAGAGTTTGTGATCTAAAACTCTAGAAGGAGTACTGGTTAATAATTGTGTATGGGGCAGCTCAGGATGAGGATAAAGATTTATTTCTTCAGACTTTTTCTGATTTATGTGAGAACTTGGACATTCCATCTTTAATTGGTGGAGACTTTAACATCTTGAGGTTTGCAAATGAGGAAAATAAAGGTGGTGGTGTAACTAGATTTTCTGATGAGTTTAACTCAATTATCAATAAGTTTGCTCTTAGAGAGCTTCCTCTAAGTGGTGGCATGTTTACCTGGTCAAATAATCAGGAAAATACTACTTTGGAGAAGTTGGATAGGATTCTGATAAATCATGATTGGGAAAATCTTTTTCCCTTATCAAGTGCAAGGAAAATTCCCAGAGTAATGTCAGATCATAATCCCATTATTATGGACACTAAGGAAAGTGTTGAGGTCAGAAGCAGGGAATTCAGGAAGTCTTGGTTATTGCAGCCTGATTTCCAGTTGAGAGTGGATAAAGCTTGGAAGACTCCTGTGAGAGGGAGTGATAGCATTAGTGTGTTCCAGGAAAAGTTGAGAAATGTGAAGAATAGTTTGAAAGGTTGGGGGGCAAATGTCAGAGGGGAGTCTCTGAAACTCAAAAAAGAATTGCTGAGTGAGCTAGAAAACCTGGAAAATTTAGAGGAAGATAATATCTTGCCTGGCCCTTTGTTTGCCAGAAAAGGAGAAATTCAGTTTAAACTCATGCAAATCTATGAGGAAGAGGAATTGTACTGGTTCAGTAGGTCAAGTGAGAAATGGTTACTGGAAGGTGATAACAACACTGCTTATTTTCATCGTGTGGCTAATGGGAGGATAAGGAAAAATACAATGTACTCCCTGAAGAAGGATGATATTCATATTCAGGGGACTGCTGACCTGTTGAATCATGCTACTGAGTACTATAAAATGCTTTTTGGACCTGGGGAAGGGAATTTGATGCAGCTTGCATACAGTGTTTGGTCTGTACAGGAGAAATTGTCTGATGAGGACAACATGAAATTAAATGAACCTTTTTCAGAGGAGGAAATTCAAGCTGCTATAAACAGCATGGTGAAAAATAAAGCCCCAGGTCCTGATGGAATTCCTGTTGAGTTCTATCAGGCATGTTGGCCTATTATCAAAAATGATGTCATGAGCATTTTCTATGACTGGAAGTTGGGAGTGTTAGACCTTTATAGATTAAATTTTGGCATGATTATCTTGTTACAGAAAACTCCTGATGCATATGTGATTCAAAAATATAGACCCATCTACCTTCTTCAGGTGATGTACAAATGGTTAACTAAGGTTGCTACCCTCAGAGTAGAACCCTTCTTGAATAAATTGATTTCCCCCTGTCAAACTGCTTTCATCAAAGGAAGGAACATAATGGATGGTGTGATGTCTTTGCATGAAATTCTGCATGAAGCCAAAAGGAAAAAAATAGCAGGGTGTAGTTTTGAAGTTGGATTTTGAAAAGGCTTATGACAAAGTTGACTGGGATTACCTGATGAAGTGCATTTCACAGAAAGGTTTCTGTGAAGAGTGGTGTGCAAGGATAAATGGTATAATTAGGGATGGTACTTTATGTGTGAAGATTAATAACATAAGGGGAAAAGATTTTGGCAGCCATAGAGGGGTGAGACAGGGTGATCCTTTCTCTCCTTTCCTGTTTAATATTGCTGCTGAGGGTTTGGCTAAAATGATTGCTCAGGCTCAAGAAGCCAAGTTGGTGACTGGGTTGGTTCCCCACTTAATTGAAAATGGGGTGGTGATTCTTCAATATGCTGATGATACAATTTTGTTGGTTCAAGATGACATGGAACAGATTATACACATGAAGTTAATTCTTTACATGTTTGAAGCTATGTCAGGATTGAAAATCAATTTCCTTAAAAGTGAAATCATGATGGTTTTACATGATGATAAGAAGAAAATGATTTACTCTAATATTTTCGGTTGCCAACTGGGGGATTGGCCCATAAAGTGCTTGGGGTGCCTGTTTGTGGGACTCGCCTTAGGGTGTCTGATGTGGACTACCTCTCTGATAAACTGGTAAAGAAGCTTGATGGTTGGGTGGGCCACTCCTCTTCGATTGGTGAGAGATTTTCTCTCATCTAGTCCTCTTTGAGTACCACACTTATCTATCATATGTCAATGTATTTGCTTCCCCTTACTAATCTGGAGAAAACGTCCAAAATAATCAGGAAGTTCTTTTGGGGGGAAACAGTGAAAAAAGGAAGTACCACTTAGTTAAATGGGACCTGGTTTGTAAGCCCAGACAGAAAGGTGGTCTGGGAATCAAGAATCTGTAGCTGTTTAATCATTGCTTGCTTTGCAAATGGTGGTGGAAATTGGAGACAGAAGATGGCCTTTGGCAGAGACTGGTTAGAGCCAAGTATGGTATAAATAAAAGCTTGCATCATATTAGATTGAGAAATGACGACTCTCCTGTTTGGAAGGATTTGTTGAAAGTGAAACATTTGTACCTTAGGCAGAGGATGATGGGGGTTGGTGCTGGCAATTCTACTGACTTCTGGAATGATGCTTGGTGTGGATCATCTCCATTCTGTGAGAAATTCCCTCAGTTGTTTGATATTTGTTTGGACCAACAGCTGACTGTGGCTGAGGCTGCAGTCCTAGGCTGGCAGTTCAGATACAGGCGCTAGATGAATCCTGAGATTCAGTCCCAGTGGCGTTGTATGAGAGACAAGCTGGCTATGATTGCCCTTAATCGTGAACAGGACATACCTAGGTGGAAGCTTACTAAATCTGGGATTTTTTCTGTTAAATCTCTCTATAACAAACTCTCGGCAGTTGGGGTTGATAGAAGTTTTAAACAACTTTGGAAAGCGAAAATTCCTCTTAAAATCAAAATTTGGCTCTGGTTAATCTGGCACAATGCAATAGCCACAAAAGATAACATGAAAAAGAGAAAGTGGATTGGTAGTTTCACTTGTCAGTTTTGTCCTACAGATGAAACCATCACTCACTTGTTTTTTACTTGCCCCATGGCTGCTTACATGTGGAGCACTATTAGCACAGTTCTAGGTGTTTTTACTAGACCTTCTTGTTTTACTCAGTATTTTTGGTGGATTGCCAAAATTCTCCCTGTTGGTCCCAATTTTCATATTGTGGGGATTGCAGCTTTGTGTTGGGCTGTTTGGAAAACAAGAAATAATGCTTGCTTTGAGGGCAAGCTTATTTCCTCTCCTGTGGGATTGATATGTTATATGTGTGCTTTCCTTCGGCATTGGGCAGGTCTCTAGGGTGAAAAAGATAAGGAGTTGCTGCTGGAAGGAGCCTCGCGTCTTCAGAGGGGAGCGACGGCGGCACATGAGATGGCCAGACAAGTTGGGGCATCCAGAGCAAGGATCCAGGAGGGAGTTGATGAAGATGAAGAAGTTTCTGTCTGAGATCAAGTTGAACTTCAGGCCTAAAAACTATGCTGTTATTTTGGGCTGCTTACTTTTGCTGCCGGTGCTGTAATATTCCCGTGAAAACTCTTGCTGTATCGCGTGTAGTTGGCCGCATTGAAAACTCTGTTTAGGTTGCCTTAGTAGCAGTTCTTTGCTGCTGTTTGCGGCCTAGGGTCTAGACCCGTCGTACTTTTATTTCTCTGCTTTTGATTTTGTAAAAGACCTTTGTTCTGTTATCCTTGTGATAGTGGAACCCGGCTCCATACGTGGGGACGTATGGAAAAAAAAGATAACTTGTAAAAATGAGCATTTTCAACTCTGTTTAAAACAATATTATATCTATTTTTAAATAGCCCACACTAAAGCGCAAAGTCCTATATGGATCTTTGGCTTTAGTGCATTATCAGTTTTATTCAGCTAATTCTCAAACATATTAGTGATTTTGGATGGTAGTTAAAAAGTAAAATTTATAATTTTCCAGATAAAACAAGTAAAAGGATAAGCGATAAATAAATGATGAATAGATTCCTCAGAATCACAGAAATGCACATTTCTTACACATCATATCATTTTCGCTTAGCAATCCTATCTTTAGTTAGAACTACTTTCTTGTATAAGAACCACATAAAAATCTTAATCTTTAGTGATACCTTTATTTTCTAAATATATTGCATAGAAAAATAGTGTATCCATCATTAGATGTAAATATATTGATTTCACCGTAAACAAGAACAAACCAAAATCAGTTAAATTCCACATGATCTAGTTCATTACTAGCTGTTCGATATCAGTCTCTGTACCAAACTGTCCAATGGATGTCAGTGAAAGTCCTTCTAAACTCTATATGACTATATTTAAAGGAATCTCCATTAGCACACTAGAGGGAATGGGTTTCCTTCGCACGATGTTGTAAAGGGGGTATTGGTTTGCTAAAGAATGATCTTCTAACCATATGTCCTCCCAAAACGTAGCCGTTTTCCCATTCTCTATCTTGAAAGACCATCTATTAAAAAATTCATCTTTGACCCCCATAAGGCATTTCGAAAATGGTAAATCAGTAGGTTTTGGTTGGACTTGAGACAAGTTTTGTCTTTCAAATACCTATTATGTAGCAGCTCTTGCCATACACCATTTTTATTTAAAAACTTAGAAAGTCATCCGTTAAGTAAGTATTTGTTCTTTAGTTCTAGGTAAAGACTATCTATTGTGGGCCAATATGAAATAGACACCGGACTAGCATCCAATGACCACCGGTCTGATCTGTTCTAGGTAAAGACTAGCATGTGGGGTTCGTGCGAAGCGACGCATCCAATGACTGGTGGTTGTGCTATATAAGATCATCTCTAGAAGATACTAAAAACTCTCATACTGTAAAATTGGCAACTAAGAAAAGAAACCAACATGGAGCACTAGAACAGATCAGATCACCCCTAGCTTCCAATCCTAGGGACAACAACTAGTCCGATGGAAAGTCATGTATCAGGCGCCGATTCCTAGAGCTGCCCTAAAATTTCAGCACCTAAGAGCATCTCTATTCGCACCCCCCCCCCCTAAATGGCGACCAGCACAACCAAATTATGGGCCATTTGGGGGCGCCGGCGTTGATTTCCGTATGGGGAGTAGCGGTTTCCCAGTCGCGCCCCCCAAACGCCGCCCCAAAAGCCCGACGCGGGCCAATTTTTTTTAAAAAGTATTCCCGCCGCTGCGCCGATGCTGCTAGAAATAGCGCCGCTGTAAGGCGGCAAGAAATACAGCCGCCAGATCCATATAAATTATTGAAACTATTGTTCATACACACGAATAATAAATAATTTGAAATCCAAATAAATAGAATTCAAATAAATAAATTACAAATAAAACTAGGCGTTGTTTCCTTTGAGCATCCGCAAATGCTCCACCAAATGATCTTGCAGTTGGCTATGGGTATTTGCATCTCAGATTTCTTGACGCATGGAAAAAAATGTAGCAAATGCGGTGGGCACGTGCTGATCAAGAGTCGCAAGAGGACCTGGCGGTGATACGGTTCAGGGTCAAACACCGGATGCTCCCGCTCACTCTCAGTAATCATGTTATGTATGATGACACATGCATTCATGGTCTCCCACATCTGAATCTTCGACCACGTAAGTGCAGTGAATCGGACAACAACGAATCGATCTTAGAGCACACCAAATGCACGCTCGATATCCTTCCTTCAAGCCTCCTGACACTTTGCAAACCAAGACTTTTTACCTCCTGACAGAGCGCCTGCGATAGTCTTCACAGATGTTGCCCATCTTGGATAGATGTCATCTGCCAAATAGTATTCTCTGTTGTCCTCATGGCCATTGATCACAAAGTTCACTGGAGGAGCATGGCCTTCAACTATCGGGAGAACACAAGCACCGAAGTACGTTGATGTCATTGTGAGATCCTGCCATGCCGAAGAAAGCATGCCAAATCCATAGATCCTGGTCCACCACAGCCTCTAGTACCACACTACAACCTCCTTTGTGACCTTTGTACATACCCTGCCAAGCAAACAGACAGTTCTTTCATTTCTAATGCATGCAATCGATGCTACCAAGCATCTCAGGAAATCCGCGCTCTGCATTCTGGGCCAAAATGCGAGCAGTGTCTTCTTCATTGGATGTTCTCAGGTAATCTGATCCGAACACCGACACCACTACCCTACAGAATCTAGACATGCACTCCATGGCCACAGACTCGGTCATGCATATGTAATCATCCCGTGAATCACCAGGAGGTCCATATGCAAGCATCTGCAAAGCAGCCGTGCACTTCTGAAGTGAGGAAAAATCAACCATACTAGTGCAATCCTTCTTTCATATGAAGTAGTTGTCGAAACGCCGAACGGCATAGACAATGTCGAGGAAGAGCTTCTGGCTCATCCGAAAATGGCGCCAAAATACCACCTCGTCGTGCAATGGGTCGTCGGCGAAGTAGTCGACGTAGAGAATGAAGTAGCATTCCTACCTCTGCTTCGGCTTGCTCTTGCGGCGTCCAAGCGCCGACCCTCCGCGGCGCGGCTTGGTATCAGTGTGGGTGTACAACGCCATTAGGCACGACAGCATCATCAAGTGATGCACTCGTCGTCGGTGATGGCGATCTCGGCTTCCTCCTCCATCAGAGTGGCGAACATAGTCTCATCATCGGAGTCCATGAGCTCGTCCATGGTCTCGGTAATATGCCAATCCTAGGCAAGGTCGAGGTGGGTGGCACCGCGGGAAAGCCCGGCGAGATGGCGGAACACCTCGAAAAGTTGGCGGGCGGGGCGATACGGCGTGCTAGTGCGGCGATTTGGTGAAAGAAACGTGTTCCGTTGGGGGAATGGTGCGATGAGGCGGCACGGCGGCGCAGTGGCGATCTGGTGAGAGGTGGGTGAGATGCGATGGTCGATTTGGGGGTTTTGGAGGGGCGAGTGGAGATGCTCTAATCCACCTTGGTATTTAGAGCATGTCTAACAGACCCTGTATTTGCTCGCCCCGTATCGAGCGAATATAGGGCCCTGTATCAAAAAAATTGCTACGCACGAACCATTCCGTCTAACAGACCCCTTATTTCACCCCGTATTTTAAAAAATGCAAAACCCAGGAGAATTCATAGATAGTTCTTCACATTGATCATAGATAGTGGATATACAAAATTGCGCGATCCTACTGGATCGCGACTTCTGCAATGCTAGCCTAGTCGTCGAGGATGATGAGCGGAGTGGTGGCGGCGGCCTCCCGAGCCATCAGCTCCTGCTCCCACGCATGCCGCCACTTCTCGAAATCGCCGCCGCTCATCGGCTTCAACGGCGGGTCGGTCTTGTGGTAGCGGCCGCCCTCCTCAAAGTCCCGAAGCGTCGGCGGCATCCACTCGGAGCCGACGTACTTGCACGCCGCACGCCGACTCCCGGCGGCGGAGAATTTGCAGTGGCGGCGCCACGCCTCCTCCACCGTGGCCGGCTTCGATCCGGCGGCGGGCGAGAGGCTGCTCCGACGCTGTGCGCTCATGGCTGGCGGCGGTGCAAATGCGGCGGCGTGCGCGTGGGAATTTCTCGCCGGAGTGGTTATGGCTGGCGGCGGCGCACGGTGGGGCTAGGGTTGCGAGTGAGGGGTTGGACCCCCACTCGCCCCTTCACCCTCTATTTGTAGGGGGCGGCGGGGTGGGTTTAATGGGCCCCGTATTCTGCCGATACGGGCCGGCCCGAATACGAGGCCTGCTTGACGGCCCATTTCGCCCTCACCCCCTATCCCGCCGGAATAATATGGGGTACCAGCGTTTTGAGGGGCCTGCTAGACATGCTCTTAGGTCTACAGATGGTATCGTTTCAATTTGAGGCCTCTTTCAATTTAGTCAATTTGTATTTTTGCTTCACGGTGGTCTCGTTTTTCCTTTTTGACACGCACGGCGGGCATATTCGATGGACTGATGTTACGCATCCAACTGATCTTATCTTATCCAAGATCATAACCCATCCCCATCATCCCCGGATTGTGATCCCCTTCTCCAACCCAGCCAGGTAATGACTCGCGTCTTGCACCTGGTACAGTTACCGCACAAGTTAAAGCGTAGGAGGGCTGCTGAAACTGAAACAGCGTCCAAAGTACTAACTAATAATGATAGCATATCTGTCGGCTGCATTTGGCATCAAAGTACATGCAAGCACAGCAGATGATGTACGTGTTCATCTCCTGAACCAGCTGCTAGTCGCCCGAGCTTGTGGTGCTAATCTCAGCTCAGCCCACAATATAGTGCCGGTAACAAATATGAGCTCACCCTCAATAGTCTGTTCCAGTTTTAGCCATTGTATGTGCGCCCTACCGATAGTTTCGATATCCTGTTCCAAGTTACTAAACAGAGTTTGACAACGAGTTTCAGTCAGAGTTCTTGTAACTTCGCAATTTACTTGCGAAATCTACCTTTCATACAAAATATAAGGCTGATATTTTCAGAAGTTATAACTTGGCGGTTTATAAGTACAACCATCGTACATACTCCCTCTGTCAGAAATTACCCTGCATTCTGTGTTTGGTTAAAGTTAAACTTTTCAAATTTTGACCAAACATATTGGTAAAACTATCAATAACTATAAAACCAAATACATGCAATATGAAAATATATTTTATGACAATTCTAATGATGGTTATTTCATATTATAAATATTAATATTTTTTCTTATATGCTTAGTCAAAGTTTATAAAGTTTGACTTTGACTAAACCCAGAATGCAGGGTAATTCTTGATAGAGGGAGTACGATCGACCCAAACAGGTCCCTGAAACAACATTTGTTTTGTCATAAATATTTTGCGATTATCACATTCTTCTGCTCATTGTACTCACTAAAATTTCTGTCTTTAAGATCCAGCAAGGTTCACATGCAGGTGGAATGGAGTAGACATGGACAACCCAACACTCCAACAGTCATTCGCCGGAGAACAAGGACGAGATTTCTGCCCCCACCTCCATGCTTTAAAACCCGTTGCTTTCTTGGCACAGGACAATGGATGTACCATCAATTCATTCCCTCTCAGCCATGAACTCCAATCCACCAACATACATCTCCCCTCCTCCGCAGCTCCATTATAAACGAGCAAACCCCACGCACGCACGCGCACACAAGCACTGCTTTTCCCGACCATCTCAAACATTTCACGATGCAGCGCCACCCTCGGCGCGGCAGCTCCGGCGGGGAGCTCGAAGTGTTCGGAGCGACGCGCTACTTCGACGGCCTTGCTGACCTTGCTGCCGGCCCCGTCACCGTCAGGGAGCCTGAAGACCTGGTGATCCAGGTGAAAGTTACGCATGACATGAAGCACATGGAGGAAAGCTACTGCACCATCCAGGAGCTGGGGCTGGCAGTCAAGTCTAAGAGCAACCTCGCCGCCTTCTTCGGCTCCATCGTGTCCCCGGAGGCGAGCTTTCGTTTGAATCCGCCGGCAGCCAGAGCCAGCTTTCGTATGAATCCGGCGGCAGCGAGCTTTCGCATCAGCACGCCGGCGTCAGGCAGTACAACCACCACTACAACGCCGGGAAGCCACGACGAGCCGCCCCAGGTCTCCTCGTCGACGTCTTCAGGTGGGAGCAGTGACACTACCACAGCTGCTGCAGCTGTTTCCGGCTGTGATTTGGGTGAGGTGGTGGGGGACAGGAGGCTGCACGGCGTTCGGGTTGTGAGGGGCGCCGGTGGCGAAGAGGAGAGGTGGGTGGTGACATGCGGCGGGCAAGCTCTGGAAGTCCATGAGAAGATTATTGATGCGGAATCAAGAGATCATCAGGCTGACGAAGGAGTGGGAAATGGCGACGATTGTGGTTCGGACAGTGACACTAGCTCTGATCTTTTTGAGTTGGATTTGGAAGATGCCAATAATCACTAGTTATAGGATCAAAACAGCCATTTATGCCGATGGTAGCAGCTAGCTAATGAGTGGCGCAACAGTTTGACCTAATTGTATGTGATTGTGTGTAATTATGAATTTTCTAAATCTGAGTCCATCCTGCCTAACCAGCGCCAAAGCAGACAATTCCTCTCCTCATCCTCCTCCTCCGCCTCTGCTCAAGCGACAGCGAAGGCCGAAGGGTGAAAGCACTTTTGAGTTTTGAACTGTTGAGATTGTGTCCTACTAGTATTAACGGACGCAGTACGTTGAGTGTTCTAGAAAGAAAAAAAGCCTCAGTATACCGGTCTAATAATGACTACTTCTAAGTCAACTTAAGAAGTATCCTATTTGAATACTAAGATTTGTGCTAGTCAAGTACAATATTTTTCTGTGAAAGATAGTAGAGGCGCGTCGCGCAAATGCTCACATGCAAAGCACAAACACTTGCCCCTATGAGCAATCTCTGAAATACTTGAACCGGCAGATTAGAAAATTAACAAAGTGACCATATGCGTCTAGCTATCGGGAGGCACAACACTTAACACTTCATGGAATTCACTAGTGGAAAACGGCCTTTAGCAGCGGTCCGTAAGGATTTTTAGCACCGATTGCGCAACCGGTGCTAATTATCTGGTGCTAAAAGTCATCTTTAGCACCGGTTGCCTTACGAACCGGTGCTAAACAGGTACCACGTGGCCTCACCCCGGCGCGCCTCGGCAGGGACCTTTAGTCCCGGTTCGTAACACCGACCGGGACTAAAGAGTCCCTGTTGTTTTGTATTATTCATTTGTTTTTCTTTATTTTAAAGAAGTTTTCATATATTATACGGTACTATATACTGTAATAAGATAACTTATACATTCATGCATGCATATATAACATACTTTGTCTTACGAGTAAACAAATATATATATAATTGTGTTAGTTACATGGACATAACAATTATCGAGACTAAATCCGTCTATTCGATAACACAGAGGCTATGACCTCTATTACATGAAGATCATTGTAATTATCTAGGAACTCTGTCTATTTACATGAAATCTTCCATGTTTTTCATCTATGACCTTTTTCAACAAAAATTCCGCCAATTCCTCTTGAATTGCTAGTAGACGTTGATGTGGTAGGAGCTTCTCCCGCATGCGATTATTCTACAATAAAAGAGAGATCAATATAAATTTATTAGTTATCATAACAAATATTATGAATGAAACTCAACACAATTGATAAATTACTCACAGCTAATGTCCTGCACTCAGTGGTAAATCCGCGAATGAACTCGCAAACATAGTATCCACATAAGTTCGTCCCCTGTGGCTGCTGCGCACACTTTACAAGAATAGAACTCAATCAAAATAATAATCAAGCATCATAATTGTATTGAAACTAGAAGTAAACAGATGTGCGAAACTAGCTCGTACTACTTACGTCGACTCTAGTAAATATCAGCCGATCACGCCATGGTCCCGTTACCACCCCTTTGAACCGTTCCCAAACACTGCCCGGGAAATACAAATAAATTAATGAGTTATGAATTAAATGATATCTCAGCTTTTCAACGAAAGAGGCCCATATAGTGCTAAAATGATTGAAAATTACTCTTGGAGCATATTCTGCATGTCGCGGAACTCTTCCATGTCTCTCCTTAATGGGTCGAGTACTTCAACTCTTCCATTGTCAACTTTAATATTAAACATAATCCAGTGAAACCTGCACATGTTTATATATATTTCAGTAACTTATCAATTGCACTTAATATCGAGAGTAAGATTTTCACCCAAAGTTGTAAGGAAACAATATGCTATTACAGAAATGTTGCTCCTTTAAAAACTTTAGAATGTTATGCGTTGTTTCCTTAGGTTTTGTCTGTAGCGTATGTATATGAACTTTATCTGGATCAATGAATCCAACATTGATTGCGGTTGTCCTTGTATATTCCAGCATCTTCATTCTGCAAAACAGAATACATAGTGATATAATAATGATTATTACAGATTAATGAACTGAAAAAATTGAACAACTTAGAAACAAAGAATTGATCAACTTACAGACAATAGCAACTCATGAGAGATTTGTCGAGGGCGTCTAGATTCATGAACTGAAAGAATTCTGAAAATTCAATATGGATCTCGTCTTCACGATAGTAATACTCTGATCCAACTTTTGCCACGAGTATTGTTTGCTCACCACGCTCTGACGTCTTCATGTACCAGTCATGGAATCTCCGCATCATTGTTGGCATTTCACGCAACTTCTCGGTGTCGACCAACGGCTGCCCATAGACATATTGCCGTGCTAAAGGAGCCTTGGGTAATTCTGCGCCACCTAGCAATTCAGCCAGAGTGATATTCATTTGGGCCGCTAGTCTCACGGCTTCGTCCATGTCTATCCCCTGGGGAACTTTTGAAGATACCTGGAGGGGGGGATCGATTGTTTTGCCTGCTGTCCGAGCTGGGGAACGTCTCGTCTTTTCTCATATTGCTTCTTGAGTGTGCGTTTATAGTCATCTGGCGCATTCAATATATATTGGGGTGGCTGATTCAGCATGCTCTTAGCCCAATAGACGTCCTCCGGAGTGGTTTTTTTTGGGAGGGGCTCCTCTTGGGTTCCTGATGATTGTGTACCTGGGGTGGTGGTACTCTTCTTCCGCTTTTGGCCCTGAAGCTTAGTAGGCGCTAGCGGTGGCGCCGATGGCTTAGTGGGCGCTAGCGGTGGCGACGATGGCTGACCCGATGTTGGAGATCGAGATGGACTCGCGTTGTGGTGGTTGTCGTAGTCACGGGGTGGACTCGGAGGTGATGGTGACCTGCGACGACTCGATGGCGGTGGCGGTGGCG
The DNA here is from genome assembly GCA_007115705.1 of Dactylis glomerata. Taxonomy (NCBI): domain Eukaryota; kingdom Viridiplantae; phylum Streptophyta; class Magnoliopsida; order Poales; family Poaceae; genus Dactylis; species Dactylis glomerata. The sequence goes on along the minus strand of QXEO01000480.1, from coordinate 1,887,378 downwards.
CCAAGCCTAGAAGCTTGATGTCTTTCTTCTTCCATAGAATGACACCACCCAAGATTTCTCCGAGTGTCGCCTCATCTTCAGGTCCAGCCATGTCAAGCTCTAGTGACTCATATCCGAGTAGAACTTCATCCACCCCGACACGAGCATAGCTATCTGGAATCTGACAGCCATGCCAAGTAACTCCAGGTTCACAAGGTAAAGCATAGCCAACAGCCACCTTCATGGAGATGATCTTCATCGACTGATAGAGCTCACAATGTGTCTTGCCCCGAACTTCATCCACGGGGTAGCGACCCATCGGTGCCTCATCAACCCCAAGCGCTGTGGAAGCTACACTGCTTCTCCGCTAAGATGGGCCGTCGTTACTGTCAAATACAGGACCTTCCAGCTGCAGTTGATGACTTGGCCCAGCTTGAGTTTGGCGCAGTTCTTGAATCTGCTTCTGCATGGACATGAACATTCCATCATACTTTTCTTCCAACTTCTTTATCCGCTCTTTCTCCTCCTCCTCCTTCCGCTTCTTTCCTCTCTCCCTTTTTCTATAAGAATCTACATCCTCAGCAAACCCGATGCTCCATGGATAATTAGGTCCCAGTCCTCGTGTTTGCCCAGTGTGTTCGGCATTCCTGAGGGCCTTTGTTAACACGTCCCTCTCTCTGTCAGGAATGAACTTGCCCTCTTCAACCTCTTGGAGTGCTTTCACAAGTTCGTTCTTGGGATTAGCAATAGGAGGAGGTGCAATTAACTCCCCTGTTTGTTCGTCTACGTATCCGCCATGACCCAAAAACCAATTTCTTGCCCTCGGGGGCAATTGTTGTGTAGCTGGAATGACCCCTCGAGCGATCAAGTCGACGTCCTTTTTATCCCACTCCGGCACGGAAGTCTTGTAGCCACCCAAACCCATTTTATGGTGATAAATCTTCTTGGTAGCATTTGCCTTATTCTTGCGCGATCTTTCCAAAGCTAGTGTTGATTTCTTGTAATCCAGAAATGCTTCCTAGTGATCCCGTTGCTTCTCTAGTGGGCCAGTAAATTCTGGAGGTGTCTTATTCTTGATGTAGTAATTGTATAACTTTTTCTTGTGGTTATTGAATAGTTGGGCCATCTTCTTAAGAGACCACTTCTTCACTTTCAACTTCAAGGCCTCTGTTTCCGCAGCAGTTGCCAATGTCGGCAGGGTGAATTTTGAACTCAGGCAAGACCAAAGATCATCTTTCTCTTCGTCGGTGACAAAACTAGCTCCCTTGACCTTTTTTGGCTCATGCCATTCCTGAGTGCTGATCGGGATATGGTCCCTAACAAGAACTCCGCATTCATTAACAAATGTTGTTGCGTTCGCTTTGGGATGCGTTGGTTCGCCCAATGCAGAGACGGCCTGAATTACAGGATGCACTTCAGCGGGCAACCCTTTGGCAAAGCCTCGTTTCCCTCTAGAAGATTGGGTCGATGCGGAGGTCTAAAAGAAGAAACATTCATAAGAAGCATTTCATTAGTACATATAAATATACAAAATAATTATTGCATCGTGCAGTGATTCACCAGAGGCTTAATATACCTCTGGCGGTCCAACATCTTCTGACCCGCCGTCATCGCCATGTTTTGAGCCGCTGTCATTGCCATCTTTCGGCTCCATTCTCGGACCGGAGTCATTCAAAAATTCAGAGCCATCTTCCGCTCCACCTTCTTCTCCTCCACCGGTTTCTGCTCCACCGGTGTCTGTCCGGATATAGCCGAATAGTTCCTCTTCACCCTCTCTTCCGGCGCTGAAGGGATCCATTGCTTTACTAATACAAAAGATAGACAAAAACTATGTAAATATAAGCAATGTGCAAAAAAAAGGGGGCGTTGGCCGGACGCCGACATGGTGGGGGAAGAAACCCCCCCCACCGCGTCGGCGCCTGGCCAACACCCCCATATGTACATATGAGCAATGTGCAAAAAAAAGGGGGTGTTGGCCGGGCGTCGACACGGTGGGGGAAGAAACCCCCCCACCGCGTCGGCGCCCGGCCAACACCCCCATATGTACTAATTTGACTAACTAACTAACTAAAATTTGCTAACTAAATAACTAACAAATTTTGTTAACTAACTAATTCTAACTAACTAAAATTATCTAACTAACTAACTAAAATTTGCTAAGTAACTAAGTAACTAATTACCTAACCCTAACCCTAATTATCTAAGTAACTAACTAACTAATTACCTAATTAACCCTAACCCTAATTAACCTAATCTAACCTAACTCTAACAAAATTCTATCCTAACAAATTTGCAGGGTACCTCTGGCGCGGTGGCAGAGAGGCAGCATGGCGGCGGCGTGGATGGCGGGGTCGGGCAGCACGGCGGCGGCGGGGTGGCGGCGTGGATGGTGGATCTTTGCGGCGCGGACGGTGGCGGGGTGGCGGCGCAGACGGCGGGGTCGGGCGGCACGGCGGAGTCGGGCGGCACGGTGGGGTCGAGCGGCACGGCGGGCTTGGGCAGCACCTCCCCTGCGCCGAGTCCTCCTGCGCGCGTTCGTCGTCTGAGAGAAAATGAGTTGTCGCGGGAGGTGGCTCGAGCCGGGGAAGAAGATGGGGTATTTATACCCCGGGATCTTTAGTCCCGGTTCGTGCCACCACCCGGGGCTAAAGAGTCTTTAGTCCCGGCTGGTGGCACCAACCGGGACTAAAGGGTACACCTTTAGTCCCGGTTGGTGGCACCAACCGGGACTAAAGACATTTCGGTGGCCGCCGTTTCGCGCCGAATCCCAGACCTTTAGTCCCGGTTGGTAGATATAACCGAGACTAATGGTCTTTTTCAGGCGCCAGTTTAGAATTTTTTTTAGATTTCTGAGACAAATTTTTGAATATGAATTTTTGAATATGCATTTGAATAACTTTTGCATACTTCTAAATCTGAAAAAACTTAAAACATGAAAAGTGCTTGAATTTGAATAAATAATCCAAAACTTTTTTTGTTTTCTAAAATAACTATTCTAACTATTCAACCTAATAACCATTTTGCCATTTTCAAATAAAACTATATTAATTAATATTCTTTTTGCAGATTTTAGAATTTGATAAAACTTTAAATATGAAAAGTCTTTTAAATTGAATAACTAATTCAAAACCATTTTCTATTTTCAAAAAAAGTTATTCTAACTATTTAAACTATTAACTATTTTGCCATTTTCAAATAAAACTATATTAATTAATATTCTTTTAGCAGATTTTAGAATTTGATGAAACTTTGAATATGAAAAGTGTTTCAAATTGAATAACTAATTCAAAACCATTTTATATTTTCAAAAAAAAGTCATTCTAACTATTTAAACTATTAAGTATTTTGCCATTTTCAAATAAAACTATATTAATTAATATTCTTTTAGTGGAATTTAGAATTTGATGAAACTTTGAATATGAAAAGTGTTTCAAATTGAATAACTAATCTCGTGAAACTTTTATTGGAACTTGTAGCACTAACAAAAGATGCTCGAGTCAACTTTTATTCCCGCGCTTTCCACCGCTTCCCGCCTCCCGCCTATTTTTTTCCCGCGCTTTCCACCGCTTCCCGCCTCCCGCCTATTTTCCACCACTTCCCACCTATTTTCTTCCTGCGCTTTCCACCGCTTCCCGCCTCCGTCTTCCCGCCATTTTTTCACTATATATATGTAGGCTTGGCCTCCATTTACATATCACATCTAGACTCACATCTGCAAACCTCATCATTCTCTCCCATGGCTTCCATCGTATCTCTAACCCCCGGGAGGCGGAGGCGCTTTGCGCCTCAAACTACCCCTGCCCGCCGGGCTACCGCGTCCCCACCAGCTGGATGCTGAGCGTCGGAGGCGTACCGGTCCCTCCTGTCCCTCTAGGTGTGGCGCGCCAGATGGCCATCATGAACCACTACTACTTCGAGCTCACGCCAGAGCAGCAGAGGAATTCCCAGTGGCATCCCGACTACAGCCCGACTTGGGACAACTTCTTCATCAATCGGCGTGAGAGTGCGCTTGCCAGGCACGAGGAGGACGGCCCACCTCATTCGAACTTTAACGAGGCCGGTCGTCGGCTGTGGTGACACGGCCGGACTCTCCAGAGCGTTATGGCCTACCGTGGCCCCCGCCTGCGCTACCCTCAGTCTCAGCCCACGCGTGCTCACCTGCCGAGGTTCGACTACCGCGACCCCGATGCCAGCAACGATGACGTCGGCGACTACGACGACTACAGTGGTGACATTTATAGGGCTAGGCACGACTATGACTAAATCACTCCAATATTCGAAAACAAGTTCGGCCGATTGTGACTTAATCTAGCCATGTATCTTAATTTTCAGTTGAGATATGTACTTTAATTCCAGTTCAATCGTTTTCCCGCCTCTCGTGAGTGTTATGTCAGTTGTGAGTATGCTGAGTGTTATGTCAAGTGTCAGTATGCTGAGTTGTAAGTGTGTTGTACAATAAATATGACAATGCTCAAGTAAATGTGCAAGAATCGATTCGGAATGATCGGGAAGCATGCTACTGACATTAATTTTCATAGATTACATAGATTATTACACATCACCAACATCATCATTTTCCCTGTTGGGGTTTTTTTCTGGGCCATAACCATGGAGCATCTTCATTATTTAGCAGGATGCTTGGATCAGTGTTCACTTTGAAAGGCGGAATTTCATGAAACTTATTGTAATCTTCTGACATGTCTGTCTTGCCCTCCAATCCCACGATGTTTCTTTTCCCTGAAAGAACTATGTGGCGCTTTGGCTCACCGTATGATGTATTCGTTTGCTTATCTTTTCTTTTTCTCGGTTTGGTAGACATGTCCTTCACATAGAATACCTGAGCCACATAATTGGCTAGGACAAATGGTTCATCTCTGTATGCAAGATTGTTGAGATCCACTGTTGTCATGCCGTACTTTTGGTCTACCTGTACCCCACCTCCAGCCAACTTGATCCATTTGCACCGAAACAAAGGGATCTTAAAATTAGACCCATAGTCAAGTTCCCATATCTCCTCAATGTACCCATAATATGTGTCCTTTTCCCCATTCTCATTTGTTGCATCATAGCGGACACCACTGTTTTGGTTGGTGCTCTTTTTATCTTGGGCGATCATGTAAAATGTATTCCCATTTATCTCGTACCCTTGGAAAGTCGATATGATCGAAGATGGTGACTTTGCCAACAAGTACAGCTCTTTCTCAACAGTGATGTCATCATTTATGAGAAGTACCCACAACCAACCGCCAAAAGTCATCTCGTGCTCAAGTTTAATCCAGGATTCAGGCTTCCCCGGGTTTTGAGATCATACAATATTCTTGTGTTCCTCGATATATGGAGCCACCGAGGTTGAATTGTGTAGAACTGTGTAGTGTGCTTGAGTGAAAGAATGTCCGTCCATAGAATAGGCTGTTTTCTTTCCTAGCGTGCCTTTTCCACCTAGTCTCCCCTCATGCCGTGATTCGGGAAGACCAATCGGCTTAAGGTCAGGAATAAAGTCAACACAAAACTCAATGACCTCCTCTGTTCCATAGCCCTTGGAGATGCTTCCTTCTGGCCTAGCACGGTTATGAACATATTTCTTTAAAACTCCCATGAACCTCTCGAAGGGGAACATATTGTGTAGAAATACAGGACCGAGAATGGCAATCTCTTCGACTAGGTGAACTAGGAGGTGCGTCATAATATTGAAGAAGGACGGCGGGAACAACAACTCAAAGCTGACAAGACACTGGACCACATCCTTCTGTAACCCTGGTAGACTTTCTGGATTGATTACCTTCTGAGAAATTGCATTGAGTAATGCGCATACCTTCACAATGGGTAGTCAAACATTTTCTGGTAGAATTCCCCTCAATGCAATCAAAAGCAATTGCGTCATAAGCATGTGGCAGTCATGAGACTTTAGGTTTTGGAATTTTTTCTCTGCCATATTTATTATTTCCTTTATATTTGACGAGAAGCCAGACGGGACCTTGATACTGAAAAGGGCTTCAAAAAATATTTCCTTTTCTTCTTTGGTAAGAGCGTAGCTGGCAGGACCTTGAAACCGCTTTGGATGCATGCCGTCTCGTCCTTTCAAATGTTGCTGGTCCTCACGTGCTTCTGGTGTATCTTTTGTCTTCCCATACAAGCCCAAGAATCCTAGCAGATTCACACAAAGATTTTTCGTAAGGTGCATCACGTCGATCGCAGAGGGGACCTCCAGGACTTTCCAATACTCAAGCTCCCAAAATATAGATTTCTTCTTCCACATGGGTGCGTGTCCGTCAGCGTCATTCGGAACAGGTTGTCTGCCAAGACTCTTTCCAAAGATTACTCTTAAATCCTTGACCATATCAAAGACTTTATCACTGGTACGGCGGGTTGGCTTCGACCGGATCTCTATCTCGCCATTAAAGTGCTTGCCTTTTTTCCGACAGGGATGCTTGTTCGGAAGAAAACAACCGATACCACGGGTACACATTCTTCCTACATTTGTCTAGATATATACTTTCTGTCTGATCCAAATAGTGCATGCATGCATTGTATCCCTTGTTTGACTGTCCTGAAATGTTACTAAGAGCAGGCCAATCATTGATGGTTACGAAAAGCAACGCTCGTAGGTCAAATTCCTCTTGTTTGTGCTCATCCCACCCACGTACACCTGGTTTGGCCCACAGCTATAAAAGTTCATCAACTAATGGTCTTAGGTACACATCAATGTCGTTGCCGGGTTGCTTCGGACCTTGGATGAGCACTGGCATCATAATGAACTTCCGCTTCATGCACAACCAAGGAGGAAGGTTGTAGATACATAGAGTAATGGGCCAGGTGCTGTGACTGCAGCTCTGCTCCCCTAAAGGATTCATGCCATCTGTACTTAGACCAAACCATAAGTTTCTTGCATTACCTGCAAAGTCTGGGAACTCTCTCTCAATTTTTCTCCACTGCGACCCATCAGCGGGGTGTCTCAACATCTCGTCTTTCTTACGATCCTCCATGTGCCATCGCATCAACTTGGCATGCTCTTCATTTCTGAACAAACGTTTCAGTCGCGGTATTATAGGAGCATACCACATCACCTAGGCAGGAACCCACTTCCTGGGTGGCTCGCCCTCAACATCTCCAGGGTCATCCCATCTGATCTTATGCCGCAGTGCAGTGCATACCGGGCATGCATCCAAATTCTCGTACTCCTCACCCCGGTAGAGAATGCAGTCATTAGGGCAGGCATGTATCTTCTGTACGTCTAATCTAAGAGGGCAGACAAGCTTTTTTGCTTCATACATACTGACGGGGAATTTGTTATCCCTTGGAAGCAGTTTCTTCATCATTATCAGCAACTTATTAAATCCTGAGTCAGTCACACCATTCTCTGCCTTCCATCTCAACAATTCTAATGTGCTACCCAGTTTCTTCTGGCCATCTTCACAATTTGGGTACAACAATTTTGTGTGGTCCTGTAACATCTGCTCGAACTGCAACCTCTCCTTTTCTATTAGACAGTCTCGCTTCGCATCAGAAATTACCCGACTAAGATCATCAGCGGGCTCAACTGATACCCGTTCGTCACCTTCTTCTTCTTCCATTACAGTATCACCGTATTCAGGGAACATTTGACGATAGTTGTCATCATTCTCTTCTTCTTCACCGTCTTCCATCATAACCCCTCTTTCTTCGTGCTTGGTCCAACAATTATACCCGGGCATGAAACCCCACCGAATCAGGTGGAAGTGAAGGGTGCTTAAGCAAGAGTAATCCTTCTCATTTTGACAGGAACTGCAAGGACAATACATAAAACCATTCTGCTTGTTTGCCTCAGCCACTTTGAGAAAAGAACGCATGCCTTCAATGAATTCAGCAGAGCGTGGGTCAGCGTACATCCATGGATGGCTCATCTGCAAGTTATAATTATATCAAACGCAATCACGATGCTAAAATTAGTCCATTACTAAAATTACTCAAGAGCTTATAGTTGCCAACCTCTCAGAACACTTGAATAGATGGGACCGCGTGAAATCTTGACAAGTAGTGGATAAACTAGAGCTCGGTGGTGAAGAATAGAGGAGGAAAAAATTCACTCACACATTTTATCAAACACCTCTTGTGCATAGAAGGGGAAACCAATTCTAACACCCCCTACCACTCTTCTAGGAGGAAAAATACAGGGGAGAGGGAGAGGGCGCGGCCAGCGGCGGGTGGCCGCATTAAATAGCCGGGACCTTTAGTCCCGGTTGGTGACACCAACCGGGACTAAAGGGGTCTGGCAGCAGGCCAGCTGGCTGCGAACCCCTTTAGTCCCGGTTGGTGTCTCCAACCGGGACTAAAGGTATCGGACGAACCGGGACTAATTATTGCTGTACTGCTACGGCCATTCTGGCTTCCCTGGAGGGACCTTTAGCACCGGTTTAATACACAACCGGTGCTAAAGGTCCTGAACATAAGACCCCTTTTCCACTAGTGATTGCTGCTATGTTCTTCAAAAAAATTAGGACAATGTGAGCCTCATGCTAAGTTTAGGAATTAATTGAACCCGATTAGGCAAGTTCCAATGTAAAGAACTTAACCAACTGACCTACACTTAGGCCTTTCACAATGCATTGGCTCTTAGCGCGCTATCCTAGGCAGGTGTTTATTCTAAAAGACAATCACCACAATGCATTGTATCTAAAGATTGTATCTAAATTTAATGATTTTGGTACTCTCTCCGTCCTAGTTTCTAGGTCAAAATGACGACCTAGGTATATGTGCAAGACTTAGAAACTGGGACGGAGGGAGTATCATGCATGAATGTGATTGGGCTAGCAATACTTTTTGCCTATGACTTTGTGCAAAGGTTGTAGCTTAGCTAAGATACAACCTCACTCTCTTTCATCATTTAATAGGGTGCCACATCAGCACTTTGCCTATGATACCGCGTTAAGAAACTTGCATTGGGGAAGGCCTTAGTTAACTCATTCCTTTAAGTGTAGGTATTATTTCTTGGACATTAGACATTAGTAGGGATGAGCACTCAAAGAGATGGTTGTCATGAATGTTGGCTCCAATCAGACTTAAGACATTAGGATTTTGGTATCTTTCTATTATATTGATAGCTCTAGGTCCTAGGTCCCATCTTTTTTTGGAGCAACCGGCAGGAGCTTTGCCTTTTCAATAAGAAGGGGGGAAAACCACACGTCGTATAGAGAGTGGCATGTTTTAGATTATTGTGGAAACATGCCAAAACCACTTAGACAAATCAAAAACCAAAAAAACTAGTCTGGCTCGGCTGGGATCGCCGGCACGTAGGTGTTAAACTCACGTTCCCTCTGAAGGATGTCCTCCTTGGCAATGGCAGCGACCATGATGTAGGTAAGCCTCTTGCCCGTGAAGATACGCTAATTCCTTTCTTTCCAGGCATTCCATAAGACGTAGAGCAGGCGCCCACTGATACGCTTCTGCTCTTTTTTGGGCTTGCCCGTGATCATCTGATCCCACCACTCGGAGATGGTCGGGAAGATCTGTCCAACCCTTTCGGGCGTAGGGGCGTCCTCCCCTTGATGCAGAGTATTCCACACGGCGGTCGTGAAGGGGCAATCTTTTTTTTTTGAAAGGAAATGCGGTAGGGGAAGCCCCTACAGTGATTTTTTTTTTAAAGTAAGAACCCAAATTCGCGTATGTGGATACTTGAACCTGGGTGGCTGGGTTGTACATCCACTTCCCTAACCAAGTGAGCTAGGCTCACTTCTTGAAGGGGCAATCTTTGCATAGATGTTTTGCCGTTTCCGGTGAACTGAGGCAAAGAGGGCAGCTGGGGTCGTGAGGCCATCCCCTAATGGCAAGCATGTCTGTCGTTAAAAGCTTTCCATGAAGAGCTAGCTAGGAGAAGAGCTTGCACTTTGGCTCAGCAAGAGCGGTCCAAATCTTGTTGGCCGCGAACTTTGGGAAGCTCCCAATGAACTGAGCATGGTAGGATGAGCTGGCGCTATAATTCCCATCCATTGTCAAGGACCAGGAGAGAGAGTCTGGCTGGTCAGGCGAGAGATCCGTGGCCGCGATGATGTCCCAGACCTCCAAGAATTACGAAAGCTGGACCGCAATGTTCAGCCTTGCAATAGAGCGAATCCAGCAGCCGTCAGTGATCTCCTTTGCGACGATGCGATTCTTGCGGGTAGCAATCTTGAATAGATCTGGCGCCCAGCTGTGCAGTGGACCCCTTTCACACCAGCCATCGTTCCAAAAAGAGGCGGTCTTCTCGTTGCCGAGAGTGATTTTCGTGGCGGAACGGAAAAGAGACTTCTCTGCTTCATTGCATGGGAGCTTTGAGCCCGCCCAAACGCGCTGAGGATCGGTCCATTGTAGCCAGAGCCAACGAAGCCTAAGCGCACGGCCAGTCCGCTCCAGGTCAGGTATGCCAAGGCCACCCAAATCTTTAGGTCTGCACACCGTCTTCCAGTTAATCAAAGCATGGCCTCCGGAAGCGTGTTCCCCCTCATCTCCAGCCCAGACAAAGTTTCTTGCAATCTTTACAATCTGGGCACAGGCCCAACAGGAGAGCGGTATGGCAGTGGCATGATAAACAGCCGTGGCCATGAGCACGGTCTTGGCTCCCCATCCACCCTGGGAGTTTACTGATGATCTTGTCAATGAGAGGCTGCAAATCCACCTTCTGCAGATGGCGAAAGTGTAGAGGTAGGCCCAAATATTTCCCAGGGAAGGTGGCGACTTTTGCAGGGAAGGCCAAAGAGGTCGGGAAGGTCAATATCATCATAGCGCACGGGGAAGACCTTGGTCTTGGACATGTTGGTGACGAGGCCGCTCGCTTTCCCAAAGCAATCAAGGATGGCGGTGATTGATGTCTCACAGGACTAGTTGGGAAACCCCAAGAGGAAGGTATGATGAGCACAGCAGTAAGTTTCCCTCAGTAAGAAACAAAGGTTTAATCGACTAGTAGGAGAAAGAAACCACTTCTGAAGGTTGATGCTAACTGGCTTTTGGCAGGGCACACTACCGGCGCTAGCAGCAATGTGAAACCTGTAAACAACACAACCAAGATACTTTGCCCCAACTTGTAGTGAGGTTGTCAATCTCACTGGTTTGCTGAAAACAAAGGATTAAACGTATCATGTGGAAGATGATATTTGTTTGCAGTAAGTAAATAAATAATGCGGAAAGTAAACGGTGCTTGCAGTAGAAAGTAATATATGTAAAAGAATGGACCGGGGGTCCACAGTTCACTAGAGGTGTCTCTCCATAAAGATAAATAACATGCTGAGTAAACAAATTACAGTTGGGCAATTGACAAAATAAAGAATGCATAGCAATGCATGTACATGTTATGAAGATCACTATGAGATTCACTTGGGCATTACAACATAATACATAGACCGTAATCCAACTGCATCTATGACTAATAATCCACCCATCTGATATCATCCGAACAACCATTGGGTATTAAGTTGCAAGCAACAAATTATTGCCTTAAGCAAAGTGTGTAATGTAAACAATACAAATGTCCTTGAACAAGAGATTGTTGTTTTCTCCCTAGTAGAAACAGCACATCTACAACCTTAGAAGTTATTTTCACTCTCCCAGATTACTAGAGGCATGAACCCACTATCAAGCATAAATACTCCCTCTTGGAGTCACTAGCATCTACTCGGCCAAGATATCTACTAGCAACGGAGAGCATGCAAGATCATAAATAACATAGACATGATAAATCAACAATCAACTTGACATAGTACTCAATATTTATCGGATCCCAAAAAACACAACATGTAGAATTACATAACGATGATCTTGATCATGATAGGCAGCTCAAAAGATCTAAACATGAAGCACATGGAGGAGAAGACAACCATCTAGCTACTGCTATAGACCCGTAGTCCAAGGTAGACTACTCACGCATCACTCCGGAGGTAGGCATGGTGATGAAGAAGGCCTCCAGTGATGATTCCCCTCTTCGGTAGGGTGCCGGGAAGAGCTTCTGGACCCTCCCGATCTTGGGTCGATGATGGCGGCGGCTTGCAGTATGTTTTGTGGAAAAATGTTCGTCCCTTTAGGATTTTTCCGTCGAAGGGAATTTATAGGCGAAAGGGCGATGTCAGGGGGTGGACTAGGGGTCCACACCACCTGGTGGCGCGGCTAGGGGGCCCACGCCACCCTATGGTGCGTCTGCCCTCTGGCCCCCCTCCGTCTCTCCTTTGGACTCCGTCTTCATGTCAGGTAAATAATATCTTCGGCTTTAATTTCATCCAATTCCGAGAATATTTCCTCTGTAACTTTTCTGAAACACAAAAACAACAGAAAACAGGAAACTGGCACTATGGCATCTCGTTAATAGGTTAGTTCCGGAAAATGCATAAAAATGTCACGGTGTGTAAACAGAACACAAAGCAATTGGTGTAAAACAAGCATGGAGCATCAAAAATTATAGATACATTTGCGATGTATCAGTGATGACCTGTAGCTCCTCCTTTAGCGGGTTCACAAAAATATCGGCATCGTTGGCGTATAGGGATATTCTGCAGCGGGTAGCACGTGACCGAATAGGCGCAAGGATACTGCTTTGGGTAGCTAACTCAAGGAGACGCTGCAAGGGGTCGATTCCAAGGATGAACAACATGGGCGAGCCCTTACGTAGCCCCCTAGCGTGCGAGAAAGGATCGCCTGGCTCGCCATTTAGCAGGACACGAGAAGTGGCCAAGGCGAGGGAGAGGCAGACCCAATCGCGCCAAAGCTGACCAAAGCTGATGGCCGTCATGACCTCAATCAAATAGGCCTAGCCAACCGAGTCGAACGCCTTGGAGATGTATAATTTGAGGAAGAGGCTGGGCGTCCTAGCAGAATGAAGCTCCTTAATGAGATTCTGCACATATAGGAAGTTGTCGTGGATGCTCCTCTTTTTCACGAAAGCGCTCTGGCATTTGGAGACAATATCAGGTAGAATAGGCGCAAGACGGTTGGCAAGCAACTTGGAGAAAATCTTAGATAAGCTGTGAATGAGGCTGATCGGTCTGTAGTCTCCCACGGAAGCGGCATCGGTCTTCTTTGGGATGAGGATGATGTCTGTCGAGTTGATGAGATTTGCGCACTCACCCCGTCTGTTAGACAAATGGATGATGGCCGCGACAATGTCATCCTTAATGATGTCCCAACAAGACTTGAAGAAAGCACCAATGAAGCCATCAGGCCCCAGGGCCTTAACCAAGAGGAGGGAGAAAACTGCCTCTTTAATCTCTTGCTCATCGATGGCATCGTCAAGCTTCGAAAGTTTGTGTGGCACGTAGCCAAGACCTGCCCAATCAAGGCTAACCAGGCGAGGGACCTTGGATCCAAGGTGACCCTTGAAGTGCGCAGAAGGACCTCTTCCTTATCCACTTTTGTTATAGCAGTGCCCGTGCTTGAGGCTAGAGACTGAATGTAAACCTTTCTTCTACGTCCATTTGCCCTTGCGTAGAACAACTTGGTATTTGCATCCCCTAGGCGGATCAAAGAAAGCCTAAATCTTTGGCAAAGCTTTATTTTCTGAATGGCAAGGAGACCCAAATAGGAGGATTTGACCTATCGTCGAAGCGCACGCTCCTCATCAGAAAGGGCTCTGATGGCGCGGTGATGAATAGTGCTGGAGAACTTGTTGGCGTGTACTTGATGAAGTAAATGACCGGCCAGTTGGGAAACCCCAAGAGCAAGGTTTGATGAATATAGCAGCAAGTTTTTCCCTCAGTAAGAAACAAAGGTTGTCAATCCAGTAGGAAAAAGCCAAACGACCGAAGGTGATGCCCACTAGCTGCGTGACACTCCAACAAGGGCGCCGTTAACGATAACTTGTTAGCGCGTCTTCAACTAGTAGCAACGTGGAACCTGCACACAACACAACCAAATACTTTGTTCCCAACTTACGATGAGGTTGTCAGTCACACCGGTTTGCTTGAAACAAAGGGTATGAGCGTATCGAGTGGAAAGCAATAGTAGTATGCGAGTAAAGTAAACAGTGCGAGTAAAGTAAACAGGTGAAAGCAATATATAGGAAATAGGACCGGGGTCCACAGTTCACTAGTGGTGTCTCTCCATAAGATAAAATAACACATGCTGGGTAAACAAATTACAGTTGGGCAATTGATAGAATAAAGACAACATGCATAAGTCGAGAGGATCACTATGAGATTTACTCTGGGCATTACAACAAGATACATGGACCTCCATCCAACTGCATCTATGACTAATAATCCACTTGTGGCGAATCAATCCGAGAACTCCACAAGTATTAAGTTGCGAACAACAGATAACTGCATTAAGCAAAGTGTGTAATGTAAATAAAGCATATGCCCTCGAGCATATGACTGTTGTTTTCCCCCTAGTAGCAACAGCACATCTACAACCTTAGAGGTTTCTGTCACTCCCCCAGATTAAATAGAGGCATGAACCCACTATCGAGCATAAATACCCCCTCTTGGAGTCACTAGCAACTACTCGGCCAAGATAGCTACAAACAACAGAGAGCATGCAAGATCATATACAACATAGAGATAACATAAGATAAAATTTAGTACATCAACTCAATCATAACACCAATATTCATCGGATCCCAACAAACACAACATGTAGAATTACATAACGGTGATCTCGATCATGTAAGGCAGCTCACGAGATCTAAATATGAAGCACATGGTGGAGAAGACAACCATTTAGCTACTGCTATGGACCCATGGTCCAAGGTAGACTACTCACTCATCGCACCGGAGGCAAGCATGGCGATGAAGAAGACCTCCGGTGGCGATTCCCCTCTCTAGTAGGGTGTCGGGAAGAGCTTCTAGACCCTCCCGATCTTGGGTCGATGACGGCGGCGGATCGCGATGTATTTTTGGAAAAGTGATCGGGTGTTTAGGTTTTTCCCATCGGGGGGTCTTTATCGGCAAAGGGGCAGTGTCAGAAGTGGACCAGGGGGCCCACACCATAGGCCGGCATGGGCTAGGGCCGGGCCGCGCCCCCTGGTGGTGTGGCCGCCCTCTGGCTCGGCTCCGTCTCCTCTTCGGTTCTCTGGAAGCTTTAGTAAATATCTGGACGTCTGGCTTTTGTTTCGTCCAATTCCGAGAATATTTCCTGTGTAACTTTTCTTAAACACAAATACAACAAAAAATAGGGAACTGGCACCGTGGCATCTCGTTAATAGGTTAGTTCCAGAAAATGCATAAAAATGCCACGAAGTGTAACGAAACACTAAGCAAATGGTGTAAAAACAATCATGGAGCATTAAAAATTATGGATACGTTGGAGACATATCAGCATCCCCAAGCTTAACTCCTGCTCGTCCTCGAGTAGGTAAGTGATAACAAAAGAAATAATTTTTGAGGTGACATGCACCTACATAATCTTGATCATATATGTAAGTGTTGTGCGCTAGGATCAAAAGAACTTAAAACATGGGCATGAAAGACATAATCTTGATAGAAGAAACTTAGCAACCATGTTATAACATAAAAAAGAACACAAACAAGAGATCATGAAAATGAAACAATGAAAGTCAAACGTGTGTTCAAATCATATGGAAAAACATACAAATGGTTTTCAGCTTGTCCTTAATGAGAGAGCAAAACATAAATGCATAGGACACCTTCAAGTTTAAGAGGGTGACTAGATACAAGTAATTTAAGAACAAGTGAAACCAACATCATGAATCAATCAATGAAAACTTTGGGACAATGCATATTATATTCAGAATGACAACTATGCTCTCTTAGATGGTGCATAAAGATAGAAGATGGAGACTCAACATAAAAGTAAAAGAAAGGCCCTTCGCGGAGGGAAGTAGTGATTAAACATGTGCTAGAGCTTTTCATTTGTAAAACAGAGATAAAAACTGGATTTTGAGAGGTGGTTGTTTCATGTCAACGACTGGCAATGGGGACTTGCTATCTTCCATAATAAACAAGTGAGAGCGGTTCCGATTTCTTTGAAAATTTGGCACATTGGTGCTCTTTTATAAAGCTTTGGCACTCCTCCCCACCTTTTTTCCTTTCTCAAACCATGGCTAACCGATTTCATCGGGTGCCCACCAACTTTCACATACCATGGAGGAGTTCTCTTTTTCTTTCTTTTTAAAATTAGATTACAATGGTCTGACTAGCTCCCTTGCAAAATTAATGATGAGCAGATGAAGCTGCCTAGTCGAAGGGTACTCAATTTAATATGGAAGATAGCAATTCCAACCACTACGTCCCCATGAGCTAAAAACAGTGGCACAAAATGAGAAGTATTTGAAAGTTTTGAAAGGTAGCACATAAAAATTTACTTGGAATGGCTTTGAAATACCATGCATAGGAATTTATAGTGGACACAATGGCAAACTTGGTTTTTAGGAGTTGGATGCACAAGTAGAGCTCATACTCAGTACAAAATGAGGGCTAGCAAAAGACTGGGAGTGACCAACTAAGAGAGCAATAACGGCCATAATCATGCAAAGCGACAAAGCGACATTAAAAGAAGTATAAGATGGCTTCAAAAGTCAAAAACTAAATGATCATAGAGGCAATGGCGACTTTGTATGAGTCTAACATGTGTGAGCATGCGCCAAGTCAACCCAAATAAAGCATCAAGGAGAAAACCAAAATAATGCTTCCAAATAATTAAAACAATGCATGATTTTTTCAATGGCTCATTAAGCAATCTCAGTCATTTGAGACAAGTCATGCTACAGCAAAACCACTAAGCATGCTATCAAAAAGACATCAAGCACGACATGCAAAAGCCTAGGCCGCAGTCTACACAAGCTCCTTCTTGTACCACTTTTTTGCATAAAGCTTTTTCTCTTTTCCAACACCATTCGAACTTTTTATAAAAAAACTCTTTTTGATGAAAACCAATATGGACCAGAGGCAAAAATACACCTTGATGCAAAGATATAACAAGATCTGAACACAAATCAAGGCAAAAATTGAAAGCTAAACACAGTTCTAGAAAAAGAGAACACTCGTTGAAACGATAAGAGTGAAAAACAGAGTGTTCTTGGCAAATGAAAAGCAAGGCAACTTCTCCAAAAGAAATTTGTTGGGGTCCAACCATTTATTGCAGCAAAAAAAACTGAAAACTAAAAACAACTGACGCTCCAAGAAAAACGCATAATGCATGAAGCAATAAAAATATAGTGTGTTGAAAGGTGACCTGATTTTTGCCGATGAAGAAGGGGTGCCTCGGGGGCATCCCCAAGCTTTGACGCTTGTACTTCTTGGATATTTCTTGGGGTGCATGGGCATCCCCAAGCTTGAGCTTTTGTCCATTCTTTAACTCATCTCATCATTCTCCAATCCCTACACTTGAAAACTTCCTTCATACAAAACTAAACACAAATCTATTAGCAACATTAGTGCAAGCATAACATTGAAACAACCCCTTTTTGCTTCAGGTTTGAACTCAAAACCACCACATATAAATTATATACTACTGTAGCAATTTCCCTAAAAGTTCCATGATCAAAAGAACTAAAAAAGAAAGCGATAAAGCGGCAAACACAAATATTGGCACAAATCTGTCAAAACAGAACAGCTGACAAAGGTCGAATTTTTAGAGGGTTTTCTGTTGCTCAAATCAAAAAGTGTTCAACTAACGAAAGTTTGGATATAACCTGGGGCATATGCACAAGAAATCGGAGGTCCAATAGATATACAGAGAATTTTCACGAATTTTTACGATGCAGCACCAAAAACTGTTTCAGGACAGCAACATCCCCAAATCTTACCTCACTCAAATTAGAGGCTTCTCTTCGCACAAAAACGAAATAAAAATGATAAGGAGAGGTTATTACAGTAGTAATAACTTCCAAGACTGAAATAAAATAAAAAGAACTGAATGTAAAAACATGGGGTTATCTCCCAAGAGTGCTTTTCTTTAACGCCTTTGAGCTAGGCGCAGAAAATGCGAATCAAGTATTTTCAAAAGAAGCATTAAGATCAACTATTTCCTCAAGATCAACATTTACCACACTAGGCACTTCAGAGGTTCCCGAAGATGATTCAACCTGCAAGTCACTCTTAGTTGAACTAAAAGTCTTACCAATCTTAAAAACATGCTGCAGTTTAGGCACAGACACCTTGGGAACATACATAAATTTTTGCTCTTTTCCAACAAAAGCTTTCTCCTTCTTAAACTTAAGAGAAGAGAAAATTGAACTTAAAGTTTCCATGGACTCCTCTAGTTTCCCAATCCTAAGGTTTTGACTATCAAGAGTAGTGCTAGCTTCTAAAGCGGTGATTCTCTTACCGATACTTTCTATCGCTTTATTAACTCGGCTAGCGTTATCAAGGATATTTGGCAAACTTTTTTCTAAAGAGCCTACTTTTTCCATTACTTCCTCCAAAGTGATCTCAGTTTTAACAACATGAATATGTGGTACTCCCACTAAACTTTCTATTAAAGTGCATGCTTCAAGAGTGGGAGTACCCAGAAAATTACCTCCTGCAAGAGTATCAAGAACGTACCTATACCAACTAGTTATACCAACATAAAAATTTCTAAGGAGGATCATGGTAGAATGCTTCTTTGTACACCTATGATGAGAATTGCTAATACGGTACCAAGCATCTTTCAAGCTCTCTCCCCCTTGTCGCTTAAAAGTATGAACTTCAACTTCATGATTACTCATTCTAACAAGACTAAAAGCAAGTAAATAAAGGCAACTATAAAGGATACTAATTTTGTGTGTGTTTTTGATAAAACCAAACAAGTAAAAATAAAGTAAAGCAAAACTTAAAACAAAGTAAAGGATGTGCGTGCGAAACTCCCCTTGCGGAAGTCTTCTTTTTCCCCGGCAACGGCGCCAGAAAAACTTGTTGATGGCGCGGTGATGAATAGTGCTGGAGAACTTGTTGGTGTGTAGCTGATGGAGTAAATGACCGGCCAGTTGGGAAACCCCAAGAGCAAGGTTTGATGAATATAGCAGCAAGTTTTTCCCTTAGTAAGAAACCAAGGTTATCAATCCAGTAGGAAAAAGCCAAACGACCGAAGGTGATGCCTACTAGCTACGTGACACTCCAACAAGGGCGCCGTTAACGATAACTTGTTAGCGCATCTTCAAATAGTAGCAACGTGGAACCTGCACACAACACAACCAAATACTTTGTTCCCAACTTACGATGAGGTTGTCAATCTCACCGGTTTGCTCGAAACAAAGGGTATGAGCGTATCGAGTGGAAAGCAATAGTAGTATGCGAGTAAAGTAAACAGTGCGAGTAAAGTAAACAGGTGAAAGCAATATACAGGAAATAGGACCGGGGTCCATGATACGTCTCCAACGTATCTATAATTTTTGATGCTCCATGCTTGTTTTTACACCATTTGCCTACTGTTTCGTTACACTTCGTGGCACTTTTATGCATTTTCTGGCACTAACCTACTAACAAGTCGCCACAGTGGCAGTTCCCTGTTTTCTGCTGTTTTTGTGTTTCAGAAAAGCTACACAGGAAATATTCTCGGAATTGGACAAAATAAGTTCCTGAAGTCTTATTTTTCCCGGAAGCTTCCAGAGATCCGAAGAGGAGTAGGAGGGGGGCCACGAGGGCCCCACACACCAGGGCGGCGCGGCCCAGGCCCTGGCCGCGCCCCCTATGTGTGAGGGTGCCTCGGGCCACCTCTGACGATGCCCCTTCGCCTATAAAGACCCACCTCGGGCAATTATCTGTTGTTCGCAACTTAATACTCATGGGGTGTTCGAATGATATCCCCGGGAGTGGATTATTAGTCATAGATGTAGTTGGATGGCAGTCTATGTATTTTGTTGTAATGCCCAGAGTAAATTGCATATTGATCTTCTTGACATATCACGTTTATCTTTATTCTATCAATTACCCAACTGTAATTTGTTTACCTAGCATGTGTTATTTATCTTATGGAGAGACACCACTAGTGAACTGTGGACCCCGGTCCTATTTCCATCATATTGCTATCACATGTTTACTTTACTCGCACTATTTACTTTACTCGCATACTATTATCACTTTCCACTCGATACGCTCATACCCTTTGTTTCAAGCAAACCGGTGAGATTGACAACCTCATCGCAAGTTGGGAACAAAGTATTTGGTTGTGTTGTGTGCAGGTTCCACGTTGCTGCTCGCAAAGCAAAGTTTGGATGAGGCGCCATATATAAATTGTCCGAAGCTGTCGCTAAGCTAGTCCGCATCACCTTCAGTCGTATTGTCTGCTCTTCTCCTGATCGACATACCTTGGTTTCTTAACTGAGGGAAAACTTGCTGCTATATTCATCAAAACCTTCTCTTGGGGTTTTCCAACTAGCCGGTCATTTAATTTCATACACCATCGACTTGGCCCCATCAAGTTTTCTGGCGCCGTTGCCGGGGAAGTGTGGAAAACCTCTGCAAGGGGAGTTTTTCGCACACACATCCTTTACTTTGTTTTAAGTTTTGCTTTACTTTATTTTTACTTGCATTGTTGTATATCAAAAACCCAAATAAAAATTAGAATCCTTGGTAGTTGTTTTTACTTGTCTACTTTTAGTTTTGCTGAAATGGCTACTCCTGAAAACACCAAGTTGTGTGACTTTACTAGCACGAACAATAGTGATTTCATCTGCACTCTTATTGTGCCACCTTCTCCTGCTGCAAACTTTTATGAGATTAAGCCTGCTTTATTGAACCTTGTTATGAAAGAGCAATTTTCTGGTGCTAGTACTGAAGATGCTGCAGGTCATCTCAACAATTTTGTTGAGCTATGTGAGATGCAGAAATATAAGGATGTAGAAAGTGATATTATTAAGCTCAAGTTGTTTCCTTTTTCTTTGAGAGGAAAAGCTAAAGATTGGTTGCTGTCTTTGACTAAGAATAGTATTGATTCATGGCTAAGTGTAAGGATGCTTTTATTGGTAGATATTATCCTCCTGCTAAGATTATAGCTTTGCGTAGAAATATTATGAAGTTTAGTCAGTTTGATAATGAACATGTTGCTCAAGCTTGGGAAAGAATGAAATCTATGATAAAGAATTGCCCCACTCATGGACTGACTACTTGGATGATTGTTCAAACTTTTTATGCAGGACTAAATTTTTCTTTGAGGAACCTACTTGATTCAGCTGCTGGAGGCACTTTTATGTCCCTTACCTTGGGCGCCGCAACAAAGCTACTTGACAACATGATGGTAAATTATTCCGAATGGCACACCGAGAGAGCTCCACAAGGTAAGAAGGTAAATTCTGTTGAGGAAACCTCTTCCTTGAGTGATAAGATTGATACTATTATGGCTATGCTTGCTAATGATAGGACTCATGTAGATCCTAATAATGTTCCTTTAGCCTCTTTGGTTGCTTAAGAAGAGCATGTTGATGTGAACTTCATTAGAAACAATAATTTTAAAAACAATGCTTATAGGAACAATTTTGCTTGTAACAATTATAGGCCGTATCCTTCTAGTAATGGTTATGGTAACTCTTATGGTAACTGCTCTAACAACACTAGGGCCGCGCCCTCCGAGCTTGAGGTAATGCTCAAGGACTTCATCGGTAAGCAAAATGCTTTTAACAAGTCTGTTGAGGAAAAGTTAGGCAAAATTGATATTCTTGCTTCTAAAGTTGATAGCCTTGCTCATGATGTTGAACTTCTGAAATTAAAAGTGTTGCCTAATGATGTGAAAGAGAACAATGTTTTTGCTACTGCTAATGCTATCCAAGTTGGAATTAATGAAAATATTAGATTGTTAGCAGAATTGCATGCTAGATGGGAAAGAGAGGATGAGATTGCTAGGAATATGAAAGTTTGTACTATTACTACCTCTAATGATGTTGTTCCTAATGATAGCAATCCTCTTACTTTGATTGGTGTAGAGAAAACTCCCACTCCTTGTGTTAAAAAGCCTAAAACTGCCAAAACTTTTTCTCAAAAGAGTGCTGAATTTTTTCGGAGTGTAGGAGATGATAGCTCTACTTCTTTTAATGATTTTGATGTTGATGGCTGCAATATATCTGAAGTAATTTTGTTCTTGCAAAAGCTTGCTTTGACTCCCAATGCTAGTTCTTTAAATATTGCTTTTACTAAGCATATTACCAATGCTCTCATGAAAATTAGGGATGAAAAATTGCAGCAAAAAGCTTCTATTCCCAAGAAGTTAGAAGATGGTTGGGTACCCATCATTGATATGCATGTTAATGGTTTCGATTGCCGTGCTTTATGTGATCTAGGTGCTAGTATTTCTATCATGCCTAGAAAAATTTATGATATGCTTGATTTACCACCTCTTGAAAAATGCTATTATGATGTTCCTATTGCTGATGTTGCTAAGAAGAAACCTTTGGGAAGGATGTTGTGGGAATTTAGAGACAGTAGCCATGGGTAGGCTTATCGGAGGGGCTCGACGGTGGAGACAAGGGGCCCGGCTCGGGATTATGCCTACTGAGACACCACGGTTTACCCAGGTTCAGGGCCCTCCCGGGTGGAGGTAAACCCCTACTTCCTGCCTGCTTCGTATTGATTGGAGAGTATCGGTTACAATGCTCCTCGAGCTGTTCGGGCTAGAGGAGGAAGAAGAAGATCGGATCCCCCCTAAGCTAAGGGTCCAGGCCCCCTTATATAAACGGGGGCCTGGTTACAGTTTTAGGTAGCGATTCGGCCGGCTGCCGGCTCCTTGGCGGCGGCGCTCCTGGCGTGATCTTCTGGCCCTGCTCTGGCAAAGGCACTTTATAAAGTGCCTTTCCCCTCGGCTGGCATCTAGAGGGCATATCCCTTCTCTTTTGTCTCGGATCCCGTCGTGGGGAAGGGTCTTCGATCTCTCATTGGTTGAGGCCGGTCGTGGCGGGCGTCATTCCGTCCTTGGCCTCTGTCGCTCCTGTCGGGGCCGTCCTACTTTCGGCCAGACGACCGTTGGGAAGCTTTGTCTTCATCGCCCGGCTCCGGTCTTCCACGGCGGAGTCGCCAGCCGGCTGCTGGCGCAGCCGGCCCTTCGGGCGGAGCCGGTCTTCTCGTGTTGAAGCCGTGGGGGCTCCTGGGATGCCGGCCGGCATATTGCCCAGCCCGTGGTGCGCCCCCTAAGTCATCCCCACGACACTAGCCCCCGAAACTGGCGAAGTCTCATGGGCTAGCATGGGGCTTCGGCGGGTTCCTCTTCTCGCCAAAGTCTTCCTCGTCCTCGTTGAAGTCCCAGGATTTCTGGTCCGGCTTGGTCACTCTAATCATCGAGGCTAAGTCTTGTGGAGTCCTCCCGACCGTCTCGAGACGAGCCGGTTCCGAGATGCGATCCGGCTGACGGCCGCGAGCCGACGAGCTGCGAGCCGGCGCGCCGTCTCCTGGGAACTTGCGCCGCTTCGAGTCTTGTTCCCACGAGGCGGCCGACGCAGTGTGCCAGTGGCCGGTCTTGTCACTTTGACCCTTCAGCCACCGCAATGATTCTAGTAGACGTCATATAACTGAACGGGGCTGGCATCAGCGACGCGTCCCATCGAAGCGCCATGCGTACGACTTAATCGCATTAAACCGGCTCGGCTTTTCACATCTTGCCAGCCCTTAAATCTTGGAGCTCTCGAGGGTTTTCTTCACTCTCGAGCGCCTCCACTCCTTCGCCCTACCAAACCGTTGCCTCCGCTACTCCCGCCTCGTTCCCGATGTCGTCGCTCAAGGCAACCAGCGGAGCCGGGTCCGGGGCCGGCGACGGGCCGGACGGGAACAAGCGCGGTCGCCCGCTCGGAGGCCTGGATGGAGCCGGAGACCTGGCAGCGACGCCGGCGGTGCTCCGGAAGCGCGGTCGCCCGTGGGGCAGCCGCAACAAGAAAACCCTGGCCGCGCTCGCGGTCGCGGCCACTACCGAGCCTTTCGGGGCCAGCCGTTCCCCCGCCATCTTCACGGCCCCTAGTGGGATCGTGGCTGCGGCCGCCAGCGGCGCCGTAGCTCCCGCGGCCGCGGCCCCCATTGCTGGTCTCACCGGGACACCCTTGGCGGCGGCGGTCGCCCTCGTCGGTGCCGCGATGGCATTCGGGGCCGCCCCTCCGGGCCTCGCTGGCCTGAGCGTCGGCGGCTCTTCCAGCGCGGCCGTGGAGAAGGTACGAGCGCCGCTACCGCGCCCGCCGACAAAGCAGCGGCTCTCCTACGTCCCGAAGCACGGGTTTGCCACCGCCATGGTGCCCCTGCTGGCCGGGAGTAAGGAGCGCCTTCCGCTCCCAGCCAGCTTCATTGGCACGATGGGGAAGAATCCCCCAACAAGCTTCATGATCGAGGATGGCAGCGGCGGACAGCCGTTGTACGACGTCGAGGTCCTCCACGACGAGGAGGGGAAGAGCTATCTCACCGGGGGGTGGGAACGGTTCTTCACCGACTACGGCCTGGAGCGGGGATGGTCTCTCATATTGACCCACCGCGCCAGGTTGCCCATCCTCTGCGTTCACGTCATCGACGGCTCTGGCTGCGCCCGCGCCTACTTCCCCTGGCCGTGATCGGCGAGCGCCCTCGAAGCCCCTTCCTTGACGGCAACACCGTCAACGGGAATCTAGGGGTTGGAAGGGGAAGTCCTTTTGTTATTTCGGCCCTTAGCGTGGCCTTTATTGTGTAACCACCGGCCGTATAATTAAGAAATCCTTTAATTTCCTGCAAATCTTTACTTGTTCTTCTTCGTTTGCTCTGTGAATGTCTTTCTTCACCGTGTGCTTTGCCATCGTGCAAATGTCTTCTGCTTGACACCATTGTGATGCGACTCCATAGATAGGGGCCGCGATGATCATTGGTTTGCGCAACCGCCTCGGGCAAGATCTTCCAGCCTTAGCGCAGAAGGAGCGGTGCTTCTGCTGGCCGGCTCCGGGAAGGATGGACTAGCTCCGGCTCCAGCGCGGACAGAACGGTGTTTCTGCTGGCCGGCTCCGGGAAGGATGGACTAGCTCCGGCTTCAGCGCGGACGGAATGGAGACTGAGTCTTGTACCGGCTTGGGTGAGGGTCGGAGCCGGCATGTTTCCTTCCCTGGGCCTTCGCACGTTCCTTGCTGTAGTTGGAGTAGATTTCCCGGTTTCCAGCTCTAGCCGTTGCTTTGCGCGTGTTAGGTTTTGATTTTGTTGCTCGTTAGCTGACCGCGTCGCAGCGCCAACTGATCGGACAGCCGGCGAGGTACTAGAGCCGGCCCACTTCTGAGGGCCAATTCCCTTTCCCCCTAGCCCCCGAGTTTTGGGGTAGCTAGATTGGCAGCTAGCTCAAAACTAACTTTTCGCGAACGATGCCAACGCCAAGCGAGGCAGCTCTAGCTTCGAACCTCTTGGGCGTGGCTTCTCAGCCCAAACGTCGAGAAACTGTGACTATCAACCATTCGCTGGCTTTGCCTTTGTCCGGTTCCCTCAACTTTTTCCTTAATCTTCCCACCCTTCGGCCCTTCTACCCCCAACCGGCAGCCTGGTGCCGGTTGGTCTCCCTTGGGCCGGCAGCCGAATGCCGGCCTCGGGTGGGAGCATGCCGCGGAGTGAGAAGTAGTACTTCGGTCTATCGGGCCCCCGACTCGTGCTAGCCAATGCTTAGTTAACAGACACTGCTCTTAACGCCTGGTTGAGCAATTTTTCTATCATTTGCGGTTCTGCTCTGCGGCTTTCCTTCGTATGTGGCCTGCCGGCTCCTATCCGTCCGGCTGCGCGGAGCCGGAAGGCGGAGACTGGGCTCGAGAACTTCTTCATACGTAGTACTCATCCGGTTGGCGAGAGATCGATTTTTTCGGGGCTGCCGGCTGTGGCTCGGTGCCTGGAGCCGGCTGCCGATCAAGTGAATAACGCAGGAAGCAAAACATACGCGAAATGTTTTCCTCGGAGCCGGTCATAACTGGCCGCTCCGTTTTCCTTTATTCATTGACATGTTTTTCGGGGTACAAGCTTTTGCCTTAGCAGAAGAAAGGTCCTAGGAGACTGACATTCCAGGGACGCTCGGTCTCCTTGTCAGAGTTATCTGCCTTGTTCTTCCTGGGCTCTTGTGCGTCGATGAGGTAATATGCCCCATTGCCCAGCACCCGGCTGACAATGAACGGTCCCTCCCAGGGAGGAGACAGCTTGTGCATGCCCTTGGTGCTTTGGACCAGCCGGAGTACGAGATCTCCTTCACGAAACGCGAGCGGGCGAATCTTCCGGCTGTGGCATCATCGCAGCTGCTGCTGGTAGAGCGCTGATCTAGCCAGAGCTTGTTCTCGTGCCTCCTCGAGGAGGTCGACACCATCTTCACGAGCCTCTTTTGCTTGCGTCTCTGTGTACTGGACGATTCTGGGCACGTCGAACTTGATGTCCGTGGGCAGCACCGCTTCTGCTCCATAGACCAGGAAGAAAGGTGTGAAGCCGACATAACAATTTGGAGTGGTGCGCAGGCTCCAGAGCACCGAGGGCAGCTCCTCGACCCAACAACCGGCTGAACGCTCGAGAGGCTCGACCAGCCTTGGTTTGATGCCGGCCAGGATCAGCCCATTTGCCTTCTCCACTTGCCCATTTGTCTGAGGGTGCGCCACTGACGCTAAGTCCAACCGGATGCCTTTCTTGCCACAGTAATCAGCAAAGACTCCCTTCGCAAAGTTTGTCCCATTGTCGGTGATGATGCTGTGAGGAACTCCATATCTTGTGATGATCTCGTTGAAGAACTTGATTGTGGACGAGCCGTCGAGTTTTTTGATTGGCTTGGCCTCGATCCACTTGGTGAACTTGTCCACAGCGACCAACAGATGCGTCAAGCCCCCGGGTGCGGTCTTGAATGGCCCTACCATGTCCAGGCCCCAGACAACGAACGGCCAGGTGAGCGGGATGGTCTTGAGGGCTGCCGCCGGAGTGTTTCTGTGCTTGGAGAAGCGCTGGCAGCCGTTGCATTGCTTCACCAGCTGCTCTGCATTTTGCTTGGCCGTTGGCCAGTAGAAACCATGGCAGAATGCCTTGGCCACCAAGGCTCTGGAAGATGCGTGATGCCCGCACTCCCCTTGGTGTATTTCTCTAAGCAGCTCTATCCCTTCTTCCGGCTCGATGCACTTCTGGAAGATGCCTGACACGCTGCACTTGTATAGCTCGCTGTTGATGATGGTGTACGCCCCAGCTCGACGTTGAATTCACCTAGCTTCCGCTTCGTCCTGCGGCAAGTCCCCGGTGATGAGGTAGTTGGAGAATGGCTCCGCCCAGGAAGGTATCTCCCGTATGTGCAAGACACTGGCGACCAAGGGATCAGCAGCCCCCGGGTCCGTCGTTGCGCCGGCTTCATCTGATTGTCCGGCTGGGGGAGCGGGCGTGGAGCCGGTAGTCCCCTCATCCTTCGTCAAGCCGGCCGCGTTGGGTTGGCCGGCTGCCTCCTTCAGCCCCGAAACGGCAGCCCCCGGGTCTGGTGGCGGCACCTGAGCCGGGGCTGGATCTCTAGGCACGTAGATGGATATGGACTCCGGGGAAGGTTTGATAGATGGCTTGTGGATGATCTCCAGGGACACCCCAGCTGGGATGTCCTGCTTGGTGGAGCCGATCTTGGACAGCCGATCTGCTTCCTCGTTGTTTGCTCTGGGGACGTGATGGAACTCACAGCCCTAGAAGAATCCGCTGAGCTGCTGCATGTAAAAGCGGTAGGAGGCCATGTTGGCATCCTTGGCGTCCCAATCCCCTGAAACCTGGTGCGTTACCAGGTCAGAGTCTCCGAAGCAAAGGATCCTCCTGATGCCAATCTGCTTGGCCATCTTGAGCCCGTGCACCAGGGCTTCGTATTCGGCGACGTTGTTCGACGCACAGAAGTGCATCTGCAGCACGTACTGCAGCTTGTCTCCCTTGGGAGAGGTGAGGACGACGCCGGCTCCCAAGCCCCCGAGCAGCTTGGAGCCATCGAAGTGCATGCGCCAGTGGGTGGAGTCTGGAGCCGGCGGCAGGTACTAGTGCTCTCCCCAGTCAGCGAAGAAATCCGCTATGATCTGCGACTTGATTGTCGTCCTGGGCTTGTACTGAATGGTATGAGCTGCGAGCTCGATCGCCCATTTAGCCACTCTTCCTGACGCATCCTTGCACCCGATGATCTCCGAGAGCGGAGTGGTGCTCACCACCGTGATTGGGTGCTCTTCAAAGTAGTGCTTCAGCTTCTTGGCCGCCATGTACATGCCGTACGCGACCTTCTGGTAGTGCGGGTAGTTCTGCTTGGAGAGAGTGAGCACTTCACTCAGGTAATACACCAGGTGTTGAACCGGCAATTCTTTGCCTTCCTCGGTGCGCTCCACCACGATCACGACACTGATGACTCGTGGAGTTGCCGCGATGTAGAGCAGGATTGGCTCTCGCGGAGCCGGCGCTGCCAAGATTGGCGCGGTAGACAAGGCTCGCTTGAGGTCGTTGAAGGCGTCATCAGCGCGCTGGGACCAAACAAAGTGGTCTGTCTTCTTCATCAGCTGGTACAGTGGCATGGCCTTCTCCCCGAGCTGGCTGACGAACCGGCTAAGCGAGGCCAGGCAACCAGCGAACTTCTGCACATCTCTGAGCTGGGTGGGCTTCTCTAGGGCCTCGATGGCTCTTATCTTCGAGGGGTTAACCTCGATCCCTCGCTGGGAAACGATATAACCTAGGAGCTGTCCAGCCGGCACACCGAAGGTGCACTTCTCAGGATTTAGCTTCATGCGATAGCGCCGCAGGTTGGTGAAGGTCTCCTTGAGGTCATCCAGGAGCGTGCCGCTCTGCTTAGTCTTCACCACAACGTCGTCCACATAGGCGTGCACGTTCCTCCCAATCTGCTCCTGCAGGCATCGCTGCATGGTTCGCTGGTAGGTGGCTCCAGCGTTCTTCAGGCCAAACGGCATGGTGACATAGCAGTAGGCTCCATACGGGGTGATGAAGGAGGTCTTGATCTGATCCGGCTGGAAGAGCGAGATCTGGTGGTAGCCTGAATAGGCATCCAGGAAGGACAGCAGGTCACAGCCGGCTTGGAATCGATCACCTGGTCGATGCGTGGTAACGCAAATGGATCTTTGGGGCAAGCCTTGTTGAGGCTGGTGTAGTCAATACACATTCGCCAAGTGTTGTTCTTCTTCAGGACCAAGACTGGGTTCGCAAGCCAATCGGGGTAGAACACCTCCATGATAAAGCCGGCTGCAAGGAGCCGGGCTATCTCCTCGCCAATAGCTTTCCTCTTTTCTTCTGCAAAGCGTCGCAATGGTTGCTTGACCGGCTTGGCATCCGGCCTGACGTTGAGTGAGTGCTCAGCCAGCTCCCTCGGCACACCTGGCATGTCCTTTGGAGACCATGCAAAGATGTCCCGATTCTCACGGAGGAAGCTGGTGAGCTCGCTTTCCTATTTGGCGGACAAGCCGGTGCCGATGATGACGTACTTGGAGGGATCGCTCTCATCCAGCAGGATCTTCTTGGTGTCGTTGGCCAGCTTGAATTGCTCCACCGGCGACTGGCGGACTGGCACGTCTTGCTGGGTCAGCTCCACGCGATGCAGAAGCTGCCTCTTCTCCTCGGCGACGACCAGCACCTCTGCCAGCTGCGAGCTCTCCTTCGCGCAGGCCAGAGACTTCTTGAAGTTTCCCGAGACTGTGATCACACCTCTGGCCCTGGGAGCTTCATCTTCAGATAGGCATAGTGCAGGACAACCATGAACTTAGCCAGGGCCGGACGGCCTAGCAGCGCGTGGTAGGGACTGCTGATGTCCACCACCTCGAACCAGATGGGCTCGCGGCGGCTATTCCCTTTCTTTCCAAAGAGAACCTCCAGCTGCACCTTGCCCAAAGGGGTGCAAGAATGCCCAGGCACGATGCCATGGAAGGTGAGCCGGCTCGGTTTCAGCTGAGCAAGCGGGATGCCCAACTTCTCCAGGGAGCTTCGGTAAAGAAGGTTGATACTACTACCGCCGTCGATGAGCACGCGGGAGAACCGACACATGTGCGTATCGGAACACATGACAGGATCCACGACCAGAGCGTATTCTCCAGGGCTGGGCATCAGCCTCGGATGGTCCTCGCGCCCCCAGGTGATGGCCGCCTCAGACCAATGCATGAACTGGGGTTCTGCAGGCATCACAGCGTTCACCTCTGCTTCGTGCCAAAGGTCGTTCCTTTTGTCCTTGCCGGGGGTAGTGAAGATGTGATACTGCTCCACATCCGTCGGGAAGTCATCATCTTGATCCGGCTTGCCTCCAGCTGGGGCGTGCTGTTGGTCCTCCTGACCTTCAGCCGGTTGCGCTTGCGACGTTCCAGGGATCTGCCGAGCGCGCTGATACGTCTCAAACGTATCTATAATTTTTGATGCTCCATGCTTTGTTTTACACCATTTGCCTATTGTTTCGTTACACTTAGTGGCATTTTTATACATTTTCCGGAACTAACCTATTAACGAAGTGCCACAGTGCCAGTTTCCTGTTTTCTGCTGTTTTTGTGTTTCAGAAGTGATACACAGGAAATATTCTCGGAATTGGACGAAACAAGTTCCTGAAGTCATATTTCACCGGGGAGCTCCCAAACATCCGAAGACCTGACGGAGGGGGGCCACGTGGCCCCCACACACAGGGGCGGCACGACCTGGCCCCTGGCCGCGCCACCCCCTTGTGAGGCCGTGTGGCTCCACCTCTGACAGCCCCCTTTCGCCTACATATACCCCCTGACGAGAAAAACCTAAGGGCCCGATCAGTTTTCCAGAATACATCGCGATCCGCCGCCACCGTCGACCCGAAGATCGGGAGGGTCTAGAAGCTCTTCCCGGCACCCTGCCGGAGAGGGGAATCGCCACCGGAGGTCTTCTTCATCGCCATGCTTGCCTCCGGAGCGATGAGTGAGTAGTCTACCTTGGACTATGGGTCCATAGCAGTAGCTAGATGGTTGTCTTCTCCACCATGTGCTTCATGTTTAGATCTCATGAGCTGCCCTACATGATTGAGATCACCGTTATGTAATACTATGATGTTGGTTTGTTGGGATCCGATGAATATTGGTGTTTATGATTAAGTTGCTGTACTGAATTATATCTTTTGTTATCTCTATGTTGTTTATGATCTTGCATGCTCTCCGTTGTTAGTAGCTATCTTGGCCGAGTAGTTGCTAGTGACTCCAAGAGAGGGTATTTATGCTCGATAGTGGGTTCATGTCTCTATTTCACCTGGGGGAGTGACAGAAACCTCTAAGGTGGTAGATGTGCTGTTGCTACTAGGGAGAAAACAACATTCATATGCTCAAGGGCATATGCTTTGTTTACATTACACACTTTGCTTAATGCAATTATCTGTTGTTCGCAACTTAATACTTCTAGGGTGTTCGGATGATATCCCCGGGGGTGGATTATTAGTCATAGATGCAGTTGGATGGCGGTCTATGTATTTTGTTGTAATGCCCAGAGTGAATCTCATAGTGATCTTCTTGACATATCACGTTATCTTTATTCTATCAATTGCCCAACTGTAATTTGTTTACCCAGCATGTTATTTATCTATGGAGAGACACCACTAGTGAACTGTGGACCCCGGTCCTATTTTAATCATATTGCAATCACCTGTTTATTTTTCCCGCATTGTTTACTTTACTCGCATTTACTCTACTGTTTTCCACTCGATACACTCATAACCTTTGTTTCAAGCAAACCGGTGAGATTGACAACCTCATCGCAAGTTGGGAACAAAGTATTTGTCTGTGTGTGTGCAGGTTCCACAAACACCTTCAGTCGTCATCGTCTCCCTTCTCCTGTTCGATATACCTTGGTTTCTTAACTGAGGGAAAACTTGCTGCTGCACTCATCATAATTTCCTCTTGGGGTTCCCAACGGGCTGGTCATTCACCACGCACAAGGACTGCCTGTTGCCATCAAAGGCATCAGCACTTTTTCTGGCGCCGTTGCCGGGGAAGGAAGAGAAGACTTCTGCGAGGGGAGTTCTTCGCACACACATTCTTTACTTTGTTATTTGTTTTGCTTTACTTTACTTTATTTTACCTGCATTGCTTTTTATATCAAAAACCCAAAAAAATTAGAATCCTTGGTAGTTGTTATTTCTTTACTTTAGTTTATCATGTTGTTCCCTGAGTTCGTTCTGGAGGACCTCTCTGTAGGGAGTGGTTCGATTATTGGCAAAAGTAACATTGAGGAGTTCTTTAATCACATTAGTATGCATAAGGAAGTTGAGGAAAAGTCTTTGGTTGAGTTAGCTCCTAGTTATGAAGTTGCTTCTGCTCATTTAGTTCACATGTTAGAAGCTAGGTTTGCTAGTCTCAATTCTTCTATGCAATACATGTTCCTTAAGCTTCATGAAATTGAGGATCCCGAAAAGAAAGCTTTTATCTTAGAAACCTTGCGCATAGAATTTAGAGATGTGGCAATTGAGGCTAGGAAAGTTTTTAAGAAGTTTAATAAGCTTGGCTCGCCTGTTAAGGTTGTTGGTACGCCTGATGATTTTAAAACACCAATACCTTATGAACTTATAGGAATTCATGATGCTTGGGAAAAGAATTCTAGTTGGATTTGCCCTAAAAATCTTTTCGATGAAAGTACTGTGCCAAAGCGTGATCGTAAAGGAGTTTCAAAAACTCAGTTGAACACATTTTCCTTCATTGTTGAAAAGATCTCTGCTATTGATCTTAATGCTTCATCTCTTGATATTACTTGATTCGCAATTTTCTGCGCCTAGCTCAATGGCGTTAAAGAAAAGCACTCTTGGGAGATAACCCATTGTTTACTTTTCAGTACTTTTTCTTTTTCTTGAGTCTTGGAAGTCATTACTACTGTAATGACCGCTCCTTATCTTGTTTATTTCGTTTTTGTGCCAAGAGAAGCCTCTAATTTGAGTGAGGTAAAGATTTGGGGTTATTGCTGTCCTGAAACTGTTTTCGGTGCTGCACCGTAAACATTCGTGAAAATTCTCTGTTTATCTTTTGGACCTGCGATTTCTTGTGCATATGCCCCAGGTTATATCCAAACTTTTCTTAGTTGAACACTTTTTGATTTGAGCAACGGAAAATCCCTCAAAAATTCGTCCATTATCAGCTGTCCAGTTTTGACAGATTTCTGCCAATATTTGTTTTTGCCACTTTATCGCTTTCTTTTGAGTTCTTTTTGATCATGGAACTCTTGTGGAAGTTGCTACAGTAGTATATACTTTATATGTGGTGGTTTTGGGTTGAAACCTGAAGCTAAAAGAGGTTGAATATATTTTATGCTTACACTAATGTTGCTAATAGAATTGTGTTTAGTTTTGTATGAAGGAAGTTTTCAAGTGTAGGGATTGGAGAATGATGAGATGAGTTGAAGAATGGAAAAAAGCTCAAGCTTGGGGATGCCCATGCATCACCCCAAGAAATATCCAAGAAGTACAAGCATCAAAGCTTGGGGATGCCCCCGAGGCACCCCTTCTTCATCGGCAAAAATCATGTCACCTTTCAAAATACTATATTTTTATTGCTTCATGCACTATGTGTTTTTCTTGGAGCGTTAGTTGTTTTAGTTTGTTTAGTTTGTTTAGTTTGTTTGTTTGCTGCAATAAATGGTTGGACCCCAACAAATTTCATTTGGAGAAGTTGACTCGCTTTCATTTGCAAAGAATGCTCTAGTTTTCACTCTTATTAATCGAGCGTTCTACTTTGTCTGCTACTGCTTTTGGTTTTCGTTTTCGCCTTGATATGCGTTCAGATCTTGTCATATCTTTTCATCAAGGTGTATTTTTGCCTCTGGTCTTTATTGGTTTTCATCAAAAGAGGTTGTTATAAAAATTTCGAATGGTGTTGGAAAAGAGAAAAAGCTTTGTGCAAAATAGTGGTACAAGAAGGAGCTTGTGTAGACTGCGGCTTAGGCTTTTTCATGTCATGCTTGATGTCTTTTTGATAGTATGCTTAGTGGTTTTGCTGTAGCATGACTTGTCTCAAATAACTGAGATTGCTTAATGAGCCTTTGAAAAATCATGCGTTGTTTTTATTGTATGGAAGCATTATCTTGGTTTTCTCCTTGATGCTTTATTTGGGTTGACTTGGCGCATGCTCACACATGTTAGACTCTTCCAAAGTCGCCATTAGCCTTCATGATCATTTAGTTTTTGACTTTTGATGCCATCATATGCTTCTTTTAATGTCGCTTTGTCGCTTTGCATGATTATGGCCATTATTGCTCTCTTAGTTGGTCGCTCCCAGTCTTTTGCTAGCCCTCACCTTGTACTGAGTATGAGCTCTACTCGTGCATCCAACTCCTAAAAGCCAAGTCTTTCCATTGTGTCCACTATAAATTCCTATACATGGTATTTCTAAGCCATTCCAAAGTAAAATTTTCATGTGCTACCTTTCAAAAAACTTCAAAATACTTCTCGTTTTGTGACACTGTTTTCAGCTCATGGGGACGTAGTGGTCGGATTTGCTATCTTCCATATTGTTTATTCCAAAAAGAAAAAAAAGAGAAAAAAAGGAAAAAAGGCACTCCTCCAATGAATGTGAATGTTGGTGGGCACCCGATGGAATCGGTTAGCCATGGTATGTGAAAGGAAAAGGTGGGGAGGAGTGCCAAGTTTTATAAAAAGAGCACCAAAGTGCCAATCTCTCTCTCAAAAACTTGCTTTATTTTTTGTATGGAAGATAGTAAGAACCCCATTGCCAGTCGTTGACAAAGACAACCACCTCTCAAAATCAAGTTTTATCTCTGTTTTACAAATGAAAAGCTCTAGCACATGTTTAAATCACTGCTTCCCTCTGCGAAGGGCCTTTCTTTTACTTTTATGTTGAGTCACCAGCTTCTTTCTTTATGCACCATTAAGAGAGCATAGTTGTCATTCTTAGTGTGATATGCATTGTCCCAAGGTTCATTGATTGACTCATATTGTTGGTTTCACTTGTTCTTAAATTATTTGTATCTAGTCGCCCTCTTAAACTTTGAGGTGTCCTATGCATTTATGTTTAGCTCTCTTTGAAGGACAAGCTGAAAACCATTTGCATGTTTTCCTTATGATTTGAACACACGTTTGACTTTCATTGTTTCATTATCATGATCTTTTGTTTGTGTTCATTTGGATGTTTACAACATGGTTGCTAAGTTCTTATTGTCATGATTATATCTTTCATGCCCATGTTTTAAGTTCTATTGATCCCAGCTCACCAATGCTTACATATATGATCAAGATTGTGTAGGTGCATGTCACCTCAAAAATTATTCTTTTGTTATCACTTACCTACTCGAGGACGAGCAGGAGTTAAGCTTGGGGATGCTTGAGACGTCTCAAACGTATCTATAATTTTTGATGCTCCATGCTTTGTTTTACACCATTTGCCTATTGTTTCGTTACACTTAGTGGCATTTTTATACATTTTCCGGAACTAACCTATTAACGAAGTGCCACAGTGCTAGTTTCCTGTTTTCTGCTGTTTTTGTGTTTCAGAAGTGATACACAGGAAATATTCTCGGAATTGGACAAAACAAGTTCCTGAAGTCATATTTCACCGGGGAGCTCCCAAACATCCGAAGACCTGACGGAGGGGGGCCACGTGGCCCCCACACACAGGGGCGGCGCGGCCTGGCCCCTGGCCGCGCCACCCCCTTGTGAGGCCGCGTGGCTCCACCTCTGACAGCCCCCTTTCGCCTACATATACCCCCTGACGAGAAAAACCTAAGGGTCCGATCAGTTTTCCAGAATACATCGCGATCCGCCACCGCCGTCGACCCGAAGATCGAGAGGGTCCAGAAGCTCTTCCCGGCACCCTGCCGGAGAGGGGAATCGCCACCGGAGGTCTTCTTCATCGCCATGCTTGCCTCCGGAGCGATGAGTGAGTAGTCTACCTTGGACTATGGGTCCATAGTAGTAGCTAGATGGTTGTCTTCTCCACCATGTGCTTCATGTTTAGATCTCATGAGCTGCCCTACATGATTGAGATCACCGTTATGTAATACTATGATGTTGGTTTGTTGGGATCCGATGAATATTGGTGTTTATGATTAAGTTGCTGTACTGAATTATATCTTTTGTTATCTCTATGTTGTTTATGATCTTGCATGCTCTCCGTTGTTAGTAGCTATCTTGGCCGAGTAGTTGCTAGTGACTCCAAGAGAGGGTATTTATGCTCGATAGTGGGTTCATGTCTCTATTTCACCTGGGGGAGTGACAGAAACCTCTAAGGTGGTAGATGTGCTGTTGCTACTAGGGAGAAAACAACATTCATATGCTCAAGGGCATATGCTTTGTTTACATTACACACTTTGCTTAATGCAATTATCTGTTGTTCGCAAATTAATACTTCTAGGGTGTTCGGATGATATCCCCGGGGGTGGATTATTAGTCATAGATGCAGTTGGATGGCGGTCTATGTATTTTGTTGTAATGCCCGGAGTGAATCTCATAGTGATCTTCTTGACATATCACGTTATCTTTATTCTATCAATTGCCCAACTGTAATTTGTTTACCCAGCATGTTATTTATCTATGGAGAGACACCACTAGTGAACTGTGGACCCCGGTCCTATTTTAATCATATTGCAATCACCTGTTTATTTTTCCCGCATTGTTTACTTTACTCGCATTTACTCTACTGTTTTCCACTCGATACACTCATAACCTTTGTTTCAAGCAAACCGGTGAGATTGACAACCTCATCGCAAGTTGGGAACAAAGTATTTGTCTGTGTGTGTGCAGGTTCCACAAACACCTTCAGTCGTCATCGTCTCCCTTCTCCTGTTCGATATACCTTGGTTTCTTAACTGAGGGAAAACTTGCTGCTGCACTCATCATACTTTCCTCTTGGGGTTCCCAACGGGCTGGTCATTCACCACGCACAAGGACTGCCTGTTGCCATCAAAGGCATCACGCGCTGCTCCAGCTCTCTCATGAAATGGCACTGACGCGTGGAGTGGGTCGCTTCCCTGCCCGAGGAGGTGTGGAATTTACACGGCTGATCAAGCGCAGCATCGAGGGTGTATTTGCCCTCTTTGCGCCCACGACCGCTGCCGGCAGCCCCCGGGCCTCCTTGGTCAAAAGCCGCTCGCTTTGAGCTTGCAGATCCTCTGGGAGCGTCTTGGCGTGGTCAAGCCACAGGTGGATGTGCAGCGCCGATGGGCGAGCCTGGGACTCCGAACCCGGCGCTGACTCCGCGATCAAGCGTGGCCTGCTTGCTCCGCCGCCCTGCTGGACGCGGCGGCCTTGAGCGTTGCCGCTCGGAGCATGGCCGCCCTGTCCGCGCCCTCCGCGGCCTCGGCTCGCCGATGGCGACCGCTGGATCTGGCCGGGGATGGCAGTGGCGAAGCTACGACGCAGGTCATGGGCGAGCTCGGTCGGTGCGTCTCCATGCACGTCGTAGAACTCGCTGAGCGTGGTGCTCGCGCGGCACCGGTTGGCCTCGTCCTCAGCCACCTTGTCGAGGAGGACGAGACGAGTCCGCTCCAGGGCCTCGGCGACCCGGGCGGGATCGATGACGCGGCCGAGGGGAGCGCGCAGGTCCACCACAGAGACATCCGGGGCGTCCTGCTCTGGGAGTGGAGCATCTTGCCCCTGTGGAGGTAGGCGTTCGGGCGACGGGCGCTTGGGGCACGGTAAGTCACCGCCCTCGTCTTCTCCCAGGGCCATTACCTCGACCATGGCGCCAAGATTGCTGCTTTCACCGCAGCTTGAGCCTCCGTCACAGAGGGAGCCGAAGACGTCGGTGACCTCCTCCGGGAAGGGCTTGGCGACGTAGAAGCGATGGCTGCCGACGTCGAGGAAGGAGCCGCGGTTGCCGAAGCCGTTCTTGAAGTGGGCCAAGTTGTCGTCGATGCAGTCGAAGGTGCCGAACCTCCAGACGAGGCCGGAGGCGACCTTCTCGCCGGAGGGTCCCAGCCGGAACTTGACTCCGCCCACCGCCGCGCTTTGCCCCACGGTGGGTGCCAACTGTCGTGGGAATTTAGAGACAGTAGCCATGGGTAGGCTTATCGGAGGGGCTCGACGGTGGAGACGAGGGGCCCGGCTCGGGATTATGCCTACTGAGACACCACGGTTTACCCAGGTTCAGGGCCCTCCCGGGTGGAGGTAAACCCCTACTTCCTGCCTGCTTCGTATTGATTGGAGAGTATCGGTTACAATGCTCCTCGAGCTGTTCAGGCTAGAGGAGGAAGAAGAAGATTGGATCCCCCCTATGCTAAGGGTCCAGGCCCCCTTATATAGACAGGGGCCTGGTTACAGTTTTAGGTAGCGATTCGGCCGGCTACCGGCTCCTTGGCGGCGGCGCTCCTGGCATGATCTTCTGGCCCTACTCTGGCAAAGGCACTTTATAAAGTGCCTTTCCCCTCGGCTGACATCTAGAGGGCATATCCCTTCTCTTTTGTCTCGGATCCCGTCGTGGGGAAGGGTCTTCGATCTCTCATTGGCTGAGGCCGGTCGTGGCGGGCGTCATTCCGTCCTTGGCCTCTGTCGCTCCTGTCGGGGCCGTCCTACTTTCGGCCAGACGACCATTGGGAAGCTTTGTCTTCATCGCCCGGCTCCGGTCTTCCACGGCGGAGTCACCAGCCGGCTGCTAGCGCAGCCGGCCCTTCGGGCGGAGCCGGTCTTCTCGTGTTGAAGCCGTGGGGGCTCCTGGGACGCCGGCCGGCATATTGCCCGGCCCGTGGTGCGCCCCCTAAGTCATCCCCACGACAAAGGATTAATGATGTTCTTATTATGGTTAACAATAACCTTGTTCCCATTGATTTTCTCGTTATGGATGTCGAATGCCATGCTTCATGTCCTATTATTTTGGGAAGACCCTTTCTTCGAACTGTAGGTGCCATCATTGATATGAGGGAAGGCACCATCAAATATCAATTCCCACTCAAGAAAGGTATGGAACACTTCCCTAGGAAAAGAAAGAAATTACTTTTTGACTCTATTCTTAGAGCAAATTATAAGCTTGATGCTTCATCACTTGATGTTACTTGATTCGCAATTTTCTGCGCCTAGCTCAAAGGCGTTAAAGAAAATCACTCTTGGGAGATAACCCAATGTTTTATTTTCAGTACTTTTTCTTTTATTTGAGTCTTGGAAGTCATTACTACTGTAATGACCTCTCCTTATCATTTTTATTTCATTGTTGTGCCAAGAGAAGCCTCTAATTTGAGTGAGGTAAAGATTTGGGGATGTTGCTGTCCTGAAACTGTTTTCGGTGCTGCACCGTAAAAATTCGTGAAAATTCTCTCAATATATTTTGGACCTGCGATTTCTTATGCATATGCCCCAAGTTATATCCAAACTTTAATTAGTTTAACACTTTTTTATTTGAGCAACAGAAAATGCCTTAAAAAATTGGCCTTTATCAGCTGTTCTGTTTTGACAGATTTCTGCCACTATTCATTTTTGCCGCTTTATCGCTTTCTTTTGAGTTCTTTTGATCACGGAACTTTTGGGGAGGTTGCTACAGTAGTATATACTTTATATGTGGTGGTTT
This sequence comes from Dactylis glomerata, assembly GCA_007115705.1. Classification (NCBI taxonomy): domain Eukaryota; kingdom Viridiplantae; phylum Streptophyta; class Magnoliopsida; order Poales; family Poaceae; genus Dactylis; species Dactylis glomerata. The sequence continues at coordinate 1,848,155 of QXEO01000480.1, read as the reverse complement.
TGGTTGAAATCTGAAGCAAAAGAGGTTGATTATATGTTATGCTTACACTAATGTTGCTAATAGATTTGTGTTTAGTTTTGCATGAAGGAAGTTTTCAAGTGTAGGGATTGGAGAATGATGAGATGAGTTGAAGAATGGACAAAAGCTCAAGCTTGGGGATGCCCATGCATCACCCCAAGAAATATCCAAAAAGTACAAGCGTCAAAGCTTGGGGATGCCCCCGAGGCACCCCTTCTTCATCGGCAAAAATCAGGTCACCTTTCAAGACATTATATTTTTATTGCTTCATGCACTATATGTTTTGCTTAGAGCGTCAGTTGTTTTAGTTTTCTTTACTAGTTTAGTTTGTTTGCTGCAATAAATGGTTGGACCCCAACAAATTTCTTTTGGAGAAGTTGCCTTGCTTTTCATTTGCCAAGAACGCTCTAGTGTTCACTCTTATCAAAAACCGAGTGTTCTTCTTTTTCTGCTACTACTTTTGGTTTTCATTTTCGCCTTGATTTGCATTCAGATCTTCTTATATTTATTCATCAAGGTGTATTTTTGCCTCTGATCTTTATTGGTTTTCATCAAAAGAGGTGTTTATAAAAATTTCGAATGGTGTTGGAAAAGAGAAAAAGCTTTATGCAAAAAAGTGGTACAAGAAGGAGCTTGTGTAGACTGCGGCTTAGGCTTTTTCATGTCATGCTTGATGTCTTTTTGATAGTATGCTTAGTGGTTTTGCTGTAGCATGACTTGTCTCAAATAACTGATATTGCTTAATGAGCCTTTAAAAAAAATCATGCGTTGTTTTTATTGTTTGGAAGCATTATTTTGGTTTTCTCCTTGATGCTTTATTTGGGTTGACTTGGCGCATGCTCACACATGTTAGACTCTTACAAAGTCGCCACACTACTAGGAAATAGGTCATAGGAGGAATGGTTATCAGAGGCGTACACAAAATTCCGTACGCCACAGCTACATAGCGGAGGCGTACAGAAAAAGTGTACGCCACGGCTACGGCCATAGCCGTGGCGTACAGAAATGGTGCACGCCATAGAGAATTTGGAGGGTGGGTTCGGGCTATCGGGGCACCACATCAGAGGCGTACAGCCATTCTGTACGCCACGGAAATGGCACTATCCGTGGCATACAGTTGAGCTATACGCCTCTGATGCTACTGGTCCTGGCACAAACTGGGCCCACCAAATCTATCCGTGGCGTACATACACCCTGTACGCCTCGGGTACAGGCCATAGCAGTGGCGTACAATGCCTTGTACGCCTCAGGTTGCTGTCGGCCCTGTCGCAACCCGGTCCCACCAAACCTATCCATGGCGTACACTAGTGCTGTACGCCACGGGTGCTTGACGTATCAGAGGCGTGCACCTTCCTGTACGCCACTGATAACCTGGCACTAACCCTTTAACACAGCCAGCCTCTCCCACCTACCAAAACAGCCACAACATTCATTCCCCCTCCTAGCTCGAACTCTCCTTCCTCTCCACCCTATTTCTCACATATATATCACTCTTTTATCCAATTAGATCACTATTTTATCATTTTATCTATAAAATCACTCCCTCCTTGTCCCCATATATGGTTGTATACGTGGATCTCTCCATAGACCTCATCTAGATCTAGATCTATATCTAGATCTAGGTGTACTAATTAGAAGTCTCCGCTCATCGGCAAGCCACCCGGTTGACATCGGCATATATCCGGTTACCTATCTAATAGGTGACTATAATTTGCTTGGAGGATGCATAAAGTAGAGGATGACTTAAAAATGAGTTGCCGATTTTTTGGCGAAATGTTGATTTATTTCCATTTCGATAAAAAATTGGCTCTCGGCATCGGTCTTATTTGTAGGAAGGTCATGCCGAAATTTCGAATGATGCTTCTTATTCTTTTGCATATATGCCGTGCAGGTGAAAATGGTCGTGATGAAGGAAAGCACCGTGATTAGATATTTGAGCCACGCGACGGACGACATGATCCTAAACAACCTTAAAGAGATACGGTGTCCGTGCTGGAAATGCAAACTAAGGACCTTGTTCAACCCCTTTTCGGGCAAAGTGCTGGAGCACCTGCTGATGAGTGGTTTTATGGATGGCCACACTCAATGGATGGATGAAGATGGGAATGAGGATGAGGTTCATGAAGACAATAACAACAACAACAACAATGAGGGACAAGAAGACGATATTGATGAAGAACATGATGATGCCAATGAAGATCATGATCAGGAAGAACATGCAGATGACGAGGACACGTGGACGCCGCTGACTTCAGCCATGCATGACCCTCATCTTCAAGAACTGCTTGCTAGGAAGACAGGTGATGCTAGAGGTGCTGCTAGAGAGAAAGCTAAGCTGGTGCAACTAGAGATAGACTCTACTACACCATTGTACGCAGGTTGTACCATGGAGGATACCCGCTTAAAAGTTGCGGTTGATGTCCTTCAAATGAAGGCAAAATACAAATGGACCGACGCAAGTGTCAACGCGAGCCTTAAATACTGGCACGATCGCCTTCCGGATGGGAACACGTGTCCTAGTAGTCTAGACGAAGCCAAGAAAGTCGTGTGTCCTCTGGATTTACCGCACGAGAAATATCACGTCTGCATCAACGATTGCTACATTTATCGGAAAGAAGAGGACTCGAACAAGACCACATGCCCAGTGTGCAACGCTGCATGATACAAGAAAAAAGGCGAAAAAGCTCCTCGAAAAGTCGTGTGGTACTTTCTGCTCATTCCTCGCTTGCAGCGGTACTTTGCAGACCCCAAGGAAGCAAGGTTGATGCGCTGGCACGCTGAAAGAAAGGTGGCAGTTATGAATGATCGGAAGAAGAAGCTAGATGAAGACGTGGTGTTGACACACCCTTCGGATGCAACCCAGTGGAAAGCATTAGATGCTGAATATCGTAGTTTCGGGACCGAGCCAAGGAACATCAGGTTGGGTGCGAGCACGGACGGACTCAACCCGTTTGGGAGCCAGAGCAGCACGCATAGCACATGGCCCATGTTTGTATGGATATACAACCTCCCACCATGGTTGTGCATGAAGAGGAAGTACATACACATGAGCATCCTAATTCAAGGGCCTAAACAGCCAGGGAATGACCTGAATCTGTATCTCCAGCTACTAAAAGATGAGCTAGACACGTTATGGAATACTGCAGGGGTCAATACATGGGACGCCGCCGCGGGAGACTATTTCCCTATGAGAGCCGTGCTGCTCACGACGGTGCAGGACTATCTCGGCTATGGGTATATCGCATGCCAGGTGTGTCACGGACACAATGCATGCGTGAAGTGCATGGATGATACCACATGGTTACAGCTTAAGAAATTTCCCGGGTCTTCCAAAACCGTCTACGTGGGGCATCGAAGGTGGCTAGCCAACAAGAAAGACCCGTGGAGAAGGCGTGGAGAGCTGTTCAATGGTGAAGACAAGCTCCGAGGACCTCCACGTAGGAGGAGCGGAAAAGAAATTCAGACGTTGCTAAACGACTGGGTAGAGTGCCCTGCGTCAGGAAAGAAGAAAAAGGAGCCAACACCGCTACTTGGGGTATGGAAAAGGAAGTCCGTGTTTTGGGACTTGCCATACTGGCATATCCTCGGTACGCCTCATTGCCTTGATGTCATGCATATCACGAAAAATGTGTGTGAGAGTTTGCTTGCCACTCTGTTCAACATGCCGGACAAGACCAAAGATGGGCCAAAAGCAAGACAGGACCTGATAGATCTGAATATCAGACATGATCTTCAAGTAAGTAAACCTCCTCAAGAGACGGAAGAAGTCCACAAGCGGAAAAGGGTTAAGAATAACGAGGCTACTCAGGAGACATCAACGAAAGGTCAACAAAGGATGATGGTAAAAAAGGACTACTACTGTCCTCCCTCCTGATTCACTCTAAGTTCGGCTGAGGTCACACAGTTGTTCAAATGCCTTCTAGGAGTCAAGGTGCCTTTTGGTTACTCAGGGCTGATAAGCAGATACTTAGACCCGAATAAACAAAACTTCAGCGGGATGAAGTCGCACGACTGTCACGTGATGATGACGCAGATACTTCCGGTAGCAATCCGAGGTATAATGGACAAGCACGTCCGGGATACGCTGACTGACCTCTGCAACTTTTTCGACGCCATCTCTCGCAAGTCGATTAGCCGGAGGAGACTCGCACGGCTGCAGGAGGAGATCGTTGTGATTCTATGCGAGCTTGAGATGTACTTCCCACCCGCATTCTTCGATGTGATGGTTCATCTGTTGGTCCATATCGTGGATGATATCGTCCACCTCGGGCCGCCATTCCTTCACAACATGATGGCGTTCGAAAGGATGAATGGGGTAATCAAAGGATATGTCCGTAACAGAGCCCGTCCGGATGGAAGCATCGCCCAAGGCTTTCTTACCAAAGAATGCATCTCTTTCTGCACAAATTATCTAGAAGTCAAAAACCCTGTTGGTTTGCCCGGAAACAAGCACCTTGACAGGCTCAATGGAGTTGGTCACAAAACTGGCCGGAGTGAACTGCATGTGGGCTACTCTGGCAGGCGCGCAGACTTTGACAGGGCCAACTTGGTAGTGCTACAACACATTCAAATGGTCGATCCTTGGCTTGCAAAGCACAAAACCATAATTGCGGCGAATTACTTGAGCTAGAGAACAGAAGGAGAAATACTCAGAGAGCACAACTCCTCTTTCGCGCAATGGTTCAAAGAGCAGCTTACGGCTAAGCCCCACCGATGAACTCTGACGAAAACAAACTCTTATTCGCCTTGTCGCATGGCCCCGCGCCCAACCTCATGACTTATCAAGCATACGATATCAACGGGTACACATTCTACACTGAGTCAAAGGACAAAAATAGTGATTACCAGAACTCAGGGGTAACAATGGAGTCCTACACCGGTGACATAAAGCTAAGATACTACGGAAGGATAGAGGAGATACGGGAGCTTAACTACTCAGGAGAGAAGGTCCCGATATTTCGTGTCAGATGGGATAAGAGTGTCGTAAAAGAAGAACGTGGGTTCACCACCATGGTTATACCAGAAGCAAAAACAGTGACCGCCGGTGCAAACGTTACCGCACAAAATGAGCCATGGGTATTGGCTAAGCATGTGACCCAATGCTTCTTCATAACCGACCCAGCAAAGCCTAGTCGTGTTGTCGTGAGGAGAGGCAAGAGGAACATAATTGGAATGGATGGCGTCGCCAACGAGGAAGACTTCGATCAGTACGGTGACCCGATGGAGGATGATGATGAAGACAACACACCACGCACCACTAGAAGAAGCAGGACGACACTACCCAAGCAAGGTCTGCCGTTCAAAAGAAGAAGTCATGATGTGGGGCTAAATTATTCAGCGGCGAATAAAAAAGGCAAGAATATTGTCAAACGCTGAGATGTACGCCTTATATGATGTTGTCTGTATCTTTTATGTTGTATGATGATGATGTTGGTTGTATTGATCGATGTACTGATGTATCACACATTATTATTGTCATCAAACTCCAAGATATAGTATTGATGTATCACACTTATTAATTATTATTGTCATCAAACTCTGATAGGTCATTTTTGTGAAGGGATTTTCTGTTAAACATTTTTTTTCAAGGTTTGATTTTTTTTTCCACATCTAGGTCACATAAAATGACGTCGTGCGAAGGTCTCGTATTTTTTTGATTTTTTTTGAATTAGTTACGTCCGATTTGGGACCCACATGAAATGATGACGCACGAAAACTACCGCTCGCGCCCAGGCAGTGCGGAGTCTCGTTTTTCCGCCACCTACTTAGTAAAGAAATGACGTATTGCAAATCCAAAAATGATTTTTGCAAAAAATCAGGAGGTTTACTTTTTAGCGCTAAAGTTGCAAAACCACTCCGGTTCCAGCGAAATCGGCAGAAACTTGCGCAAAATCCAAAAATAACCCCCAAAGGCTGCCGCAATGAAACGAGAGCTCATATGCGTATCCTATGTGGTCTAATATTTATGTGTGGTGTTTTTCCCAGCTTTTGATTTCACGTTTCCGTAGCCGCTTCACAAAAAAACCCTATTTCGGCACTCCGAAAATGGAAAAAGCACTTTTCGTCGGTCGAAACGAAAATCGGCCTCCGTGGCGATACTCGCCATCCCGACAGCCACGCGCGTGTCCGATATGGCCTCATTCCGACAAAATATGCCATGCTCAGAGCCGAATCTAGCTCATTTAACCTAAAAGTCGTGCAACCTCGAACGTGATAGGTCATTTTTGTGAAGGGATTTTCTGTTAAACATTTTTTTTCAAGGTTTGAATTTTTTTTCCACATCTAGGTCACATAAAATGATGCCTTGCGAAGGTCTCGTATTTTTTTGATTTGTTTTGAATTAGTTACGTCCGATTTGGGACCCACATGAAATGATGACGCACAAAAACTACCACTCGCGCCCAGGCAGTGCGGAGTCTCGTTTTTCCGCCACCTACTTAGTGAAGAAATGACATATTGCGAATGCAAAATTGATTTTTGCAAAAAATCAGGAGGTTTACTTTTTAGCGCTAAAGTGCAAAACCACTCCGGTTCCAGCGAAATCGGCAGAAACTTGCGCAAAATCCAAAAATAACCCCCAAAGGCTGCCGTAATGAAACGAGAGCTCATATGCGTATCCCAGGTGGTCTAATATTTATGTGTGGTGTTTTCCCTGGCTTTTGATTTCACGTTTCCGTAGCCGCTTCACAAAAAAACCCTATTTCGGCACTCCGAAAATGGAAAAAGCACTTTTCATCGGTCGAAACGAAAATCGGCCTCCGTGGCGATACTCGCCATCCCGACGGCCACGCGCGTGTTCGATATGGTCTCGTTCCGACAAACTATGCCATGCTCAGAGCCGAATCTAGCTCATTTAACCTAAAAGTCGTGCAACCTCGAACGTGATAGGTCATTTTTGTTAAGGGATTTTCTGTCAAACATTTTTTCTCAAGGTTTGAATTTTTTTCCCGCAACTACGTCACATAAAATGACGCCGTGTGAAGGTCTCATATTTTTTTGATTTTTTTTGAATTAGTTACGTCCGATTTGAGACCCACATGAAATGATGACGCCGCCACGCGATCCGCATGAAATGACGCGATCCCTATGAAATCAGGAATTAATGCAAAGGAAAAGAAACTAAGAAAGGAAAATAAAAGAAAAGAAAACAAGTTAATCTAATTAGGTAATAAACTAACATAAACTAAGAAAAGAAAGTAAATTGGTGGGTCCCACTAGTCAGCATTCGTGGCGTACAGAATTTCTGTACGCCTCGGGTGAGGACATACCCGAGGCGTACAGGATCTCAGTACCCCACGGGTTCTGACAGGTGGGCCGCGCACCCTGTTAAGTGACCGACCCGACATGCCAGCATCCGAGGCGTACACGCGGGTTGTACGCCTCGGGTATGTCCGCACCCGAGGCGTACAGCTCATCTGTACGCCACGGATGCTGACAGGTGGGGCCTGTCCTAGCCTCCTTCCCCACGCCGTTCCCTTTCAATCCCCAAAAAATTGCATCTCGCCGCGCGCCCCCTTCCTCTCCGATCTACATCGCCACCCCCTTCCTCGCCGCTACCTCGCCGCCGTCCCCCCTCTCTGCTACCAAGCCACCGCCCACCCGGAGCCGTTGCCCATCCGGAGCCGTCGCCCGCCCGAAGTCGCGCGTTGCCCGCCCGGAGCCGTTGCCCGCCCAGAGCTACCCCCGAGGCAGCGGCTGCTGCACCGGTAAGCTTCCTCCTCCCCGACCTCATCTCCCTATCCCGCCTCCCTGCTGGTTTGCTCCGAGGCGTGCTTCTCCAACTCATGTCCGTCCCCTCCCTCCATGAGCACGCCTCTAACCCTAGCTAGATCGACCGGGCGGGAAGGGGAACGGCGACGGGACGCAGGCGGCGCGGCATCCGATACTCGAGTTCATCCCGGCGCGGCGGCGCGGCTATGTATTTCTTTTGCTCCTCGATTAGTTGCACTTCTTCGATTGAACTGGTGCCTTGTTCTTCCACCTCCCTCTCTCCTTGATCTGTACCGTACGTCGTGTTCTTTAATTAGCTTGCATGTAACTACCTGCTGGAGTAGTACCTGCTTAATTTCTGAATCCACTTATTGTGTGGGTTTTTCACGATTGTAGAAGTAGTTTCCTCAGATTCATAAATTTCAGAAATTAAGCAGTCTAGCTGTTTTGTGGTTTTTTCCACAACTTTTGCAGTATATACGCGTTCAGAAAACAAGGGCAGGTAAAAGAGACAAGTGTACAAGTGCATATAATTTATCGAATCAGTACAAAATTCAACAAAACAAGTGTAGCAACTCCAGTCTGATCTGGTTACTCTCCAGTTCCAGTTCACATTTCTTAGTTTTTAATGATTTACTTCATTTCTTACCCCAACATACACTATCAGATTGACAAACATATCAGGTAAACTAATTGTACTAGTATATGATCTGTAAACTAATTGAGATAGCAGTGGTCGAGTCTCAGCTCATCTTGCCCCTTTTTGCATTTCACTGCAATTGTACTAGTATATGATCTGTAAACTAATTGAGATAGCAGTGGCATTTTTAGTATTCATACATCTACTATTATGTATCAACTGAATTGTTTGAGCAAGCCAGTTATGCATGTTGCAACAGTTCTGTGTGGGAATTTGTTTTACTACTGTATACGTCTTGGATGGAAATAATCACTTGAAATGTCAGTTTGGTGCCTTGTTTTACTGGATTTAAATAATCATTTTTATACACAAAACTTATTGTTTTCTTACTTCAAAACTGAATATGTATACTACATGAGTCCTCTACTCTAAACAAAGGAACAATTTAACAAGGTCTTTGCTACAGCAGTTAACCAAATACTCAAAAATGCTACAGCAGTTCTAGACTTCAAAGCACAGGTTACTGCATTTTCAGAGATAAATACTACTAGTAGAAGTTTTTAGTTCCAAAACAGAGCACTTTTTGGTTTTCAAATTCAGAGATACACTTGGACATGATACATACGGTTTATTATCCTAATTATGTTTCTGCATATACCCACTAACAATGTATTTGTTTAAATCACCTGACCATGAACTCTCAGCGTATATTTGAATTTTCTAACATCTCTCTCAACTTCTCACATGAACCTGCCATTTATTCACCATTTACCTGATTATGGCAGTAGTTCTTATTATCCATGATTTTATTGTAGAATACAAAGAATTTACACACGCTTTCTCTGGTTTGCACCAGCTACCTATAGGAATAGGGTTGTTATGGCTTTTTTCTTGTGATTCATGCCCTTCATATTTTCTTTAGGGAGAATAGATCCTTTATTTGAAGGATAATAAATCCTTTATTTGACATGGTTTGATTCTAATGGGAACATGGATAATAAGAACAATCTTTTAAGTACATGGCTTTTCATGTTAGTATGTTGCTGAGATACTTCTAAGTGCTGCTGGTGCTATGCTTCTAAGTGCTGAGAAATTGTTCTATATAAGAAATTGTCCTATATATGTTGCTGAGATACTTCTAAGTGCTGCTGGTGCTATGCTTGTTGCTGCTATGCTAGCTGTTGTTTCATGGTATGGGTGCTGCTGCTGCTATGCTTGCTGTTGCTGCTGCTATGCTGGTGCTATGCTTGTTGTTGCTGCTGCTATGCTTGCTGTTGTTGCTGTTTCATGGTATGGGTGCTGCTGGTGCTATGCTTGCTGTTGCTGCTGCTATGCTAGCTTGTTGTTCATGGTATGGGTGTTTCTGCTATATTATACCTTGTTGTTGTTTCATGCTAGCTGGTGCTAGCTGCTGGTATATATATGCTGTTGCTACTTGTATTACAGGGATTCTAAAAATTTGAGTTGCCAGTTTTGCCTAAAATGTTGATTTACTTCCGTTTCGGCAAAATTTGTGCACTCCATAGGTAGTTTTTTTAGCAAAGGTCATGCCAAATTTTTCCGCCGATTTTTTTACTAACTAGTAAGTTGCACTTGATTAGTCCAGACATGACAAACGACGAAGCCGGGACTTTTGAAAGGAGGCAAGGCAGTGAAGAAGGAAATGAAGCCGAGTTAGCGGCGCAGTACTATGCAGCCCTAGATGCGTCGCAGGGGGACCAGCCGGTGTCTAGGCCCCTTGTTATCGGCGAGTGTGACCAAGAGATGTCCGATGAGGACTTTGATGCCGCTGATGAGATGTCCGATGAGGACGATGAGGAGGAAATGGTGGATATCCAGGAGGGCAATGCGGAAGAGCCTAGCATGGATACCGGCCGAGCGTCCATGGATGATAGCCAGCAAAAGAAGGATAGGCGCCCAAACCAGCTAAAACCCGTGCAAGAAGTAATACTTGAAGTTGATCCACAGAGCGGTTTGCCTAAACTGCCCGAGGAAGCCGCGAGGGGGTACGGCAACACTGTCGCATGTATCCTCCGAGACACCGTCACCATCAACGAGCAGAACATAAGGCAGAAGCTCAAGAAATCCATTGACGTCCTCCTGATTTCCAAGCTGCACGCTCGATACCAGTTCCCGTCGCCCTACAATGGCCAGGAGCTCACGGGTAACCTGGTGAACACAGTAGCCCTTGGAAAGATGAGCAAAGCCCTGAGCGCCTGGAAAACTAGGTTGAGGGCGATGATTACTAAAGGTGGTGGTTTTGAAGAGGTCCACAAACACTATCCGCAGATATCGGAAGACCAATTCAAAACTTTCCTAGCCAACGAAAAGAAACCTACAGTCGCGCGGCTTAAGAAGTGGGGGAAGGACATGCGGGAGAAGAACTTGGGTAACCACAACCTCAGAAGCCGGGGGTACGCTGGAAAGGATCCAGTTTGGAAGAAAGAGGACGAGGCCCTAGAACGTGAGGGCAAGCCGAACCCGTGGAACAAGTTCGCCGATGAGAAGGCCAATAAATTTATCTGGTCAAGATACCGTATAGACCCAAAATCCGGGTTGCTTGTCACGACCGATAAGGTGAAGAAACTTGAGGAAGAATATCTGGTAAGGAGTTTACCAGCTTATCTTATCCTCACTTCCGACAAATTCCGGTAGTAATTTTCCTAATATATGGTTCTTCTTTCCCGTCTGCAGAAAGAAGAAACACTTGCTGCTCAATGCACGTCATCCCAGGGGTCGTCGTTGAAGGCCCCGTGGGATAACCCTTTTCAGAGGGCCGTGAACAAGGTGATGGAAAGGCCGGTGTTGCAACCGCCGCACCGTGGCCGTATTGTTGGCGAAGGACTAGGTCGCAGACCTAGTCTGTATTTTCCCGAGAGCAAGGAGGACCGAGCGAAGAGGAAGCAGCAGGAGGATACAGATGTCAAGTCTCAGTTGGCTAAGATGCCCGAGATGATCAATGATGCGGTGACAAAGACTGTCGCGGTACTCCTGCCCCACCTGCTTACCGCCTACACGGAATGGGTTGACGGAGGCAAAATCGGGCCTAGCCCGCTGGCCAACTTTACCGGGAGCAGCTCGCTCAACATCTCGGACCAGGTCCAGAAGAACGCACGAGTCGTGGAGTCTCCGCAGGCGGCCTCCAACCCTAGTGCTGGTACTAGGGATGATGAGTCGCCGTCCTGCATCGCGCCTCATAGCAGCCCCTCCGTCGCTTGCACGCCCATTCGTGGCCCTTCGACTCTAGCCGAACTCGATGCCATAACGGTATATAAGCGTCGCAATCCTCAGCAAGTAACTTTTTCATTAGCTTGCATCCATTTTCTGACGCCCTACACATGTCTCCGCAGGAGAACGAAGTGGGATGCACCCTCCTCTTGATTATTAACGAGGAATTACATGAGGTCGCGAAAGCAAATATCATTCAACCACTCGAGCGCAACTTCCACGGCCAGCCAATGCCCCCCAATGCCTACAGGATTTCCATTGTTCGGGTGTTGCCGGGTTATGAAAAAGTAGACCCTCCTATGCAACCACCCGGAGCCGAGAGCGACGTGGACCTAGGAGGAAGCTTGGGTTATATGATGCTATGGCCGAAAGAAATGATTCGGCTAGACCACCCAGGGACCGCCAGCAACTCAGAACCGCCGGTTAGATCGGCGCCGCCAAGCAACCCTATCATACGCAGCACCAGCACCTCACAGAAGACCTCACAGAAGTTGGCAGAGCTGGTCGGATCGGCGCCAAGCTAGGGAAAGGGCACTATGCCACCAGTGGCGCCATCTCCTATAGTGGATGATCCTGCAGCGGATGATCCTATAGAGCCCGAGGCACAGAACAATATGGATCCTATCGATGCCTTCATCGCTGACTTCGATGGACCATTTGAAGTGGATATTCCCCACGGCTGCTTCCCTGATCAACAGCTCCCGGAGAAAAGTAATGTCTCTAAGCGTCGTCTGAGCTTCCTGTCTCAAGAAACGCCAGAGGATATCGCCCCCGATACTCAAACTGCGGCGGAAAAAATTATCACCCCGAATACACTCCATGGGCTGATCGATAAGGCTTGCGCAGAAGTTGTCTCTCGCCCTGGGAAGCCGCGGAAAAGAGCTAAGAAGAAGGATAAAGGTGTATCTAGCAGCCAGCCTATGCCTCCCGCAGCCGGCAAGCCCGTGAAGGAGATCCGGAGTCAGGACAACATACCGATCAAGGGATGGAGGGAGTATCACGTGGCGGGCGAACCGATCCTACCGCCGGAAGCTCTCAAGACCTTAACTGGGGATATGAGGAGCCTACATGATGGCGTACTCACATGGGAGACGCATCTTCTCTCAATGACATCTCCCACATACCCAGTTTTCTATGTCAGAGTGCCAAAGAGATTGGGCTTCGTCGACAGATCCCCCGGTGATGTGTTCTTCTTGAGATTTGATGATATCTTTGAGATGTTCCACCGCCGCCGCCTTGACCCAACCTTGGTCCGCCTAGTTGCGCTGAGTATGTCGCACCAGCTCATGCAAGAGAACACTCCGAAGCTCGTGATACTCGACCCCTACTACATGAAAGACATATACTTGCAGACCGAAGGCACCCGTCAAATAGTGACGAACTACATTACGGACTTCATGGTGGCGAATAAGGAGAAGAAGATATTTCTTGTGCCGTACTTTTTTGAGTAAGTCATTCGCTTGCCGTCAGAACGTGCTTTCTTAGATTTCCGTCAATCCTTTTGCATGCATAACACACCTGGAATTGTTTTCCGCAGAAGCACATACTGCGTCCTCATCATACTATACCCGCAAGACTCATATGCCATGTATCTTGACTCGGGGAGTGTTGACAAGAAGACGGACTACACATTCATCAAGGCAGTTCTAGATGATGCCATCAACGGCTTCGTCGAGAAAGCTGGCCCCATCAAGAAAGAAGTAGTCAGGCGAGGCCAGCTGATCTTCAAGCACAACACGACCTTCCCATGCCTCAAGCAGCCGGCAAATAGTTCAAGGGACGGCTACTATGCCATCCATCATATGCGGGAGTTTGTACGGGATCAACATCAGCTTCTATTGCCGAGTAGTCTTCAGGACTGGCGCAAAGACTTTGCGAACGCGCCTGATGCAGATGTCCGCCTTGAGATCTACCGCATCCAGCAGAAGATCGCGCAGATAATCAACAGAGATGTCTGCAGTAGAGAAGGGGTGTTCTACTACGGCCCTATCCCACCAACCAACACGGAGATAGAAGCACGCTTAGAGATGCAGGGCGACGGTAGGCCCTTGAACACGCTACAGGGCATCCGCCCCTTCCCGCCGAAACCAAAGAGCAAAAAATGAAGCAATAGATATATTTGTGACTTGTTGTAATCGTGATGGATGAAAAATGTTGTCGCATAATGTTATTACTTTTCATGAACATGTGTACCAAACTCTAGCTAGCTTGTTCTCGATATATACCTTTTGTATATGCTTGTGTACATTCTTGCATGTATGCTTTAGCCTTTTTTGTTTTCGGTGACTAAGTAATGTTATGTCTCGCATATTATCATCTATTAAATCTTTTGTGATGTTTTTGGTTTAAAGATGACGACGAGGTGGTACGTCGTGTTTGAGGGTAGGGTTCCAGGGATCTACGACAAGTGGGAGGATTGTTTCAAGCAAGTCAAAAAGTTCAAGAGCAACAACTACAAAGGATTCAAGACTAGAGAGGAGGCGGAAGTTAGGTACAATAACTATCGGCGAGGGAGAGAGGGACGGAGTAGGATGAAGACATGCTTCATCGTTACCTCCGTCTTGCTTATGTTCTTGCTCATTGTGTATGTGATGGTAGTTTAGATGACTACCGGCACCGCCGGCGGTGATATGTATGCATGCCTAACTAGTTAGCTCGATGCATGAAGACTTGTAGTATTTATGTAATAATATGATATTTGGCAAGTTGTACTAATGTGACTTTGGTCGATACTTCTAATATGATGGAAATGACTATATATATTGTTTTGTATATATACTGCTATATGTCTGTGTTATATATACTGTTATATATACTGTTATATCTCATCTGCTATATACCAGTAAATCCCTATAAATTTTTTCGAAAAAACGCAGCCATGGCATACAGAAAAAGAGGATCAGTGGCGTACACATCAGTGGCGTACAGCCCCGTACGCCACTGCTACGATATACATCTGAGGCATACAAGCTTGTACGCCACGGATACAAAACACACCCGTGGCGTACAGACCTGTACGCCACGGGTAGGTGTCATAGCCGTGGCGTACAGGCCTGTACGCCACGGGTGGGTGAGTTAGCCGTGGCGTACAGTTTGTACGCCACGGGTAGCCCTGTACCAGTGGCGTCTTACCCGTGGCGTACAGCTGTACGCCACGGCTAGGCAAATTCTGTACGCCACGGATGAGGTTTTTCCTAGTAGTGCCAATAGCCTCTATGATCATTTAGTTTTTGACTTTTGATGCCATCTTATGCTTCTTTTAATGTCGCTTTATCGCTTTGCATGATTATGGCCATTATTGCTCTCTTAGTTGGTCGCCCCCAGTCTTTTGCTAGCCCTCGCCTTGTACTGAGTATGAGCTCTACTCGTGCATCCAACTTCTAAAAACCAAGTTTTGCCAAAGTGTCCACCATACATACCTATTAGCAATTTGCTATTCCAAGTAAATTTGACTTGCTTTTATTTACTCTTCAAATTAAACTCTTACCAGTGTTATGCGAAAATTGGTCAGTAAAGCTCTCACGAACCGGAAGGCACACTTTACTTTTTCTAGTTCTTAAAAATTTGACATTGTGGTCTCTTATGTTGAGTTGTTATGCTTGCAAGTTGTAAGTTGGATACTAGCCCAACCATGCCGTCATGGGGCAAGCTTTCAACATTGCACTTCTTATTTGAGTTGATATCGTGATCTTTTGTTTATGGATGCCCGCGGTGTGAAATGAATTGGGAATCTTGCGGGGATCATGGAGTTTGTATATGTGTTAGGGAAACGCATGGGCCGCCAATCTAAGCCATGCATAATTCATGGTGGAAATTTGCAGCATACCCATAGTGAACATTCGACGACGCATCTCAAAATAAAAAGCTAAACAAATGGCAAATAAAAGAGATGTCGAGGTGTTCATTGTCTGCTTGTCCTGTCATTTTGATGTGGGCTTGTTCCATGTCTTCGGGCACGGAGGTACCTCGTTGGCGGTTCTCGATGATACGCATATACTTACAATGACAAGAGCCTTGCTTGGGACTCTAAGTAAAGTAGCATGAGGTTTGGGTACTCGTATTCACGGGACACGAGGTTTTCAACTTATGATTTTTCAAGCATATGCATCATAATTGTTCTCGCATTAACTTTAACCATTCAAGATGCTTATGATGGGGGGCAATGAGAGCTCAAAGCCGGTAAGTACCATAATTTTTGAAGGTTATAAAACTTGCAATCACTGCTTCCCTCCGCGAAGGGCCTTTCTTTTACTTTTATGTTGAGTCACCACCTTCTATCTTTATGCACCATTAAGAGAGCATAGTTGTCATTCTTAGTATAATGTGCATTGTCCCAAAGTTTTCATTGATTGATTCATATTGTTGGTTTGACTTGTTCTTAAATTATTTGTATCTAGTCGCCCTCTTAAACTTGAAGGTGTCCTATGCATTTATGTTTTGCTCTCCATGAAGGACAAGCTGAAAACCATTTGTATGTTTTTCCTTATGATTTGAACACACGTTTGACTTTCATTGTTTCATTTTCATGATCTTTTGTTTGTGTTCATTTGCATGTTATAACATGGTTGCTAAGTCTTTATTGTCAAGATTATATCTTTCATGCCCATGTTTTAAGTTCTTATGATCCCAGCTCACAAATGCTTACATATATGATCAAGATTGTGTAGGTGCATGTCACCTCAAAAATTATTCTTTTGTTATCACTTACCTACTCGAGGACGAGCAGGAGTTAAGCTTGGGGATGCTTGATACGTCTCCAACGTATCTATAATTTTTGATGCTCCATGCTTGTTTTTACACCATTTGCCTACTGTTTCGTTACACTTCGTGGCACTTTTATGCATTTTCCGGAACTAACCTACTAACAAGTCGCCACAGTGCCAGTTCCCTATTTTCTGCTGTTTTTGTGTTTCAGAAAAGCTACACAGGAAATATTCTCAGAATTGGACGAAACAAGTTCCTGAAGTCTTATTTTTCCCAAAAGCTTCCAGAGATCCGAAGAGGAGTAGGAGGGGGGCCACGAGGGCCCCACACACCAGGGCGGCGTGGCCCAGGCCCTGGCCGCGCCCCCTACGTGTGAGGGTGCCTCAGGCCACCTCTGATGATGCCCCTTCGCCTATAAAGACCCCCCGATGAAAAAAACCTAAGTACCCGATCACTTTTCCAGAACACATCGCGATCCGCCGCCGCCGTCGACGCAAAGATCGGGAGGGTCCAGAAGCTCTTCCTGGCACCCTGCCGGAGAGGGGAATCGCCACCGGAGGTCTTCTTCATCGCCATGCTTGCCTCTGGAGCGATGAGTGAGTAGTCTACCTTGGACTATGGGTCCATAGTAGTAGCTAGATGGTTGTCTCCTCCACCATGTGCTTCATGTTTAGATCTCATGAGCTGCCCTACATGATTGAGATCACCGTTATGTAATTCTGCATGTTTGGTTTGCTGGGATCCGATGAATATTTGTGTTATGATTGAGTTGCTATACTGAAATATA